>ML664159.1:5420561-5450481 GCA_007570785.1 Antilocapra americana
ACGCTGCCCTCTTCAGACAGAGCAGGTGCCTCCAGGTTATTCTTGTTTTTCTTGTCACTCAAAGAGCTACACTGGACAGTCTTCTAAGTTGTGTCTAACTCTTTTGCAACCCCAAGGACTGTAGCCCACCAGGCTCCTCTGCACATGGGATTCTCCAGACAAGAATACTAGAGTGGGTTGCCATGTCCTTCTTCAGGTTGCCACTTATCTATTCCCCCTACCTGGCTTCACTTATTTATGTTACCTACCTGATCCCTGACAGCATTTGAATTTGAAATCTCACCATGAATACTATTTCTTCACAGAAATAATACTAAAATTCTGTTGGAAGAGATTTATATACACTGAAAATCAAGGCATGACCTCTGAAATAAATCAACAGCAGTAGGGCTTCTGAATGTGTGCATCCTGTTCAGTTCTACCCTGTAAAGGGATTTTACCACAATATATTTACATAAATATATAGGTAATTTGTGTATGAAATATGAATAGCTACAAATATAATTGCTAGTCTGTTATTAGAAATTCATGCAACAATAGACTTCAAACAAGAAATACAAGAATTTTGTTCACACATACTTTCCAATTTAATTCAAACTCGAACTGCAGTAAGCTTACTTGGAAAAATAATAGCCAATTAAAAATTTAAAATATCTAGCCTGTGATCTGAGGACAGGATTGTATTCATTCCATTTAGTTCAAAAGTGTAATTAGACATATATCTGCGCATGGTGTCAGAATTCTGCAGGCAGTTAGTTATGCCAGACCATGCAGGAATTAATGCCTGTGAAATAGGTGTCCTGAAGTCTTTTCAGTTGCAATGTAAATACAACCAAGCAGAGTAAAGGTGACAAAACCCTCAGGAGAAATCTGAACAAATGATAGGGCTATAAGCACATACCTTTGTAAGAAGAAATATACCTCAAGTTTTATTTTAGTAAATCTTAGTTAAACATATCAAAGAGAATTTATG
Organism: Antilocapra americana; assembly: GCA_007570785.1. Classification (NCBI taxonomy): domain Eukaryota; kingdom Metazoa; phylum Chordata; class Mammalia; order Artiodactyla; family Antilocapridae; genus Antilocapra; species Antilocapra americana. Next base: position 5,421,535 of record ML664159.1, read on the forward strand.
CTAAGGTTAGCAAGTAATATAGAGTTCTTTTAAAGCACAAGGCATGGGTCTTAAGATGTCTTATATAAAGTGAGTTATATGACAAGCAAGAAAGAGAATGTTTGAATGGTTTGTTTTATTTCAGTGACTTATAAGATAAAACAAATGCCTTCACCAAGGCATCTATTGCCTGTGAATATGCATACACAATAGCAATAGATTAAATGAATGAAGAATTTAGAAGTATGAGTATGGTTAACTTAAAACACCATGGCGTCTGCTTTGCCAGTTTTCCAGATCTTAATTTCCACTTTAGTTTTTTATTATTATTTATCAAGGATAATTTCAAACACATACAAAAATAGAGTAGCCCAAGGAGTCTCCATGTACCCATTAACCAACCTTGATGACCATCAAAATGTAACCAATCTTGCCATATCTGCACCCCAACCACCTTGCCCCTTCTGTATTAATTTGAATCAAGTCTCAGATATCATAATATTTCATCATTAAATGTTTCAGTATGTATCTCTAAAAGGTAAGGACCCTTTAGACTCTTTTTTTCTTAAACATAACCATACTACCATTATCACACCTTTAAAAAGAAATCATTAATAATCTCTCAGTATTATCGTATATGTTATCAGTATTCAAATGTCCAATGTCTCATAAATGTCATAATTTTTATTGTTCATTTTAAAATCGGGTTTCTAATAAGGTAGGTACATTGTAGTTATTCTTTGTCTCTTATGTGGCTTTATATTGCAAGGACTTTCCTCCATTTCTCTTTTTCTTGAAATTTATTTCATAAAACAAATAAGGTGTTAAAATAAAAAACTGTAGGAAATAAAATGAAAGCTTGGTTTTTGTTTTATAAAAAATGAGTACCTGATGAAAATGGGAAAAGGAAATTAGTCTGTGGTAGGATATGTGCATAAGTGTATATGTATGCCTGTGTGATTCAATGTCCTTTTTAGGAAACTTTGTTTACAATGTGATCATTTACTCTTGCATGCATTCACTTACTTTCTCTTCCATCCATTCATTCAATCACCCATCCGTCCACCCAATAGCACTTTCTGAGCACTCTACATGCCAGCACTCCTTCAGCCACTAAGATCAAGCAAAATCCGACACTGCTCCCTGCCCTCAAGTTGTCTGCTCATTTAAAAGTCAGAACTATAAACTAATACAGTGTGACAGAGGCTCAGTTGGAGACTTTGCCACCCGGTTACACCGGAAAGAAAGAGCCACCTCCTCGTGCTTTATTCCTGAATCTGTGCTTGATTTTTGAATCCCGGCAAAGTCTGGCTCAACATGAGCACTCTGTGCCTGGGCTGTTATTTCCAGCTCAGCATTTCCTGTGGCAGGAGCAGTGACATCCTCTTATTACACAACTTCTATTCCTCAAAAGGCACTGGTTTCCGTCCGGGCATGCCCCTGCATACGACATCACCTTCTTCAATTAGCTCGGTTGTCTTGTCTAGATCCTTGGAGATCTGGCTCACTGTGTACCATGTAGAGATGCCCAGCCCCTCCACGTGATGGGTATGGCCAGGCATGCACGTGGGCAGGACATATGTGACCTACCCATACCCTCAGTACTCCTCCACTTTCTTAGAACAAAGTTTAGTTTTACAGTGTTGACTCTTCACTAAAAAATAAAATGAAAGGCATCCTCTCTCTCCCTGGTCTATCTGAGAATGTCATATAGTCCTTTTCAATATGCCCCGGGAGATTTTGAGGCATCCTTGTCAGGTCAGGAAAGTAGCCAGGTCTCCTCGCAAACCTGGGGAGACCAATTTTTGTATCGCTCTTGTCCAGGGAACCTTCATGGAGATTCTGCTTAAGCATTTAAATCTATCTCAGTGGATCCAAAGACCTACAGCATACTCCTCCAGGAGTCTTATGAGTCACTGCCTTTCTTAAGGATCCAACTTCATCGCTATCCAAGCTGTCCTCTGTCTGTAATAGTGGGAGTCGGGAATAAGCCTCTGAATTATGTGACTCTGGGAACTGTGTAAATAAGACAAAGCTAAACCCAAAAGGAAGACTAGGTCTCAGGTGATTCAATGAGGAAAGAGCATCCATAGATGTGGAGATGGGGAACAGAGGCCAGGGAAGCACAATGGGCTAGGATCACGGACAGCTCGGATTAGCTATCCTGCACAGAGCCCGTCTTCCTCTTACCTTCCAAATCCAATCCAATGAATCGTAAATCCTCCAGGCTCCATCTTCAGAGTATTTCCAGAAGCTGACCATTCCTCCTCACCCCTGCTGTCCTCCCCACCTCAGCCACTGTCATCTCCCATCTAGATCAACGTCCTGGCATCCTGACTGTGCTCCCTGCTTCCATACCGGGCACCCTGGTCCATTCTCACTTCTGGACCTTTGTGTTTACAGTTCCCTCTGCCTGGAAATTCTTCCCCTCGGTGTCCCTGGTGCTCACTCTCCACCTCTTCCAGGTGTTTGTTTAAATCTTGCTTTGTTAAGCAACCTTTCCCCAGCCCCCTGTTCTTAAAATTATAACATGTACATACATAGACACTCACACCAATCCAGTTCTCCCTATGCAACTCCTCTAGCTACTTTTTCTTCACTTTCAAGTGCACAACAATTTCCTTTTTTATTTGCTTATTATCTGTCTCCAGTCTCCTCATCAGAAAGTAAGCTCTATGAGGATGAGAATTTTGTCTTTCTCTTCACTGCTATATTCACATTACCTAGAACAGTACCTGCCACAGAGTAGGTCTTTGGTAAATATTGAATGAATGAATGAATGAATCATCTAGTCAATTAATCAATAACTCCCTCTCCCAAAGAATTAGGGAAAACTCTGTATGAAACCAAGTTAGGCATACCTCTTGCCCTTGATACTCAGTGATACTTTAATGATGATAGCAAATATTTGTCTAGTATAATTATGAACAAGCTTCCCTGGTAGCCCAGCTGGAATGAGCTATTCAATAGAATCTACCTGCAATGCAGAAGACCCCAGTTCTATTCCTGGGTCGGGAAGATCTGCTGGAGAAGGGATAGGCTACCCACTCCAGTGTTCTTGCCTGGAGAATTCCATGGATTATAGTCTATGGGGTCACAAAGAGTCGGACACAACTGAGTGGCTTTCACTTTCACTTTTCACTTTCATAATTTTAAGCTGTATTTAGAATGTTAGGCATGTAGGGAGTTGCTTGGTAAATTGAGACAGTAATTAGCTAAAGTTCTTTGTTGTGAGAAGGATGCTCAGACATGGGATAATGAGGAGAAAATGCTGGAGAGGAGGGAGGCATGGTTATGTGTCATCTGCAGTTTGCTTTGTTTTAAAATAAACATGGTGCTATCTTTGGACTGAAGTAGTGCTAGAACCTCAGAGCAGCGTCACTTGACAAGATAGCCCAGATTTCCTTCTGGGCATTCTCAGGGTGAATCAGAACACACGGGCAGCCTGAATGGGCTAGTGACTTGATGAACCCTCTTAAATAGCTATTTTTCACGTATTTGTTCAATATTCACTTAACGGGCTTGTTGGAAAAGAAAATATTTTCTATTAATAAAAATTGCAGACTTTTTTGTTCAAATTCATTGTAAGGTATTTATTTCATTCTTGCTATACGACCGTATTTTGCATATTTAAAATTCTTCACATCACAGTTTTTCTACCACTCATAACTCGATTGCATCAAACTCACTAAAAATACCCTTGCATGAAGATGCTCAAAATATATTTAAATTTTCTTTTCTTTTGAGCTTCATGTTGGCAAAATATTTTTTACTTTTTACTCTTTGACATTTATACATGTTTTTCAAACCAGACAACTTCTTATGACATGTATTGAAGGATTTAAAGTTGATGAATGAAATGATTTGTTCCTGAGGAAAACACCAATCAATGCTTTACCCAGTTTCCCTTTCCACTATCTACAATTGCTGAATAGAGCACTGTCTACTGGTAGCTTATAGGACAATGGATACAGTTCTGTGACCTGAACATCCGTAGCAGACTTGGTCATATGGAGAAGACGTGTCTTCTTTTGTTTTGAAGAGAATAGTTATGCAACTGGTACTGAACCACCAGTTTTGTAAGGTGTGGCCTGTGGAAACTGGGCTAGCCAGCTACCTGTTGCTGGGATAGATTGAAGGCAAAAGGAGAAGGAGGAGGCAGAGGACGTGATGGTTTGATAATACCACCAACTCAGTTTGAGCGAACTCCCATAGATATTGGAAGACAGAGGAACCTTGTGTGCTATAATTCATGGGGGTCACAAAGAGTTAGGAACGACTTAGCAACTGAACATCAATGTCTAATCATATTATGGAGAAAACTGGGTATTCTGAACAGTCCCAGAATGTTGATGTGTACAATGCTATGCAATATAGACTGGCAGTCCCGGACTGTAGTTTTCAGGGTAGCTGCTGCAGCTGCTGCTAAGTCGCTTCAGTTGTGTCTGACTCTGTGAGACCCCATAGGCAGCAGCCCACCAGGCTCCCCTGTCCCTGGGATTCTCCAGGCAAGAACACTGGAGTGGGTTGCCATTACCTTCTCCGATGCATGAAAGTGAAAGTGAAGTCTCTCAGTTGTGTCCTACTCGTAGCGACCCCATGGACTGCAGCCCACCAGGCTCCTCTGTCCACGGGATTTTCCAGGCAAGAGTACTGGAGTGGGTTGCCATTGCCTTCTCCAAATATAATAATCATCTGAGTTAAATTCATACATTCCAGTCCATTTTAGTTCACTGATTCCTAAAATGTCGACGTTCACTCTTGCCATCTCCTGTTTGACCACTTCCATTTGCCTTGATTCATGGACCTAACATTCCAAGTTCCTATGCAATATTGTTCTTTACACCATCAGACTTTACTTCTGTAACCATCACATCTACAACTGGGCATTGTTTTTGCTTTGGCTCCATCTCTTCATTCTTTCTGGAGTTATTTCTCCACTGATCTCCAGTAGCATATTGGGCACCTAATGTCGTGGGGAGTTCATCTTTAAGTGTCCTTCCTATCTTTTTGCCTTTCATACTGTTCATGGAGTTCTCAAGTCAAGAATACTGAAGTGGTTTGCCATTCCCTTCTCCAGTGGACCACGTTTTGTCGGAACTCTCCACCATGACCAGTCCATTTTGGGTGGCCCTACACAGCATGGCTCCTAGTTTCACTGAGTTAGACAAGGCTGTGGTCCATGTGATCAGACTGTGATTGTGCTATCTTACAAATAGCTGTGAAAAGAAGAGAAGTGAAAGGCAAAGGGGAAAAGGAAAGATATATCCATTTAAATGCAGAGTTCCAAAGAATAGCAAGGGGAGGTAAGAAAGCCTTCCTCAGTTATCAATGCAAAGAAACAGAGGAATACAATAGAATGGGAAAGACTAGAGATCTCATCAAGAAAATTAGACATACCAAGGGAACATTTCATGCAAAGATGGGCACAATAAAGGACAGAAATGGTATGGACCTAACAGAAGCAGAAGATATTAAGAAGAACTGGTAAGAATACACAGAAAAACTGTGCAAAATAGATCTTCACAAACCAGATAATCACAATGGTGTAATCACTCACCTAAAGCCAGACATCCTGGAATGTGAAGTCAAGTGGGCCTTAGGAACCATCACTACAAACAAAGCTAGAGGAGGTGCTGGAAATCCACTTGAGCTATTTCAAATCCTAAAAGATGATGCTGTGAAAGTGTTGCACTCAATATGCCAGCAAATTTGGAAAACTCAGCAATGGCCACAGGACTGGAAAAAGTCAGTTTTCATTCCAGTCCAAAAAAATAGGCAATGCCAAAGAATGCTCAAACTACTGCACAACTGCACTCACCTCACATGCTAGTAAAGTCATGCTCAAAATTCTCCAAGCTAGGCTTCAGCAATACATGAACCATGAACTTCCAGATGTTCAAGCTGGTTTTAGAAAAGGCAGGAGAACCAGAGATCAAATTGCCAACATCTGCTGGATCATCAAAAAAGCAAGAGAGTTCCAGAAAAACATCTATTTCTGCTATTGACTATGCCAAAGCCTATGACTGCATGGATCACAATAAACTGTGGAAAATTCTGAAAGAGATGAGAATACCAGACCACCTGACCTGCCTCTTGAGAAACCTGTATGCAGGTCAGGAAGCAACAGTTAGAACTGAACATGGAACAACAGACTGGTTCCAAATAGGAAAAAGGGTCCATCAAGACTATATTGTCACCCTGCTTATTTAACTTCTATGCAGAGTACATCATGAGAAATGCTGGGCTGGAGGAAGCACAAGCTGGAATCAAGATTGCTGGGAGAAATATCAATAACCTCATATATGCAGATGACACCACCCTTATGGCAGAAAGTGAAGGAGAACTAAAGAGCCTCTTGATGAAAGTGAAAGAAGAGAGTGAAAAAATTGGCTTAAAGCTCAACATTCAGAAAACTAAGATCTTGGCATCCGGTCACATCACTTCATGGGAAGTAGATGAAGAAACAGTGTAAACACTGTCAGATTTTATTTTGGGAGACTCCAAAATCACTGCAGATGTTGATTGCAGTCATGAAATAATAAGACAGTTACTCCTTGGAAGAAAAGTTATGACCAACCTAGATAGCATATTAAGAAGCAGAGACATTACTTTGCCAAAAAAATTCCATCTAGTCAAAGCTTTGTTTTTCCAGTAGTCATGTATGGATGTGAGAGATGGACTATAAAGAAAGCTGAGCACGGAAGAATTGATGCTTTTGAACTGGTGTTGAAGAAGACTCTAGAGAGTCCCTTGGACTGCAACAAGATCCAACCAGTCCATCCTAAAAGAAATCAGTCCTGAATATTCATTGGAAGGACTAATGCTGAAGCTGAAACTCCAATACTTGGCCACCTGATGGGGAGAACTGAACTGACTCATTTGAAACCACCCTGATGCTGGGAATGATCGAAGGCAGGAGGAGAAGGGCACGATAGAGGATGAGGTGGTTGGATGGCATCACCAACTCAATGGACATGAGTTTGAATAAGCTCTGGAAGTTGGTGATGGACAGGGAATCCTGGCGTGTTGCAATCCATGGGGTCACAAAGAGTCAGATATGACTGAGCTACTGAACTGACTGACTGACTGATAGCTCCAACTCTCACTAGAAAGTGTGTCAAGTACCAATCCTATTTTCAGATGCTCTCATCCTTAGCGTAAATTTCCTTTCACAACTTTCTGGGATTTTCTCTTGATCATTGATCTCTGTCAGGGCCACTGCCTTGCCAGAGAAACACTCAACCTCAGAACAGAAGGCATCAGAATTGCAATCCCTCTCCTGCAAAGAGATCTCTTGGCCCCCTTGCAATGTCCCTTGTCCCCGCCTCCTAGTATTTGATTTCCACAGCCAACAAGAATGGGCAAACAGGGCCTCCATCAGGCCAACAGATTTCCAGTTACTGTTTTCCCCAGAACAGTACCACTTGCCTTACATGTCTGATCCAATAGGGGTTACTTAAAGGTGTTTCTCCAACAGAGACCTCTGCCCCGAGATAGGGTTAATAAACAAATGAGTGGAGTTTCCCTGGCCATTAAGTGATTAAGATTCCACACTTCCAATATAGAGTGTTCAATCTCTGAATGAGGAACTAAGATCCTACACACTGCATGACATAAATAAGTAAGTAAATAAATAAATAACAGCAACAACAAAAAAACAAAAGCAATGACTAAATGACCAAACAGACTCTCTCAGCTGTGTGTATGTGTGCATTTAATGCTGGAAATTCCCACTGAGTTAAACTGTTCATTACTGCATGCTCTTTAGTAAACTCATTTTATAAAACTGTTAGAAGCCTCTTTTTAGACTTAAAGTGTTGACTTCTATTATAAAGAATTATTGGCAGGATGAGAAGAGCTTGGGTTTAGGTATGGCCAGTTGTTGTCCACCTTAAATGGAGCAGAAAACCTATCATATTAATGCACATTTGGAGTAAGCAGATTTCTTTAATAAACTGTGAATTAAGTGTGTTTTAATTGGAGAGGGGGAGTGATGTCCAGTATGATCGATCTTATTAAAAGGATAAATCTCTCATGTGTGAAGTTTTAATATTTTAGCCACAAGATTAGCACTGTTACATTGCAAATCTCATTTAAATTGTTTGCCAAAGGCTTGAATTAAAAATAATTTATGGTAATATAAAGTCATCATGGCCCCAAACTGATGATAGATAACTTTAAGTGGGTTTCAGATAATTGTTCTGAACCAACAAAATGGTTTCCAAGTCAAATTTGATACATCTGTTCAAGAAAATGTTTAGTGATGTGCTAATTACCTTCAGTAGTTTATTACTTTTAAAAAGTGTTCAAGTTAGTTATATGTAGAAAAGGAACTCCGATTCCTTTGTTGCAATGAATAATGCAAAGGTTTGTTTAAATTCATGCAGTCCTATTTATAAAAGAACACCTGGGTAGCTTTATTTTGAGCTTAGAACAAAACATAAAATTGTTGAGAACATGATATTTAAATTTACTCATTTACATTCTTAGGAAGATCAGCAGCAGTAAAATAATTTTGCCGAGGATATAGAAACCTAAATCAGTGATGCTGTAGCAAACCAGTGGCCTTCAATGAGGGGAAAGAGGAGACTGATAAGACATCAAGATAGTCCTACTGATCCTGTTCCAGTCGTGAAAATGAGGGTCAGGTACTGATTTCCCTGTTAGTGATGGCAGGAAGGGAAGGACTGCTGACAGTGGGGACTTGACTTTTATCCTGTTCTTTCTCTGTCACCCTCCTTTCATCCACTTCTAGCTCTCCCCCCCCCCACACACACACACATACACACTCACAAATCTTTCTCTGCTGCAATCTCCTCCCAATGTTCTGTTTCCACATCTCTGGGAACAGTTGGTTTCATGGGCCACACCAGTCACAGAAGGCTCCTATCCACAGACCTAAATCAAGGAGAGGGTGGCTGAGAAGCTGCCTGGATAGCATTAAATAGCATTCCATTACCCACAGTGGAAAAGAAATGGATCACTACAGGAGTAAATCTGACATGTTTTCACACAAGGCTTCTTAATCCCACAATATAATTTGGTCCTGCTCCTAGAGAAGAGAGAATCCATGGGTAAAAAAGTGGAAACCTAAATAAAAATCCTCACCAAAACATTTCAACTTCTCTTAAATAATTGTTCTGTGCACACATGACAATGTCTATATTTGGAGCAGATCACTAACTCAGCACTGGCTACCCAACAACCTTTGATGTCAGCTGTCAAAGTCAATTAAAATGCAGAAACTAAATATTGCTGTTCATTAGTAATGAGTCTTAGTACCCAAATTCATGTATATTTCTGCTATTGTTACAAGGTGTAGATGCCAAACACTACCCATGTGTATATGATGGAAAAACTATAGAAGTAAAGGGAAATTCAAGTCAGTGAAAATAGAGGTAAATAAGGGCCCATCAGTTCTTTATTGCCTGCATATACTACTTTTATTAATTAAAAAAAACACTTTCTCTCCTCCTTAACTAAATAAATTTTGAACAAACACTGAATAAATTTTAGATTGAAAGATGACCAAATCACTGGCCAGGGTGGTAGCCCAGGGTATAATCAGAAACTAGGCTAGGAGTAATGATGTGATGAGACTGATTGAAAAAACCACCTTCCTTTGCTGACTTCCATCTACTCTCTGGAATTTCCCCAGGGGTTCAGATGATAAAAAATCTGCCTGCAATGCAGGAGACCCAGATTCGATCCCTGGGTCAGAAAGATCCTCTCCTGGAGAAGGAAATGGCAACCCACTCTGACACTCTTGCCTGGAGAATTCCATGGACAGAGGAATTACTCCGGGTTACAGTCCATGGGGTCGCAAAGAGACATGACTGAGCGACTAACACTTTCAACTACTCTCTCGGTCTTTCAGGCTGGTGACCATTCCCAAGTCATCTGAGGTCGCAGCAACCTCACTTCCCCCGGACTCTCCCTCCACAACACTGGGACCAGTAGCCTCAAATCCAAGCCTGAGAGAGAGCTGCTGAAGGAGCTCGTGTTGGCTGGACAGCCTTCTTGGGCCGGCGCTGTCACCATTCTCCCACCCCACTCTCATTCAAAGTTGAGGTGTCCGGCCACCTTCCCCTTTCCTCAAACCCTATAAAATGACTTGCCTTTCCCCTACTTCTACAGTCTCACCCACCACCAGCCATCCTACTTCCTAGGAATATTCATCTTTCCCCACTTAGGCTGCCACTTCCCCAAGGTGTACCCCAAGAAGATTCACCTTTGGGTTTTGCTTTGAACATCTCTATGCTCTGTGTCCTTGGAGGGCAGCCACGAACACCCACCATGGGTGTACAAGCAATGAGTTGGCAGCAGGCATTAACAGAAACCCATTCCCTGCTTCCTCAAACACATCCAGCCCACCCACATAGGAGACAGATGCCATATGGGCATTGACCTGCCCAGAATATTATCAGATCCGCTCACAAGAAACCATGAGGTTGAAACCCGCACGCAAAAAGGCAGTGAGTACCCTTCTGTGTCATCCAGGAAATGATGATTTTTTTAAATTTTTTCTTTATTTATTTTCTTTACATTATCATGTTGGTTTTGCCATACATTGACATGAATCCGCCATGGGTATACATGTGTTCCCCTTCCAGAACCCCCCTCCCACCTCCCTCCTGATACCATCTCTCAAGCTGGGTAACAACAGCCACATTTCTGCTTCTGAAAATCCCCAGAAGTAAAACCCTCTTCTGACAGTTTACTGCCCTTATGCAGAGCCTCACCAAAATTGAACCTACATAATGATGTGTGCTTTATAGTGTTTGGATTTACCCCCAAGAGACCCTAAAAGATTTTAAGATCATATTATACCAAAAGTTGATAATTTTTAATTAATAAAACCTTTATGGAATAATTTTTAACTAACACTCATGAGAATCAGACTCTACTTATAATGATAAATTATCATTTAAAATGCAAAGTGTGCAGACATACTAGGAAATAACCACATTAATTACTCACTATAGCCATTAAAATATTTCCTAGAGATGCTTCATGTGGTCTCCACCACCTGGGATGCCCTTCTGCTTTCTCCTTGATAATGAAGCCATCATTCCCTTCAAGTCCCAACTGAAGTTTTATTATTTACTAGAAACCTTCTTTTTTCAGTCCCACACACCTGTGTAATAGTTGCTTCATAATTGTTTAAGTTCTTCTGGGGTTAATACTATCTCCTCTTTGTTTTCTTGTGGAGCTTAGTAAAACAGCATGCATACAAAAGACCAAATATCCTATAGAATATGAGATACCATACCTACAAAAACTGATGGGCAAATGGGTAAATGACCAAGAAGGTCAATTCATAAATTAATCAATCAATGCATAAATACATAAATTTGAAAACCTGATCCAGAAAGTCATACACTGAGGCTTAAGTTTGCCAAATAGTGTTATCCTTGCTAAAAGTATTCAGATTTGGAGTAATGAGGTTTGAGTTCAGGCTATGTTTGGCCATTTAACCAAACATTAGACAAATGATTTTACATGTCTTGGAAATAGTTTTTCTCATATTTTTTTAAAAAGCACAGTACTAAATCAAATGAGAGACTGTATGAGTAAAGACTTCATAAGTGATGTAAATGTGGGTAATTACCAGTATTATATAAATAAATGAGAAAATTAAGCACAGAAAAAAAAATTGTGCCGCAAATTGGGTCAATCTAGAGATTCTGAAATATGCCGTTAGAAATATAGTATTTGAACCAAACAAAGGTATTGTTTTTCTTTAATATTCAGCATGTTTATATTCCCTAGCTTTATTTTATAATTGATAGCAAAGCTGTAAGTGGCCTGGGGATTGTTACATATCTCCCATTATTGCCATGCTGTGGAGTAGCATAATCAAGTGGAAACGGAGAAAATTTTTGGTCGAATATTTCTTTCTGTAGGAAAGATGCTGCTTTTTTCTAAGTACCTTTTAGCTGTTGACTATTTTATAATCATTGGCATAAATATAAAAATGGTAAGCAATGTTTATTATTTGCACACAAGTGAGTCTGAATTGGGAGCTTTTACTGCCAGTCATTCCCAATGCAATCCCTAGAATGTAATAGGCAATCAGACAGTGATTTATCTGACCCATTATTGAGAAAGAACCAAGAAAAATCTAAACATCATTTGGCTCACTCATGTGCACATTGCAAATGCAAAGCAGTGAATTATCTGAGCTTTGTCATGATTTTCTGCACTATAAACATATTTAGTATTTGAGAATTTGCTTTTATTGCTGCCCTTAATTTTTCTTTGTTCAACCATAGGAAGAAATATTGAAGCAAAGCAAATATAATGGGGTTTCATAAAGAAAGGGTATCTAAAAATCAAGCCAATGGCTGCACTGGAAAAATAATTCTCTAGACTTTCTTAGGGTGAGATGTGTTGTTTCAATGTCATGACCGAATTCCAGCTAGGGTAATTACTTCAGTCTACACTGCCTGCAGGAAACACCTCCTGTGGTTTGGGGTGGCCACTGGGCTCTGTCACGTTGCTGAAACTATTGCTTAGTGGTCTTCTAAGCAGCTGCCACATGGTTACATTTCAAGTGAAGATGAAGCAGGCTTGTGTATTGAGTTCTAAGTCCCAAAACAAACTCCAGATCACAAAATGTACTTATAATCATTTATTTTTTGGCCAACAGTTATGAAGTTCATTTGACCAAAAAAAAAAAAAAAACCAAGGCAGTGTTACACCATGAAAAAAAATAAGCCACACATGAATTGCTTAATTAGTTAGTATAGTAGCTAATCAGATAATGCTTCTGTGCCTGTCATGGATTCATAGCCTGGTGAGCAAAATGGACATATCTAAATAACAACACAAATAAATGCATAAAATACACACTGAAAAACTGATGCAAAGGAGAAAGAGCAGAGATCAGTAAGAGCCCGTGGTCAAAGGAGCTGACCAGGACTGGAGGGACAGAGGAGCTTGAGTCAACACTGGAGAGTGAGAAAGAGTGGGGCCAAGGTAAGGGATAAAGGGAAAGGACAGGGAGGAACAGCACGTATAAAATCTCCCCAGTGAGTGCAAACGCTGTGCATTTAAGGCAACTGGGGCAGGCTCTGGGCAGAGGTGAAGGTAAGGGGTAGGAGAAGACCATCCCAAGCCTTGTAGGGTTGACACTGTTCCTCGATTTTACTCCTGAGTTTTAATGAGAACGATTTAATAAATCAATTGTAAAATTGACTTTGTAAAATTCATATAATTTGTTCCATACTAACCATATATTTTATTACCTTTACTTTTCATAGTTAAAGATTATTAATATTTAAGTAATTAAATATCAGGCACTTATTTAAATATTTAAATGATTGAATATTGACTCACTAAAGATTGGGCACCACATTGGGCACTTGGATACATCATTTTGTTTTCTTCTCACAGCAACCAATGAGGCAGACATTTTTCCAATATGAGTACTGAGGAAACAGAGTATGTAACCTGCCCAAGGTTCATAAGTAATAAGTGGCAGAGGAATAATTCATGCCATAGCCAGCCTGACTCCAGAGACTTATTATTGATCTGTTGGCCCACATTTGTACTCTGGCCCTGAATACTGAAGTAGTCTGTGGAACTATTTGATTATAGCTCCAAGGAAATATTAAAGAGTATCCGTCAGATCAGTGATGGACTGTTAATGCTGCAGTTTCAATTTTATGGTTTTCAGTGGGCATTGTTGTTGTTGTTTAGTCACTAAGTCATGTCCAATCTTTCTGACCCCATGGACTGCAGCACACCAGGCTTCCCTGTCCTTCACTATCTCCCCGAGTTTGCTCAGATTCATGTCAATTAAGTCAGTGATGTTATTCAATCATCTCATCCTCTTCTGCCCTCTTCTTCTTTTGCCTTCAATATTTCCTAGCATCACAGAATTCTCCAAAGAGTTGACTCTTCGCATCAGGTGGTCAAAATATTGGTGCTTCAGCTTCAGCATCAGTCCTTCCAGTGATTTCCTTTAGGATTGCCTGGTTTGATCTCCTTGCTGTCCAAGGGACTCTCAAGAGTCTTCTCCAACACCACAGTTCAAAAGCATCAGTTCTTTGACACTAAGCCTTCTTTATGGTCTAACTCTTATATCCATACATGACAACTGGAGAAACCATAGCTTTGACTATATGGACCTTTGTTGGCAAAGTGATGTCTCTGCTTTTGAATATACTGCCTAGATTTGTCATAGTTTTCCTTCCAAGAAGCAAACGTTTTTTAATTTCATGGCTGCAGTCACCATCCACAGTGACTTTGGAGCCCAAGAGAGCAAAATCTGTCACTGCTTCCATTGTTTCCCCATCTATTTACCATGAAGTGATGAGATCAGATGCCATGATATTTGGTTTTGAATGTTGACTTTTAAGCCAGCATTTTCATTCTCCTCTTTCACCCTCATCAAGAGACTCTTCAGTTCCTCTTCACTTTCTGTGATGAGAGTGGTATCATCTGCATATCTGAGTTTGCTGATATTGAGTTATGCAAGCCCCTTTGCCACGACAAGGCTGTGATCCATGAAGGGTACAGTGGGCATGCTGCTGCTGCTGCTGCAAAGTTGCTTCAGTCGTGTCCGACTCTGTGCAACCCCATAGATGGCAGCCTGCAAGGCTCCCTGTTCCTGGGATTCTCCAGGCAAGAACACTGGAGTGGATTGCCATTTCCATCTCCAGTGCCTGAAAGTGAAAAGTGAAAGTGAAGTCGGTCAGTCGTGTCTGACTGTTCACAACCCCATGGACCGCAGCCTACCAGGCTCCTCCGTCAATGGGATTTTCCAGCCAAGAGTACTGGAGTGGGGTGCCATTGCCTTATCCAACAGGGGGCATAGTCAAGGCCAATTAAAATGTATCCCTAATTCTGGAGTTTTCTAGGAAGTAAGTTTAGTGTTTAAGATCTTGTAAAAGTCAAGGATTGGCCAGTGATATATGCATATCAAATCACCATGATGTGCATTAGATATGTACTTTAAATATCTCATTTGTTAATTATACCCCCAATTCAGCTGAAAAAAAAAGAATTGATCAGAGAAAATAGATTGGAATACCTTGTAATGAAACCTTGCAATTAGCAATAGTGATAAACCTAGGATAGTTCAAACTTAGCTTCATGCACAGAAGCCAACCCTGATGCTCTCTATGACTGAAAATAATTTGGTCATCTTCATTCTTTGGCTACCATATTGGATAACAAAGACATAGAGCACTTCCATCATCACAGAGAACTAAAGTGGGTCAGCACTGGTCTAGAGCCTGGTTCAAACTAGTAAGTTATTTAGAGTGTTTTCTTTAGACTAATTCTCTCTCCACATCTATTCCATTTCCCCCCCAGTTAACTCATCCCCCATCACCATAGTAGTCTACAGTGTAGACTCTACATGATTCCCTCATGAGCAGTAGGGGCTGTAATTAGGAGAAATGAATCAGCAAGCTGGCAAACTCGACTTTCACCACAAGTTCTTTGTTTTGTAATGATCTGGGCTTTTTCATAGAAATTAGCCAGTCAACCTTTGAGACCTCCTTCTCATTCAGAGTTTTGTACTTCTTGATGCTATCCATGCTCTTCCCAACTTTACCATCAACCTAAAGGGCAAACACCAAGATGCCCTGGATCCCCCACAGCAAATAGATGAACAGTGAGGAATCCTAGCTCTGACTGTCTGCTTGTACCCTAATCACAGGAGAGAATGGAAACAGGGAGAGCAGGCTATAAGACTAGACATTATCCCTCCTAAAGGCATCACCTAGGGTCAAGAGGGAAGAGAAGGCAGACAAACTGGGGAGAGCAGTTTATGAGAAGCCAGAGCCAGCTCCTACTGGCACAAGAGAGCCTACTGTTAAGTTGTCAGGGATTTTTGCAAGCCTATTGTTAAACATAGCTTTTATTTTTTAAATAAATTGTATAAATTCACAATTAAGAAAATTGTATTAAAAACAAAGTAATAAATGCATACACTCATTCCTTTCTAATTATTTGGCTACATTTTTACTATCATCTATGCTCTCAAGAGGCTTCCCTCAAAGTTCAGTTGGTAAAGAATCCACCTGCAATGCAGGAGACCCCAGTTTGATTCCTGGGTCTGGTAAATCCCCTGGAGAAAGGATAGGCTACCACTCCAGTATTCTTGGGCTTCCATTGTGGCTCAGCTGGTAAAGAATCTGCCTGCAATGTGGGAGATCTGGGTTCAATCCCTGGGCTGGGAAAATCCCCAGGAGAAGGGAAAGGCTACCCACTCCAGTATTCTGCCTGGAGAAATTCCATGGACTCTCAAAGAGTTGGACACAACTGAGCAATTTTCACTTTCACATGCTCTTGAGGTTATTTGTGCCTATTGCACATGTTTGATAGAAATATTGTATAATACTTCGTTTCTGTACCTTTTCCCTCAATTCTGTGTCTAGTGATGTCATGTTGGTAGTTTGAAAGTTTTCATGGTAGGAGTATTTATACCACAGAATTACGCAAGTACAATTAGTTTTTTTTTTTTAACCTGAAGAGCCTATTGTTAAACATCTTGTAGACCACATGCTCCTGCACAAGCCAAAATATAAAAATAAAAAAATAATGTGGACTATTAGAGATGTAAGACACTATCAAGGAAGGGCAAGAGAAAGGAATTAGACCCAAAGAGGTATGAAGTTTCTGCTAACTATGAACCTCTGCTCCTGAAGCTGAATACTGACTAGTTCAGTTCAGTCGCTCAGACGTGTCCAACTCTTTGAGACCCCATGGACGCCAGGCTTCCCTGTCCATCACCAACTCCCAGAGCTTGCTCAAACTCTTGTCCATCGAGTCGGTGATGCCATCCAGCCATCTCATCCTCCGTCATCCCCTTCTCCTCCTGCCCTCAATCTTTCCCAGCATCAGGGTCTTTTCCAATGAGTCGGTTCTTCGCATCAGGTAGCCAAAGTATTGGAGCTTGAGCTTCAGCATCAGTCTTTCCAAGGAATACCCAGGACAGAACTTTGTTGGCAAGGTAATATCTCTGCTTTTTAATGAATATTCAGGCCACTTCTGAAGGAGCATCCCCCGCCCCCTGCCAAGTTAGAACTTCCCCTACACCCTGAACCAGTCTGCTTCAATGCTTTTCAACCAGGACATCTATCACTGGGCCTCCTTACAGCCAAACGCCTGTCTTTTAGGGTCTCTGCCAATTACTTGCCATTTTGACTTGCCTTGACATGCTACCCTGTCATTACTTAGCACTGGTTGTGGACCTTATTCCTGGCACAGCTACAATGGTTGCTTGCCTCTACCATTTTATCCCTGGTTTAATCTCAGATATTTTTCCTAATAATAAATTTTTGCTATTCCTATCCTGATCTTTTCAGGTAGTTCAGCAGTAAAGAATCTGCCTGTCTTACAGAAGACTCAGGAGATGCAGGTTCCATCCATGGATTGGGAAGATCCCCTAGGGTAGGAAATGGCAACCCACTCTAGTATTCTTGCCTGGAGAATCCCAAGGAAAGAGGAGCCCAGCAGGCTACAGTCCATAGGGTCGCAAGGACTGGACACAAGTGAAGTGACCGAGCACATTCCTAGACCAGTGGGTACTTTGTCTTGCTGCACTCAGGTCCTGACAGCCTGAGTGTCTTTCCTGTTTTGATAGTCCTCTTGAGGCCCTTTCCTAATCTCTTACCAAATTAGAAACATGGTTCTTATAGGCAAAGGAAAGTTGGCCTCAAAACAAAAACAAAATAAAATAAAAAACCTTTAATGGCAGCTTTAACAAAAGATTCACTTTTATGGTTACATTTAAGTTTGAAGAAAATATTTTTATGAAAATAGAATGACAGTTTCAAGGGGCATAGAAGAAATTAACTGTTATGTTTTAAACAACTTAGTCTAAGCATAAACAGCGGAAATGAATATATGTATTGTATTAGAGGCAATTCACAAAAGATTAAATTAAAGAGATGCATAATACAGAAGCCAACAGGAACAAACTCACTTAGCTCTTGACACAAATTATTAAGCATCATCTCTTGCTTGTGACCTGATCTGTACATTGTCATGGATCAAGGGAGATTAGCCATGTGGCTAGAGTGAGGAATTAGATGTTCTGAAGGAAACCACCAAAGCAGAGCATATCACTCACATGTAATTATAATGATTACAATGAGAAACCCTTGGACTTAACAAGGAAAATCATGTAATGTAAGAAGTCACTATTTTAAACAAGATAATCCAAGTTGAGAAAAGGGAGGAAAATTTTAGGAAAACAGATGTAAATAATTCAAGTACAGAAAATAATTAAGCAATTGCATTAATGGCTTATTGATGAGAAAGTAATGTTGAACTAAAGTTTTATTATTTTTCCCCATTGCATGATCCAAAAAATTGACTTTTATCCCTCTTGTTGTTTTCCTTAATTATCAACTGCTTATAAAATAATAAATTAGCTAATTAAAAAGCTTTCAAATTCTTTATTTTAGAATTTGTATAGAACTAGGACTTGGGAACTTTTTAAGGTACACTTTTTGTTTCTAAGCACTTAACAGTTCCTGTTATATGACAGTAGCAATAATTTACTGTACATAACACTTTGCACTAGCCAACAAGCTAAAGAAATATTTCATAGCTTCAACCTTGACATAGTGAAAGCACAGTCATAAAAAGATAAAAGGAGTATTGCAGTAGCCTTAAGTATTTAACTTTTAGAAAGCATTGGTTTTGTATGTCTGTACCTGCCAAGTGATGCTGCTGTCTTTAAATATTGGTCGGAGCCATAACATTGATAATAGTCACTATGTATAGCTGCCTACAATATGTATAGCATATTATTAAATAAAAAGTCAATATTATTTGTATTCTCGTTGGGTTCCCTTTGCCAATTTGGAGCACCATCCAAAGAACAGTTATTGGATGCTTTGTAGTATCTTTGTCCTCATTTTAAAATAATCCCTTGTACATATGCTATCTATGCCTCCATAAGAATGTGCTTTAACCAAAGTAACTTCATGGACAGGACCTCCATCTGACTTCAGTCTGGTATGTTGATAACACCCCACCTCTTCCATGGATGTTTATACATGTACATCTCTACTCCCTCCAAACTGTACATTCTTACAAATATCTGAAACTAAGAACAATCTTGAGTTTAAGCTTCAAGATATAATTTAATGTTGATCCATAAAGATAATATATAAGAAAAGGCAGTGCCCATTGGAAATTAAAATACTAAGGTTGATGTGAGTCCATCTACATGCTAAAAGAAACTTTTTTCCTCCCTTTTTCTCATAGTCTGTAGCACTAATCAATTTTTCAAAGATCAGCAATTAACTTAGTGTAATTGTTTTTTATTTATAACATTCTTTGTTTCAAAGGGGATTTGGAAAGCATACAAAGATGTGTAGACGGCAACAATGATATTAGAACAAACGTAAAGTAAGTTAAGACTTCTTGTTGGGAGACTTCCCTATAGCTCAGATGGTAAAGAATCTGCCTGCAGTGCAGGAGACCTGGGTTTGATCCCTGAATCAGAAAGATCCCCTGGAGAAGGAAATGGCAACCCACTCCAGTATTCTTGCCTGGAAAATTCCATGGACAGAGGAGCCTGGTGGGCTACAGTCCCTGGGGTCTCAAAGAGTCAGACACAACTGAGTGACTCACACACAAAGTAAGTTAGCAAATAAAGGGGAAAACAAGAATAAGAAAAAATAGTACATGTGTTGTAATCAATACAGAGTTTAATAATCTGGAGTAGACTTGAAGTTAAGGAAAGAAGGGTCAGGGAAGCAATGGGTGAATGAGTCACTGTGTGTTTGAGCAGCATGAGGTGAGTGTGTTTGGCGTATGATTTTCTGCTCCTTCCCCCTTCCTAAACCTTCTCTCAGTGGCAGATTCTCAAGGCTAGATATACAGTCAGTCCTTACGTATCTACACAATGTCTATATTGGGCCCTAGGACCATGTAAGAGTGACTCAGTAATGAGGTAACATGATTTCACTTTTCATTCTGGCTGTTTCTGTTTCCTTTTGTACATTCTTTTCTCCTCTGGATGGTTTCTGCCCATTTTACTTAATCATTATTATGTGAACTAGAATCAGGGATCCACAGCCTCTTTGGCACCAGGGACTGGTTTCATGGAAGACAATTTTTGCATGGATTTGGGGGCGGGGATGGTTTCAGGATGATTCAAGTGTGTTATATTTATCGTGCATTTTATTTCTTTGATTATTACATCAGCTTCACCTCAGATCATCAGGCATTAGATCCTGGAGGTTGGGGATCCCTGAAAAGGAGAAAATCCACTATTATCACAGCACATACATTACACCAGATAGAAAACAAACAAAAAAAGTTTGCTATAAATCTTACAGTGAAACTGCTGAAGAAATAGTTCCTCTCTAGAACACCCTGCCATTTCATATTACTCTAAAGAGATAAGAGTTTTCTTAATATTAGGAAAGACATGTAGATTTCTACTCTCTCCCCTTTAAGTTCAAAAGGAATGCTCTTCTATAAGTTTATATTTTATGTATAAATAAATACATAAGTGTTTATATATATATGTACATATTTTTTGTTTTCTTCTTCTCCTTTCCCCATCAGGACTTCTGAAGTTTAAAAATCAAATACTATTTCAAAGAAAGAATTCTTGACAGCAGCATATTCACTAGATTTCTTAATGTCACCTCTAGCTTTTCCATTTCTTGAATATTAATGGTGTCCGTGCTCTAAAATATGGTATTTTTCAAAAGAGTACAAAATAATGCATTTCTCGTGAAGAATTGTCAGTGCCTTGGCCATTTTCTTTCCATCATCTTAGGAATGCATGAGAAATCTTTTCACCCACAGGAATTTCCCTACCTGCTACCTGAAATAAGGTAATTAAGGGTTAGGTTCTCCTAGGAGCATGTTGAAGGATTTTTAAATTTTTTGAAAATTGCTTTCACACTCAGTCACCAGATTTAGTCCTTCTTTCCTTTTGCCCCCTTCAGGGGGCTATCTTGAGTTCATTTTAATGAAGTCTCTGAAATCTTGGGCCATTTTTAAAATTACATTCAGGAGAACTGGTCAGAGTCCTATTTTCAGAAATTTTTATAGGAGGGAAAAAAACCACTGTATAATCTTTACCAAGAAGAGCTTTAAATGTGAGCTACTTTTTCAATGAAATAATAAGGGAAGAAGGCCCAGAATATAAAATGGTTTTTGTTGCGTTGCCTGGATGTAAATAGCCTGAGCATCCAGTTTTGTTTGTTTATAATATAGTGAACGGCCAGAAGATGTATGAGCATCTTTCAAGATAGATGGAAGCGGAATAAAGAAACTCATTAAGCTGTTTTAGCCATTTTCTGGTGTTAGCTGAGCAGATTCTCAAAGATCAAACTAGAGAAACCATTTTATTTGTTCTTAGTGCCTGAAAAAAAGCTTTCCATCGTCCTGCCAGTGACTCTAGCTGTGTCTATGTCTGCAAACTGGTTTTGTGGTTTACCTCAGTCTGGTTACTTAAAAAAAACAAAAACAAAACCTTAAAATCCTTTCTAACCTTTCCTGTTTGCTTTGCATGACACAACATCACAAAAAGGCAGGCACTCATACCTCCAACTACTGAGCTTCTTCAAAATGCATTCTTAGATAGTAAAAAACTTTAGAGAGATAATTGAAAAGTGGAAAAAAGCCACTGTCAAACTATTTCTATAGACCCAAAATATCTTAAAAAACTGGAAATATGAAAATAGCCATATAAGGTAGTTTTCATCAGAGTAAATAGCTGTGAGTCAAAGTACAGTTCATACAACATATTGTAACCATTTCAGAGAGGATATAGTTTTCATTCAAAAACTGCTCAAATCTTGTTTATAGGTTTTATTAAGACAAGGTATTTATCAACTGACGAATGGATAAGAAAGCTGTGGTACATATACACAATGGAATATTACTCAGCATTAAAAAAAAAAGACAAGGTAATAGTGGGTCATTTTGTAAAAAATGCTGTGAATTGTAGCATTTAGAATTTTTTGTCCTTGCTCTTTTTCTTCATCTCCTTTTTTATATCTCCCTTCCCCCCTCTTTCCCTGCATCCCTTCCACATTTGACATCTCTGACTATTTCAAAGCATTTGCAGGATTCCATCCCAACCTTTCTTCAGAGAGGGGAAGAGGTCCACTTTTGCACAGTGCACAGGCTTACTGTTTTAAGAAAAAGACCCAATCATTGATGATGGCCTCAAAATGTGCTTTCTCTCATAAATGCACAGACCTGTGCATTTTCACTGTAGGAATAGCTGTTACATAGTGCACTTTTCCAGTAAGGTACCTACAAGATGCCAGTGCATTTTAACCAGCACCTGTATAAATGAGCAAAATTTGGAGCTGAAGACTGGTGACCTGATGAAAATATTTCTGACATATTTACAATATACTTAACCCCATATGGGTCCAGGAGAAGCAGATTTTCTAAATGGCCTACCTTATTTTTCAGAAAACACAGACAGCACCCAAGTGACTTAGCATGACCACCGTGGTACCATTTTGGCCTCAGCAATATCTCCAGTCTGGATGGGGGGAAATAAAATTCTTTTAGTTTCTGGTAACATGACCCATAGAGAGTTAGGAGAAAATTTTTGCATTAACCTTTTCTTTTACTTACATATAAGGTGCAGGTGTAGATGAGTTGATGAAAAGAAAAGGGAAATATGGTCTGGGTAAACATTTACATTTTAATTTTCTCTTAATTTCTTGAGGCCCATTATGTGTTTATCAAGGCGTGTAACAGCTTTAAGTTAACAATGCAACAATGCATCGTTAAATGTACACCAGATGTTCCTTTTCTGGCACCTATTACTAAAAGCCCTCAACTTGCCTGTCAAGGAGAGGGAAAAAAATGTGTGTTCTCCTTTAATAATGAACACTAACCCATCAAAACAAGAAGCAATAACAGAAAGGCTCTGACACATTGCTTTGATAAAATACTGCCTGGAAACTCATTAGTGTAACAGACTGCAGATGAACCAGCATACCCACTCCTCAGCCATATTCTTGAGGAGCTGAGTAATAAAGACACTCAGCAGAAGGTTAAGCCTAAGAATTGAACCACTGATGCAGTTTCAAATGATGGGCACATCGGTTGCCCTTGTGAATTACAAATAGCAGGACTTGGGTGCCAGATGAAATTGACAGCGATGAGTATGCACAAGCCCATTCAGAAAACGGGTAATATGTGTTTTGGAGACCATAAAGTAAAATGTTACGAAGAAAGTTGGAGCAGATGGCTAGAGGGGCATAAATGTTCTAAAATGTGGAGTGTTTTTTAAGGATCTTTTTATGGAAGATATGCAGTTGGATCTTGGGATGGATTGAAAATGAGGGAGTTATAACTAGTTTTTTGCTTTTGCGTGTCTGATTAATTTACCTCCCAGAGAGAAGTTACTTAAGTGGGCTTTCATAGATCCACCGTGGCAAACCTTGTGAAAAGATGACACATTTCCCCTGTGGCTGATAGATTTATGGATATTTCTACATATCAAATCTCTGCCTGGAAAACTGGAGTAGGGGGAAGGTGGAGAAGGGAAGTAGATGGAAATAAATGCACAAGTGAAACTTGTGCAGTTCTTTCATTGAACCAAATTAATTGAGACACAATGGCTTTCCTGTTTTGTAGGCAGTTATAATGAATTTTGGATTGCAAATGTCTTCTAAGTAAAGTAGAATCAAAATCTCTTAAAATGCTGAAATGTTCCATACAGCTTGCTTTCTATGAGGGAAAACATTCCCTTTTACCCAAACTGATAAACTTGGAGTTTATTCAGGGAGAAGGAAAATCAGAAATAATAAAGTTAAAAGGAGCTGTAAAACTGCTTGGAAATATGTAGAGCACTCATTTCAAGCCTGAAGCTTTGCCCAGCTACAATTTATGGATAAAGTTCAGATCTCTAAAATGTTACAGCATGAAAGTGGTACTGGCGGTGGAATATTTGGGATTTCACTTCTCTTCTTCTTTAGTCCTGTCCTACTCTTTTCCCCTATAAATGAAAACAAAGTGCATCAAAGTTCCTTTAACATTGTATTAGTGAATCAAAACTCTGAGCTCCACAATGAAATGCAGAAATCCTCTGTTGGGCAATATCCAAAGGTCGTTTATCCAGCCTTTCAAAGTGCTATTTAGTTTGTGCCAGGTAATGCTGGGCCCTCTATGAAAGGAATCCAGGAATTGAGTTGGTGATAACAGGAATCGTGCCACCCACAGGACCATTCAGCATGAGGCATGATAACATGCTTAATGATAAGTTATACCCTCCCACAAAGGAATTTCTGAACCTGCCATTTGAGAGCCATCCCATTGAGCTATGATTCCTGTAATTGAGAAAATGAAGCTCTGCCTCCCACTGAGTGATCTGTTGGGTCTTTCAGTGCTGCGGTGAAAATAAAGAAATGAATACAAATAGCGCAGATTACAAGTATAGCTGTTTCTGTAACAAAATTAATAAAAGCAACTGACCCAGGTGCTTTGGATCATTTCCAAATTCTGTTGGTTTGAATGAAGCTGAAGGACTATTATTCTGAGCACTAGGAACTAGAATACTAAAAGAATTGCCTTGAGTAAAAATGAATCCTGAGTATTATATGTGTGTGTGTGTGTGTGTGTGTGTGTATTCCTCTGTAGGAGTATATATAGCTCACATACATACAGAAGAAGCATAAGTGAACAAATTGATGAATAAACTGGACACATCCAAGAAACCACCAATTAGATCTAGAAAGAGAACACTACTAAGGTATCATTACTCTGACTTATATCACAATAGATTAGTTTGTTTTTGAGTTTTATATTACTACCACCATACATTGTATTTGGTATGTACATGTATCTGAACTCTTTGCCTCCATGTTATGTTCAAGAGATTCCTCCAGGTATAGTTTTTATTTTAATTGCTGTGAAGTTCCCACTGAATGAATGTATTATGATCTATCTATTCTAATGTTTAAGGTTATTTGAGCTGTCCTTAGCATTAAGGTATTATGAACAAAGCTTCAAGAGTACTCTTACATATACTGGAATTGCTAGGAGTAGAAGTGCTGAGTGACAGAATATGCACCTGCTCAGCTTTAGTAGATAAGACTATACCATTTTCCCATGTGTGCAGCAATGCACAGTTCCACCATCAGTATATGAATACCTACTACTCAACATCATTGTAGGACCCATTTGCTTAAGTTTAACTATTCTGGTAGGTGTGTGGGTTTTGCCATTCTGGTAGGTGTGTAACATTGCTCATTGACTTAATTTACTGATGATTGATGCAGTTGAGTATCATTTCTTGTGCTTACTGGCAATTTGAATATTCTGTCTTATGTAATCCCTCTTTAAGTTTCTTGCCAGTTTTAAAAATTGCATTGTCTTTTTCCGATTGACATATGGGAATTCATTATATTAAATATATTTTATATGTGTGTCCTTATTTACATGTACTGCAAATACCTTCTCCTATTATATAGGTTGCTATATAACTTTTTAAATGTGTCTCTGATGAAAAAATTTATGAAAAAATTTTAACAAGGTCATTTTTTCACATATAGTGTTTTTGGTGTCCTTTTCAAGAAATCTTTGCCTCCTCAAGATCATAAAGATATCCTCCTGTGTATATCCTAGAAGCTTTAACATTATACTTTCACATTCAAACTAGTAATCCATCTGGAATTGATATTTGTAGATGACAGAGGCATTTTTCTCATATAGATATTCAATGTACCCAATATTGTATGCTGACAAGATTATGTTTTGTATACTGCTAGGTAGTACTTCCTTTGTCATAAATGCCTATATATGATTAATTACAGGGTGTTGTGTATGAAAAATTTTAGTGATAATTTATTGTCCTTCAATAAGGAGTTACTTTTCTTCTGGCAGGTATTTGAAGAAGAGTCATTTACTTTTCAAACAAGGACTGAGCCTATTTAAAGTTGAGCTCCATCCTTTGCTAGGGGCTATCAATTTCCATTTCTCCCTTAATCACGGGGTATAGCCCCTTCAAAACTCCAGCTGAATGTCTGGAGTGTTTAGCAGGATTCCTCATCCTTGGTGAGCCCTGAACTGCAATTTTCTGTGCCCTCAGTCTCATCAGCCTTCCAAAATTCTGCTTGCCTTCTCAACCTCTCGGCTGTCATATTAAAATTGCCAAATGCTTTGCCAAATATCACACTCATCGCTCCAATCATTTTTTTCTCTCTGAGATCATAGCCTCTCAAATTCTTTTTTTCAAATCAATCGTTCAATCTTTATTTTTCTTTCAATTTTTCTACTTTATCACACTGGTAGGGCTCAACTTTTGAAAATCAGTCTAACAGAAGTCTCCAACGTATTTTAATAAAAAATATTTTTTAAACCTTAAGATTTTATCAAGCTTAACCAAATCAACACTAAAAATTATACTTTGATTTGTATTCAAGAATTGAATGCTAATCTTTCTCTGAATTTTGACAAAATTTGTTTAAATATAACCAGTAAAAAGTCAAAGCAATGACCTTTATTTTTTAATAACTTTAGCAGATATATTTTGGTTATTAACATGTGACAAATATTCCTCCAGAAATTGTGGATGCAGTAGTACACGAGAGGATTCCCTCTCTCACACAGTTTAAGATTTTCTAACTCTAGGGAGCTGAAAAGTCCATATGGTTTTAGCAGTGAAATGGCTGCAACAAGGAGGGAAATATAATGGAATCCATCTTTCCTTCATTGTGTAAGTCAGTCTCAGCTTAGAACCAACTACCAGCAACTGTAAAATCACTCTCTCATCTGTTCAGAATAGGCATAGTGTGGAGGTGCCTAAATAGGTTACATATAGGCCCAAAGCAGAGAGGTGATGATCCCATTTGCAGTGAAAAACTCTGACTTGATGAGAAGCGAGAAAAAAAGATGGAAAAAAAAAATAGAGCATTTTGTTGACCATATTATCAAGCAGAAAAATTCAACAAAATCAATTGAACCTAATTCTCTACTTAGGGTGAACTTTAAATAATTAAACCTATAGAAGCAATATTATAACAAAAACTATGTCAAGAGGAAATGATGCCCTGACAGATAACGTACAAAAAGACTAGTATGTGCCCCACATTAAAGGTTAAGCCAAAACTTAATACAGCAGCTAAAGAAATCTGGGACAGACCAGAAAATCATTAGAAATTAACAAAACCCCTACCATACAATTGGGGGCTTCCCTGTTGGCTCAGACAGTAAAGAATCTGTCTGCAAGGCAGGAAACCTGGGTTTGATCCCTGGGTCAGGAAGATGCCCTGGAGGAGAGCATGACTACCCACTCCAGTATTCTTGCCTGGAGAAGTCCATGGACAGAGGAGCCTGGTGGGCTACAGTCCATGAAGCTGCAAAGAGTTGAACAAAACTGAGCAACTAACACTTTCACTTTCACACTATACAATTATGGTGAGAAATAATCACAAGGAAAGCCCAATACAATTACACTTACGTAAATCAGTTCAACTCAGTCGCTCAATAATGTCCAACTCTTTTTGACCCCATGGACTGCAGCACACCAGGCTTCTCTGTCCATCACCAACTCCCAGAGCTAACTCAAACTCATGTCCATTGAGTCGTTGGTGCCATCCAACCATCTCATCCTCTGTCATCCCCTTCTCCTCCTGCCTTCAGTCTTTCCCAGCATCAGGGTCTTTTCAAATGAGTCAGTTCTTTGCACCAAAATATTGGCATTTCAGCTTCAGCATCAGACCTTCCAATGACTATACAGGACTGATTTCCTTTAGAATGGACTGGTTTGTCTGTCAGGGCATCATTTCCTCTTGACATAGTTTTTGTTATAATATTGCTCCTATAGGTTTAATTATTTAAAGTTCACCCTAAGTAGAGAATTAGGTTCAATTGATTTTGTTGAATTTTTCTGCTTGATAATATGGTCAACAAAATGCCCTATTTTTTTTCCATCTTTTTTTCTCGCTTCTCATCAAGTCAGAGTTTTTCACTGCAAATGGGATCATCACCTCTCTGCTTTGGGCCTATATGTAACCCATTTAGGCACCTCCACACTATGCCTATTCTGAACAGATGAGAGAGTCCAAGGGACTCTCAAGAGTTTTCTCCAACACCACAGTTCAAAAGCATCAATTATTTGGTGCTCAGCTTCCTTTATAGTCCAATCCTCACATCCATACATGACCACTGGAAAAACCACAGCTTTGACTAGACAGAACTTTCAGTTCAGTTCAGTTCAGTCACTCAGTTGTGTCTGACTCTTTGCAACCCCATGAATTGCAGCAAACCAGGCTTCCCTGTCCATCACCAACTCCCGGAGTCCACCCAAACCCATGTTCATAGAGTCAGTGATGCCATCCAGCCATCTCATCCTCTGTCATCCCCTTCTCCTCCTGCCCCCAATCCTTCCCAGCATTAGGGTTTTTTCCAATGAGTCAACTCTTCGCATGAGGTGGCCATAGGATTGGAGTTTCAGCTTCAACATTGGTCCTTCCAGTGAACACCCAGGACAGAACTTTGTTGGCAAGGTAATGTCTCTGCTTTTTAATATGCGCTCTAGGTTTGTCATTGCTTTTCTTCCAAAGAGTAAGCATCCTTTAATTTCATGGCTGCAGTCACCATCTGCAGTAAATCAAAAGTCTCTCACTGTTCCATTGTTTCCCCATGTATTTGCCATGTAGTGATGGGATCGGATCCCATGATCTTAGTTTTCTGAATGTTGAGCTTTAAGCCAACTTTTTCACTCTCCTCTTTCACTTTCATCAATACACTCTTTAGTTTTTCTTCACTTTCTGCCATAAAGGTGGTGTCATCTGCATATCTGAGGTTATTGATATTTCTCCCAGCAATCTTGATTCCAGCTTGTGCTTCATCCAGTCCAGCATTTCACATGATGTACTCTGCATATAAGTTAAATAAGCAGGGTAACAATATATAGCTTTGACATACTTCATTCCCAATTTGGAACCAGTCTGTTGTTCCATGTCTAGTTCTAACCATTGTTTCTTTTTTTTTTTTTTTTTT
>ML664159.1:5450881-5760375 GCA_007570785.1 Antilocapra americana
TGTACTAGTTTGCATTCCCACCAACAGTGTAAGAGGGTTCCCTTTTCTCCACATCCTCTCCAGCATTTATTGCTTGTAGACTTTTGGATGGCAGCCATTCTGACTGGTGTAAAGTGGTACCTCATTGTAGTTTTGATTTGCATTTCTCCAATGAAGCAACAGACAAACAATTAATCTCAAAAATTTACAAACAACTCCTGCAGCTCCATTCTAGAAAAATAAACAACCCAATTAAAAAGTGGGCCAAAGAACTTAACAGACATTTCTCCAAGGAAGATATAAAAATGGCTAACAAACACATGAAAAGATGCTCAACATCACTAACCATTGTTTCTTGACCTGCATATAGATTTCTCAGAAGGCAAGTAAAGTGGTCTGGTATTCCCATCTCTAAGAATTTTCCACAGTTTGTTGTGATCCACACAAAGGCTTTGGCATAGTCAATAAAACAGAAGTAGATTTTTTCTGAAATTCTCTTGCTTTTTCTATGATCCAACAGATGTTGGAAATTTGGTCTCTGGTTCCTCTGCCTTTTCTAAATCCAGCTTGAACATCTGGAAGTTCACAGTTCATGTACTGTTGAATCCTGTCTTAGAGAATTTTATACCTTACTTTGTTAGCGTGTGAAATGAGTGCAATTGTGTGATAGTTTGAACATTCTTTGGCATTGCCTTTCTTTGGAATTGGAATGAAAATTGACCTTTTCCAGTCCTGTGGCCATTGCTGAGTTTTCCAAATTTGCGGGCATATTGAGTGCAGCACTTTCACAGCATCATCTTTTAGGATTTCAAATAGCTCATCTGGAATCCCATCACCTCCACTGGCTTTGTTCATAGTGATGCTTCCTAAGGCCCACTTTACTTCACATTCCAGGATGTCTGGCTCTAGGTTTGTAATCACATCATTATGGTTATGAAACATTTAACAAGATGGCAGAGTAGAAGGACATGCATTCATCTCCCGCAAGAACTCCAAAATTACAACTCACTGCAGAACAACTGTTGACAGAAGAACATTGGATCCCACCAAAAAAAGATACTCCACATCCAAGGACAAAGGAGAAGCCCCAGCAAGATGGTAGGAGGGGCAAAATCTCATTTAGAATCAAAACCCATACCTGCCAGATTCACTCAGAGGGCTCAAACAAAACCTTTTGCACACCAGGAAACCCCACAGAGACTGAGCCAGACCTGTCATTGAGTGCTTGAGTGTCTCTTGCGGATGTATGGGTCAGCAGTGGCCTGCCACAGGGGCAGACCTGGGCATGGCATAAGCCCTCTTGGAGAAGGTCACCATTAACCCCACCATAGAACCACCAGGGCTTACACAGGACTGGGGAAACAGACTCTTGGAGAGCACAGACAAAACCTTCTGCACACCAGGACCCAGGAGAAAGGAGCAGTGACCCCACAAGAAACTGACCCAGACTTGCCCGTGAGTGTCCAGGAGTCTCCAGCGGAGGTGTAGGTTGGCAGTGGCCTGCTGCAGGGTCAGGGGCACTGAGTGCCCTTTTGAAGGACCTTTTGAAGGACGTTGCCATTATCTTCATTACCTCCACCATAGTTTGGCCTCAGGTCAACAACAGGGAAGGAACACAGCACTGCCCATCAACAGAAAATTGGGTTAAAGTTTTACTGAGCATGGCCCCGTCCATCAGAACAAGACCTAGTTGTCATAAATAATTTACTTATGTAAATAATTCTGCTTATACCTACTTGTTGTAAATAATTATTGTGTTGGGAGTTAACTTTGTATTCTTTTCTTCCATAAATTATTTTTTATTCTCAATGACATCTGTTTATTCTGTTCATAAAGCCTCAAGTTAAAGAAACACTCCAACACATTATTATTAACTAACACACCAGCAATTGTTAACTTGAAATCTGCAGACCCCCTTTAATAGCTATGGGGTTCCCTTTTGTCTCAGATGGTAAAGAATCTGCCTGCAATATGGGAATCTGGGTTCAGTCCCTGGGTTGGGAAGATCCCCTGGAGAAGGGAAAGACTACCCATTCCAGTATACTGGCCTGGAGAATTCCATGGACTGTATAGTCCATGGGGTTGCAAAGAGTCAGACACAACTGAGCGACTTTCACTTAATAGCCATGGCAAGTTAAAATCTTACATTAAATTTTGTGTAGATATGTGATTAAGAATTTTCCTGGGAAGAGGGTTTAAAGCTCTTGTGTGTTTCTTGGAAGAGTTCATAATCCCCCAAAATTTAAGGACCACTACTATTCCATCAGTATGTGAATTGAGATGCCCACAGTGAATGAAACAGGGAAAGTAATTTCTTTACAGAACCCTGCATTCACAAAGTTTAATTTAAGAGTCTGCACAGAGCTTTACCATGGAATATGATAATATACACCATACTAAATCTCATTGGAACTATTGTTTCAATCAAACTACCTCAAATAGCCTGCTATTGTAGCAGGGTTTTTTTTTCCTTTTTAATATAAACTTAGCTTCTTTTCTTGTCTTATATCAGCAACTTTGGTTTACTGAAAAAAAAAAAGAAAAGAAAATCAAGATTGGGATATTGTTATTGTAAAAGAAAATTAAGACTTCTTCCAGTAGAATTGGTGTCTATAAAAACTGTTCTTTCACTGAATTAATATTGTCAAAATGGTCATACTACCCAAAGCAATCTACAGACTTAATGTGATCTCTATCAAATTATCCATGAGATTTTTCACAGAACTAGAACAAATAATCCTAAAATTTGTATGGAATAAACAGCCCAGGATTGCCAAAGCAATCCTGAGGGAAAAGGAACAAAACTGGAGACACAATCCTCCCAATTTTCAAACAATAGTACAAAGCTACAATAATCAAGACCATGTGTTACTGTCTTGAAGACAGACATATAGATCAATGGAACAGAACAGAGAGCTCAGAAATAAACCCACACACCTATGGTCAATCAACCTTTGACAAAGCAAACAAAAATACACAATAGAGAAAAGACAATCTCTTCAGCAGATGTGCTGGGAAAGCTGGACAGCCATGTGTAAATCAATGCAGTTAGAATAGAACACACCCTTACACTGCACACAAAAATAAAATCAAAACGGCTTAAAGACTTAAATATAAGACATGATACTCTAAAAATCCTCAAAGAGAACATGGGCAAAACATTCTCTGACATAAATCATACCAATTACTTTTAGGTCAGTCTCCCAAGGCAATAGAAATAAAAGCAAAAATAAACAAATGGGACCTAATTAAACTTATAAATTTTTGCAAAGCAAAGGAAACCATAAACAAAACAAAATGACAACTTATAGACTGGGAGAAAATATTTGCAAATGATGTGAATGACTAGGGCTTAATTTCCAAAATATACAAACATCTCATACAACTCAATTAAAAAAACCCAACTGAAAAATAAGCAGAAGACCTAAGTAGACATTTCTCCAAAGAAGACATACAGGTGACCAACAGACAGATGCAAAGATTTGAGCATTGCCAAAGATTTGAGGAATGCAAGTTGAAACTACTATGAGATATGATCTCACACTGGTCAGAATGGCCATCATTAAAAAATGATGGAGAAAAGGGAACCTCTCCTACACTGTTGGTGGGAATGTAAATTGGTGCAGTCTCTATGAAAAACAGTATAGAGGTTTCTTAAAAAACAACAGTTGCCATATTATCCAGAAATCCTGGGCATATACCTGGGGAAAACTATTATTCAAAAAAAAAATACATGCACCGCAGTGTTTATAGCAGCACTATTTGCAATAGCCAAGACATGAAAGTAACCTAAATGTCTACTGACAGATAAATGGATAAAGAAGATGCAGTATGTATACATAATGGAAGAGCCATAAAACAGAATGAAATAATGCCATTTGCAATAACATGGACAGACCTAAAGATTATCATACTAAGTGGACTAAGTGAGAAAGAGAAAGACAAATACCATAAAGTATCACTTACGTGTGAAATCTAAAATATGACGCAAATTAACATTTTATGAAACAGAATCAGGCTCACATAGACATAGAAAACAAGCTTACTGTTACCAAAGGGGGAAGGGCATGGAGAAGAGATGAATAACAGGATTAACAGATACAACCTACTATGTATAAAATAAATAAACAATAATCTTCTTTTGTGTAGCACAAAGTATATTAGTATCCTATAATAATCATAAATGGAAAAGAATATGAAAAAGAATGTGTATATATATGTATAACTATATCACTGTGCTGTACACCAGAAACTAACACAACATTTTAAATCAACTATAATAAATATTAAAAAATTTTAATACACAACTTTAAAAAATTGTCCTCCACTATTAATTTTTAAAATAATAATGAACTATAGTTTTATTTTTAATTTTGATTGGAGTATAGTTGCTTACAATGTTATGTTAGTTTCTATTGTACAGCAAAGTAAATCCGCTATACGTGTACATACATCCCCTCTTTTTTGGACTTCCTTCCCATTTAGGTCATCACAGAACACTGAATAGAATTCACTGAGCTATACAGTAGGTTCTTATTAGTTACCTGTTTTATACACAGTATCAGTAGTATATACATATATCAATATCAATCTCCCAATTCATCCCATCCCCCCCTTTGCCCTTCAGTTTCCATACCTTCTCTATATCTGTCTCTATGTCTGCTTTGTAAATAAGATCATCTATACCAATATTTTGATATTCCTTATATATGTGTTAATATGTGGTATTTGTTTTTCTCCTCACTTACTTCGCTCTGTATGACAATCTCTAGATCCATTCATGTCTCTACAAATGACCCAATTTTTCTCCCTTTTATGGCTGAGTAATATTCCATTGCATATATGTCCCACATCTTCTTTATCCATTCCTCCATTGGTGGACATTTATGTTATTTCCACATTCTGGCCATTGTAAATAGTTCACCCCCAGTGAATGCTGGGGTGCATGTGTCTTTTTGAATTATGATTTTCCCTGGGCATATGCCCAGCAGTGGGATTCTAGGTCACATAGTAATTCTATTTTTAGCTTTTTAAGGAATCTCCGTACTATTCTCCATAGTGACTGTACCAATTTACATTCCCACTGTGGGAATGTACAATGTACACCATCTCCAATATTCATTATTTGTGGATGTTGTGTTAATAGCCATTCTGACTGGTGTGAGATGATATCTCATTGTAGTTTTGATTTGCATTTCTCTAATAATTAGTGATGTTTGAATATTTTTTCATGTGCTTTTTGGCCATCTAGAATAGTTTTATTTTAAAGCCTATAGTCTACTCAATAGAAATGTTTAAAGTTCAGGTTTTTTTCCAATATGGCATCTGTTAAATTTTACCACCATTGAGATTTTATCATTACACACACTACTATTAAAATGTTGTTTGTAGTTTTCCAATTCTTTTCCATTAAAAAAAGTTAACAAATTTGAGTAAAATTGGTGGAAAAGTAATTATGAGGTCAAATTAATTTGCATTATGTTGGTACATAAAACCACATTATGGATGCCAAAATTCAGATTAGAGGACAGTTGTCCCCAGTTGATATTACTATAATATGGCATTAAATTATTTACAAAATTAGCTGTTGGCTAGACATTTTGTGATACTTACGAAAGGAGAAATGTGAAATTACCTAATTGCACTTGCTTCTGCTTTAGTAATTTCACTTGAACAGATATTCCTTTAAGCTGCCACACTGCATTTTAATTAGAATTCTTCGGTTTTGGACAATGGCCGTGGAATAACTCGGCCAACCTTGAGTTTCTTAATCATCACTTCCTGATGAACAAATCAACAAAAGGGAGTAGTTTTAGTTTCCAAGCCTGAATCTAAATGTGACATTGCTTCCATGTTTAATTGCAGTCCATTCAGTTTTAAAAGACCATTCTGCAGAATAGCTCGGGCTGAATAGAGGCAATTTCTGAAAACATTCTTTACATACAGTCAACATGTCCCTGAAAACGAATGGCAAGGCAAAGGATTATGTGATTGGTAATTTTAAAAGCACTTAATCCATCCATCTTGCCTTTCAATTATTTTTTAAAGAAAAATTGCTTTCATAAATATAAGCAGATGCACTCTGGAAATATTTAAGATAAAATTATAAAATAGCACTAAAATTATACCTATAATCAAGTCTCAGCCCCTTATGTAACCTTACCATTGATTTGAAGAACTTCCTTTATTACCTGACAAGCTTGTTCATTCTGTACATTTATTTCGATTTTGTTGGGCTTTCAGCCATGCCTGTAATGTTGCTGAGGAGTAAAATATCTTTCATAACCAGAATCATAAATCTTTCTTATAACCATGAGACTATATCTTTATGGCCATAGATCATTTTAGTTACTGTCAAAAAGTGCCATCATATCACATTACAAATTAGAAAACTGAAAGACAGTGCGTGGTTGACAATACCTATTATGTGTAGACAAGAAAAATAATTTTCCTTGCTCATAACCAACATTTCTAATTACAAATACTTTTTAGACACACAGAACCTGGATATGTGCTTTAGCCAAATTTGGAAAGCACAGCTAGATAAATGTGAGGAAAACTGATATTTACGAAAGAGTTCTCAAATGGAGAAGGTTAAAAAAAATGTGGGAAAGATGGGAATTCCCCCTTTTATTTTATAAGGGATGAGAGGAAAGGATTGCCTTTTGGAATTCAGCCTTCCACACTAAGGTTGGAGCACAGATTCAGCAATGAGATAACTCTTGTTTCTTCTTGGCAAGAACCAATGATTGTCTAGATGTTCGATATATGACCTTTATGGATATTTTGAATGTATGGTCAATATTAATTAAGTTACTCTTCCTAGGAAAAGCAAATAGAAATTTGGATAAATAGAATACATTTGGATAAAATTTGGATAAATGTTTTATTTTGATTAATAAAATGTTAAACTTTTTGGTCGCTTTATATAAACTCTCCTTTGTACTCAACCTTATATGACAGTAGTTATACTTTTAAAGTACCTTACTTGCTTAGTAGCATTCATAGTACCTTCTATATCCTAATTTGCCATTCGGAGTGAAAACTGGTTGTCATAAAACCACAGGAAAGAGTGAGCCTTGGCTTTTCATATGTTCCCATTTCCCCCTAAGATACTTGGGATGAGTTTTCATGCCCTTTGTCTTTTCATCTTTAAATATGTTTCCCACCTTCCCTGGCTTTGCCCTGTGTTGCAGGGGCACTGACCTGGCAAATCATGTTAGGGAGGCTCCTTTGCAAACGGCTTCCAGCTAGGTTTAGACAGTGGGAGATACCCGAAGGAGACAGGTTGCAAAAGAAAGTGAGAAGCCAGGGCATGCCATCTCCTCTCCTATGTCTTGGTGGCTCCTGGAGCAGCAGCTGTTTCTGCTGCATGGTTCCTGCTTCCTCTGGGCAGATCCACTGTGATTCCAGCTTCCTGGGTGGCCCTTGCTCTGGGCTTTGATGCCCCATCTCCTTGCTTTGTCTCTCCAGCACTAGGAGAGGTGGCCACACCCTGAAGCTGCTCACCTCTGGGTCACCTCTTTCTCTGCTTGCTCTTTTAGTTCCTCTAACACCTTTGATACTAGGACATCTCCTTTTATTTCCCAGGCTGCTGTTACAAATATTAAGTCTGCTTTCTTCTATGTGCTCCCACATTTACTATCTTTATTGAATCCAAAGGACTTTGCAAACCTAGTAGAGAGAGAGGAAAAAGAAGAGACCCAAATGTGATATGGATACACACCAGTTTTAAGGCAAAAGATAATAAAAGTAAAACTAACACTTAACCAGCACCACACACACACACACACACACACACACCACATTAATGGGGAAAAAAATAAAATAGCACTTAATCTTCTCTGCCCAACTGGTCCTTCCTGACCTCTGCTTTCTTTTAATTCAGAAGCTCAGATAGATGGATTCTGAATAGTTCTAGTATCGCCATTTATCCATCTAGGTCCCTCAGTTCATGCATAAGTGAATTCCTCTCTCTGGCTACCACAAGATAGAAGGAAGATCCAACATCAATAGTGACTCTGGCCCTGGTTGTAGTAGGAGGTTAATGAAGCCTGGGGACATAGGCTTGGAGAGCCTGAAATTCCCACTGAGAGTTAATTTTGTTTGCCCATTTCCTAATGGTCTTTGTGGTCATTAGGCTTACTGCTGTTTGGCACTTGATGCATTTTCCTTTTCCTTTTAGCTTTTGTTACACAGGGTTTAGAGCTGAAAGCATCTACTTCTTAAAACTACTGAGTGATTTTCTAATGGTCACAGTATGTGGGAACTGGGCACTCTGCAAAGCTTAATGTCATTTGGCACAAATTATACTCTGTAATTTATAACCAATCTTGCTGTTCTTTTTTGATGTTCTTTCTGCATGTGTGTATGTAGATGTATGTATATACCAAGAATGAGAGTCAAGTCTGGTGCTTTAAATTAGACTTTCATTCTCTACCAAAGGACACATGTTGACCTGAAATTCATAACCATCATTATGATGCAAAATAAGCATTATTTTGATTTTTCATTTTGATTCAAATTAGAAAACCAAGAACTTATAGCAATCTGGACCCCATGTTTCTATCTCTATGGTGACTGTATGTTCCAAGCCAAGATCTAGTACATGTATTATGGTAAAGAACTGCCTTTAAAAATCTTGTTAACTCTTACCTAAATAATCATTTATATAAGAGTATAAATATTCAATCATGTTTTATGCATATTTTATAATTTTAAAAAAGAATAATGTTTCATAAATAAAAATAAGTCTAGAAAGTCCATGACATTGACTTATACTGTGTCTTCTCCTCATTCCTCCAAGAAATGATTCTATTTCTTGGCCCTGTTTAATCTGTAGATGAATTAGGCAAGAATAGAATGGTCACTGGTTCATTCAGAAAACAATAAGATTCTTTGTTCATAACACTAGGTTAGTAGGCATTTAAGAATCTAAATTTAAATGCAATGAAACTGGAAGCTGGAGTTGGATTCCATAAAATATCCTCCTTGTTCTGAACTGCACTACTATGCTCCCAAGAGTTAAAAAGAAGAAATCACAGTTCATAGTCTTTCTCCCTACTGAGATATAAATCAGCATTTCCTCAAACTAGATTAAAATCAGTCTAGTAAAAATAAGGCAAATGCAGTCTACATCTTTTGTGCAAATAAGCTCTTCAGCTGAGTGAAAATTGAAGGAGGCAGTTCCTGGGTAGGACATCAAGGCTGTTGAGAAAGGAGTCAGTGGCCAGGGGGAGCCCCAAGATGTAATAACCCGTTTAGGAATAGTGTGAATCTAAATGGAATGTGCCTTGTAAGCACCCTGTACAGCTTCATCTGGGATATTTGTGTAAGAAAGCCAGGTCCCAGGGGTCAGAAGAAGACAAGTGTCAAAAGCCATAGGGAGGTGTGAGGAACTCTCTTTCAGGAGTAAAACTTGAAGATGGTTTCTCAATCCTAGTTAGAAAGAAAAATAGAAACTATACATTGGGAACTTAGACCCTGATAAGTAGTATGACTTCTTAAAACTCTGTCATTTCTCCAGGTCTGTTCCCTATTAATCTGTTCTTCTGATAATGAATCTTTGAAAGGAAATTCTGCTTCTTTTTTTCTAGGAAAATAGGAAAGAGAATTTGGGGAGACTGCATCTAACTTGGTATCCTAGTCTGGGGGTAAAAGAATTCTAAGGATAAAAGAGGAGACATATGGTGGCTCAGTTGGTAAAGAATCCACCTGTAATGTGGGAGACCAGGGTTCGATCCCTGGGTTGGGAAGATCCCCTGGAGAAGGAAAAGGCTACCCACTCCAGTATTCTGGCCTGGAGAATTCCACAGACTGTAGAGTCCATAGGATGGCAAAGAGTCGGACACAACTGAGCATCTTTCACTTTCACTTTGGCAGTTGAGGAAAGGTGCTAAGGAGGGAGGGCTTCCCAGGTGGCGCTAGTGGTAAGGAACCTGCTTGCCAATGCAGGAGATACAAGAGACACGGGTTCGATCGCTGGATCAGCAAGATACCCCGGAAAAGGGCTTGGCATCCCACTCCAGTATTCTTGCCTGGAGAATGCCATGGACAGAAGAGCTTGGAGGGCTACAGTCCATAGGGTTGCAAAGAGTCAGACACGGCTGAAGCAACTTAGCATGCAGGCAGGCACACATGCTGAGGAAGAAAGTTACAGATGGAAGACGAGGCAAAGAAAAGAGCCCAGGAGTTGAACTTTGGAAAGCTATGCATTCCTTGTACAGGGGTCTCAGCAGTAGCCCCTCAGAGCTCACTTTCCAAGCTCCTTGACTCTACAAAAGCAACAATGTCAACACAGTCTATAAAGAATATGTTTTCTGTAAGCAATTTGGTTATTAGGTCATTCAATCTTATTTTCTAATCTACCTCCCCTGCCCCATTATTATCCCTTTAAGAGCAGAAACTGCCCCATTCTTTTCCTTTACAATTCTGTGCCTTCTGTAACTGTGGTGCTAACATATGTTTCAGGAATATAGAAACAATACTTCTCATCTACCCTTACAGCTCAATGCCATTTCCAAAAGTAATGGACTAAAGAATGTCCCCAAAAGACAAAAGAATGGAATTCAGCAAGATTTGGAATAGCAAATGCTTTGCATATTTTGTTAAAAGGGAATTTCTCTCTCATCACTGAAAGTAACTTCCCAAGAGCTCAGATGGGGGCTTCCCTGGTAGATCAGATGGTAAAGAATCTACTTGTAATGTGGGAGACCCAGTTTCAATCCCTAGGTGGGGAAGATCCCCTGGAGAAGGGAATGGCAACCCACTCCAATATTCTTGCCTGAAGATTTCCATGGACAGAGGAGCCTGGCAGGCTGCAGTCCATGGGGTCACAAAGAGTTGGACACAACTGAGCAACTACACTTTCACTTTTCTTTTTGTTCAGATGGAGAGTTCCTGCTTATATCTCTAATTTGCATGGAAGACCCTAGTCTCTGCTTAAGTGTTTTCATATTAGAGTCTTCAGTACAGAGTCATTTTCAAAGACATGACTTTTTTCTTTTCTTATCCCAACATTAATATTATGAAATTTATCAAACAGAAACATTGTAAAGTGAATACTCATTTACACACCATCTGGAGTATCCATTATTATTTTACTGTGCTTTCTCTGTCACATACCTGTCCATCTATGTATCCTTCCAGCCATCAATACACTCACTGCTTTATGCATTTCAAGATGCAGACATCAAAACATCCCTCTCAATACTTCAGCCTGTATGTCATTAACTAAAATGTAATATTTATTTACAGATTTTAATTTAAAATTTACACACAATAAGATGTATAAATTTTAGAAAAATCTGATTTTTTTAATCTGCTGAGTTTTAACAAATGTATATATGTGTGTGATCCTAATTCCTATTAAGATATAGTATTCCATATTATATTAAACTCTGTCCACAATTACCATCATCCTGGAGAGTTCCCTCATGCCTTTGCCAATCAACCCCTACCCACCAGTCTCCCCCAGAGTCATCAACTCTGATTTTTTTTTCTCTAGTTCAGTTCTGTCTCTCAGTCGTGTCTGACTCTTTGTGACCCCATGGACTGTAGCACGTCAGGCTTCCCTGTCCATCAACAACTCCCGGAGCTTGCTCAAACTCATGTCCATTGAGTCAGTGATGCCATCCAGCCATCTCATCCCCTGTCATCCCCTTCTCCACCTGCCTTCAATCTTTCCCAGCATCAAAGTCTTTTCCAATGAGTCAATTCTTCACATCAGGTGGCCAAAATATTGGAGTTTCACCTTCAGCATCAGTCCCTCCAATGAATATTCAGGACTGATTTCCTTTAGGATGGACTGGTTGGACCTCCTTGCAGACCAAGAGACTCTCGAGAGTCTTCTCCAACACCACAGTTCAAAAGCATCAATTCTTTGGTGCTCAGCTTTCTTTATAGTCCAACTCTCACATCCATACATGACTACTTGTAAAACCATAGCTTTGACTAGATGGACCTTTGTTGGCAAAATAATGTCTCTGCTTTTTAATATGCTGTCTAGATTGGTCATAGCTTTTCTTCCAAGGAGCAAGTGTCTTTTAATTTCATGGCTGCAGTCACCATCTGCAGTAATTTTGGATCTTTCTTAGATAAGAGTATTTGTCACGCTTGCCAAAGAATCATGCAAAATCTGGTTTTGGTGATGAAATTTTGTGGCTAAACTTTATGAACATTTGGCTTCAACACAAGAGAAACTCAACATTTCTAAATGACTGATTATTGTAAATGAATGAGTAAAACAATGACAGCAAATCACCCTCACCTCCTGCCCATTCATATCTAATAGCCTGGATATAAAATATAGTACCCACTGTCTCTGCTTGAT
Source organism: Antilocapra americana (assembly GCA_007570785.1). Lineage (NCBI taxonomy): Eukaryota > Metazoa > Chordata > Mammalia > Artiodactyla > Antilocapridae > Antilocapra > Antilocapra americana. Next base: position 5,463,192 of record ML664159.1, read on the forward strand.
AAATCAGTGATCTCATTTGTCTGATAATGAAGGGTCAAGGAAGCAGGTCTTCAGTTTTTGAATATGGTCCCCATGTGATTACAGGTCTCAGAACACAGGACAAAAGAGAACAGGTTTTGATATTACCCATGAGCTCTTTTCAGCCCAGTCCCTCATACCAACTTCTTAGTAATATTTTGGTGCCCTACAAAATATTATGTAGAAAAAAATGTAACTACAAGAGCAACACCTTGCCAAGGGTTCACCCTTCCTGGATAGAAGTTAAGAACCAAGAAAGGAGCATTTTTTTTCTTCCAGGCTGGACAGGAAGTTGCTCTTACCCTGTTCTCAGTAATAGTTCCCTAAGAGCTTAAGAGACTGAATTGTACTCCTAAAATGGCACCTTTTCTCTGGTGTTTATTGGTTTTGTTTCTGTTAGCTATTATCTTTCTTCTTCTTTATCCTATTGCATCACTTCCTAGTTTCTCTTTACCAAGTCCTTCCACACACACTCTCATCCCCATGTCATCTTTCCCTCACATCATTGCAAGATTTACACCCAACATTGAACTTGCTGCTTTCATGTAAATCTCCACCGCTCCAGTTCTCCCTATCTCTCCAGTTACCCCCTTCACTTCTTATGCTTTTTGTTTCTCTTTCCTGCTGTTTAATGATTTTTTCCTGCTGATAAGCTGTACTCAAAAGACTGAGAGGCCTGAAGCATTTACAGGAGTGCTCACTGGGATCCTTGCTCATTGTTTGTGTTCCAGAGCAGATGGAACTGAGACTTCAGTCATGCTTAACACAGGGCAGCTCCACCATGATGTACAATTCGTATCACATACCTCAGCTCTTTGGTTAATGAACCTATATGTTTCCTATTTTTAATTCCCTTTTGTAAAGTCGGAATTTGATATTTTAGAAAATATTTTTCTGTTGGAAACGGAAAGCAACAGAAAAAGTGAAGTAAATCCAGTATTCATTCAATTTTTTTTGTTGTTGTGATTAATGCTGGGGGAGTGGAATAACAATGATTACTGACAGTTATTAAGCACGCTTCTTTGTATCAATAAATGCCATCTTGTGCATTGGCCCATTTGAATCTCGTAGCTTTTCTAGTCATTATTTTCGTGATGCTCACTTTAAGTCAAAAATATCTGTAGGTATTAGTGAGGAAGTGCCTCAGGACAACTACCCATAGTTGAAAGAGAAGCTCAGCAGGAAAATACCTCTTTTTTTTTTTTTTTTTTTTTTTTTTATAGCTAATGCAAAATTTGCCATGTTCTTCCTCCACTGAATTTTCTCCCTGGGATCAGTAATGAGAATATAAAGCTTTCTATGAGGCTGGGATCTTTTTTAAATACCCTACAGTGATCAGGAAGTTGCTACTACAATAATTCATCAGATACCAACACGTCGTATGCTGAGACTTTTAGCCACATCAATGGCCATCATGAATATACAGGCATTCCACTCTTGACCCTGAATGTGTGCTTCTAGAAAAATTGTATGTAGATCAAATTATTGCACTTGAAATCATATTGTAAAACACACCAGGGTAAGTTGCTCTTTAAAGAAACCCTGTAGTTTAAGTTTGTGTAAAGAATTCTTCCATGATGCAAATAATCCATATTTTATTTGTAAATTTAGAACTTTAGGTATGAGTTTGCAAAAAGTGAAGGACATATCAATTTTAATGGACGTAAGTAGATGGTGATCTGAGACACACTTTTCTCTACCACCCAGGGGACCCCAGCAAATGTTCAGTGAAACAAAGGGACAAATTAGTCCCTCTGGAGCAATATAACTCTGCCATTATTCTTAATATGAGTTGATATGAGAACAGGAGGTCCTTTCCCCTCTCCCACGGTAGTTTTACCTTTCCCAGTAATTGTTTCCTCAGAGTAAACTTGAGTTTTATATTTGTGAAAAGCACAAGGAATTCTTTTCTAACAAACCACATGAGCATCAGATACCCTTGAACTAAGCATACAAGGATACACAAGTGCTTTCCCTGCATTTCCTAAAACGAGCTTCAAAATGTTACCTCTAGTCTCTGAATGCTCCTTAAGCAGGCTGTGCCTTTTCTAATTTATGACCTTGGAATCAACTCTAAATTCCCTAAATCCTTTGCTCCCATTTTCAGTTTGTTGACAAACAACCACCATGCCCTTGGATTATTTATTCCCTTTCTGTTTTCATCAATTTATACCACATCCCACTTTGATTGAAGAATTTTCTGTCTAAATACTAATAAACATTCACCATCCTTGCTGAGAAAGGTATTTATAAAATGCTCACAGCTGAGGAAAGTGTAGGGTAAGGCAACATTTTGTGATAGGGGTTATCTAATCTCCAGTGTAGGTGAGTGTCCTTCCCAAGGAGCCAAACTCAAGAACTTTAGATCCACTCTTCTTAGTGAAGGGAGGAATTCCCTGATTATCCACAATTGTGTATGGAAACATCTGAGGAAGGAGTAAATGTGTCTTAGTTCCTGGGATCCTTTGGAGCTATGCTGATTCCTATGGGAAAAATCAATCAAGACCGAGACCTTAAGTGTCCAGCTATTAGGAAATATTGCTGGCTACATTGAATTGTTTCCCAAGCCATGAGAGTTAAACACTACCTTAGTCCATGGCCAGAAATGACTTCCATGAAGATTTTATAAATTCCCAACTTTCAGTAATTCATAAGTTTGCTCTCAAGTCCTCCCCTACCAAACACAATTACACAGGCAGAGATGTGGAAATAATACAAAGAGAGACAAAATTAATGAACTTAGTCAACAAATGTTGTCCTTTTTACTTTTCTTAGCAGGTCTCTCACCCTATCTTGTTCTGTAATCTAAGCCTACCCTTTGCTATTATAGCTAGACTGTGGCCAAAATCTTTTGCTACCCATGCCATACCTCTAAAATTCAAAATTCTAGACTTGATGAAATGTAAAGGAAAAGACACTGTTCACCTTTCCCAAGGATACCTTTATTTGGGAGGGGTGTGGTTTGTAAATGGTTAGAAACTAGTGAGAAATCTTTAGATATGTTTGTTTTAATAAAAAGATTATAACTTGCTTGTCTGGAAGGAAAAGGAAAAAGTACAGAACCACGCAGATACAATTCTTAAGATAATGTCAGCTCTCAGGCAGGAAGTTAGAACCAGGGATTGTGAAAAGCTTAAAGGTCTCCAGTTTATTGCTTGAATTTCTTTAATATTAAACTTCTATATGAGTGATATTAATCCTCAAGTTACCTCTCCACATTTCTCAATATAGGAACTTGGGGGCCGCCAAAATGTTGTACTGGGAGAATGGAGTTACAATTTTTTTTCTTTATATATATCTATTCTTTTTCAATTTCCACAAGTAGGTAGCATATATACCTATATAATTATCTGCAATTATGTCTACATTTATATGTAAATACTTATTATACTTATATTTATAAATAAAATATAGATAGCATGATCTATCTATATACTTATTTTTGAAAAAAGTAAAAATTGTGAAAGGAAAAAGGGTTTCTTTATTGCATATCAAAATCTAAATTTCCTCCTCATTGTATCTCATCATGTACACATCTCTTTATGTATCACTATTGGCTTTTTGCCCTCCGTCTGCTGCATCTCTACCCCTCCTTCATATACAATGTTTATTCCAATCTCTTTTAAGCCACCCACATTCTGCAGCTGAATCTCAAAATTCACTGTCTCCAACCAATCTTCCTTTTTCAGTCACATTCCAAAACTCATTTTGCCAAGCTTCTGTACTCTGCACTCACATATACTAGCCCATATGTTGCTTTTTTGATATAAAGACTTCACTAAGGTATAGTGAATAGGCTTTCCTAGTGGCTCTGATGGTTAAGAATATGCCTGCAGTGTGGGGGACCCGGGTTCCATCCCTGGGTTGAGACGATCCCCTGGAGAAAGAAATGGTAACCCACTCTAGTATTCTTAACCTGGAGAATTCCTTGGACAGAGGAGCCTGGAGAGCTACTGTCCATGGAGTGGCAAAGAACCAGACACCATAGAGTCAGATATGACTGAGCAACTAATACACACATAATGCACAAATAGACAAGTACACAGATCTTAAGTGCACAGCTGGAAGACATTTCACAAAGTGAAACTCAGGTCAAGAAACAGAGCACAGTTAGCAAGCCGGAAGCTCTCATCGTGGTCTGTTCCCCTGACCTCCCTCTCACCCCACCAGGAGGAATCACTCTTGAATTTCAACACCACAGATTATTTTCACCTGTACAGTGTGTACTCTTTTATGTCTGGCTTCTTTCACCCAATGTTATAATTTAAAGATGAATTCTTGTTGTTCCATATGGCGGTACTTTGTTCCTCTTGTTGCTCTATAGTATTTCATTGAACAATGATTCCTAGTCGTTTGAAGTTTGATGGACATTTGGTTTACTTCAGTTTGGGGCTACTATGAATAGTACTGACATGAGTGCTCTTATACATGTGTTTTGGAGAACAAAAGAACTTTTAAGTATCCCTAGGAGTTGAATTGCCAGATCATGGGCTCAGCTTTAGTTGCTGCTTGCTGCTGCTGCTGCTAAGTCACTTCAGTCATGTCTGACTCTGTGCGACCCCACAGAAGGCAGCCCACCAGGCTCCCCTGTCCCTGGGATTCTCCAGGCAAGAACACTCAAGTGGGTTGCCATTTCCTTCTCCAATGCATGAAAGTGAAAAGTGAAAGTGAAGTCGCTCAGCCGTGTTCCTACTCTTCGCGACCCCATGGACTGCAGCCTACCAGGCTCCTGAGTCCATGGGATTTTCCAGGTGAGGGTACTGGAGTAGAGTGCCATTGCCTTCTCCTCAGCTTTAGTAGATAATTTCAAAAGAATTTTCCAAACATGCTCTGTTGCTTTTTCTACTTTCTCAAGCTGGAGTTCCCTGCTGGTCAGCCATGATAGGCAGTCAGTGCTGACAACCAGTCTGGTGACAACCATGTCCCACCAGACTCCCAGTGTGCAGCCTGTGAGGGTGCCACCCACTCGTGTCTCTGTGAGTGTATCTTCAGGATATATGCCCCCCACATCTAAAGACCAGCATCCTACTTATGAGAAAGCACCTCTGTTTTGTCCATGGGATGTACTCCTGAAATGAGAGTGTTAGTCGCTCAGCCATGTCTGACTTTGCAATCCCATGGACTGCAGCCCGCCAGGCTCCTCTATCCATCGGATTTTTCCAGGCAAGGATATTGGAGTGGTTTGCCATTTCCTTCTCCAGGGGTCTTCCCAACCCAGGGATTGAACCCAGGTCTCCTGTACTGCGGACAGATTCTTTACCAACTGAGCTACCAGGAAAGGCTAACCAGCCATAAGCTTCTTGAAAGAAAGAATCTTATACTGTTGAAGTTTTTAGAATTTCTCCTCAACTCATCCACCCCACTTTCCACCCCCCTTGAAGAACACAGTTTAGATGTTAATAATGTCATATTAACACCTGACTATGGACTTATACTTTAAGAAGAGACAACAATTATGGATACAGATAGGCTGTATTGGTTAAATGTCTTACACTAGGGGACCTCTTCATCCTTACCTGGGCTCATAAGTTCTATTGACACCAATGTTGTTTGGTGTTTTTATGCAGAATACAAGCCTCTACATTTTACAGAAAGCGAAAGTCACTGCCATGTCCAACTCTTTGCAACCCCGTGGACTATACAGTCCATGGAATTCTCCAGGCCTAGAATACTGGAGTGGGTAGCCCTTCCCTTCTCCAGGGGATCTTTCCCACCCTGGTCTCCCAGATTGCAGGCAGATTCTTTATCTGCTGAGACACAAGGGAAGGCCTGCATCCTTCTTAAAAATGCATTTTTTTCTTTCCTTCACTTTAGGCTTTAAACAAAGTGGAATGGAAAGTCCTGTTTGATGAAATGATTCCATATTATGTGGTTACAGTGAGTGCATGTAATGTACAACATTTATATTCCCAACATTCTTCACATGCCTCATATAATGAGCATCTCACTATTAAAATTCTCACTAGTAAAATTCACAGAAGGGTAACCACTTCCCTTATATCTATATACCAGGGCAAGCATGATTGAGAGGCTTTCACATTCTATTTCGCTTGAAGTAATTCTTATTTACCAAATAAATAGAAAGATTCTCCCCAAAGTAATAGATTTTCTAGAGATTACATAATATTTAAGGGAATAAACTAATTTGCCATTCTAATATTTTGCTTCCTAGAAGAACATATTGGAACGTGGAATTTATTCAAGGCAGAGAAAGGGCAGCCTTACACACTTGGGACTGTGCTGGAGGCTTGTGCTTGATTCTGGGCAAGCTCCTTAACCTGTCTGTATCTCTGTTTCCTCCCAGGACACAGATGGGGGTGTTATTCATCCTACTCTTTCTCACAAAGTGTTGCAAGAACTACAAACAATGCTGTAACGGACATTTTTAGGCACATTTATTCATATGATAAGTATTTATTGAGAGCTTAACCATGGACCATGTCCTAAGAACTAGGTCCTAAGGAAACTGTAGAGAAGAAAAACAACCAAAGCCTGCCTTTATGAACCTACATTCCATAAGTCAGTAAATAAATTAAATGTGTATTATGTGCTCAGTCACTCAGTCATGTCTGACTCTTTGTGATCCCATGGACTGTAGCCTGCCAGGCTCCTCTGTCCATGGGATTCTCCAGGCAAGAATACTGGAGTGGGTTGTTATTTCCTACTCCAAGGGAATCTTCCTCACCAGGGATCAAAACCCTGTCACCTGTGTCTCCTGCATTGGCAGGCGGATTCTTTCACACTTGAGCCATATGAGAAGCCCCAAAATAAATTAAACGTATATTATGTTAATGATAGTGCTAAGGTTTAAAAAAAAAAAAAAAGGATGGAAACGGGGGTAGAGAACAGAGGAGCCGGAAAGACCTCCATGAGATGCTGACAGGAAATGAAGAAGGAGCCATGGCGATGCCTTGAGGAAGAGCAGATCAGGCAGACAAAGCAGCAGGTGCTAAGGCCCTGAGCCAGGACTGTGCCCGGAGTGCTCTAGGAACAAGGAGGCCGGCACAGCGGAAGTGGACAGAGTGAAAGGAAGAATAGGAGAAAATGGAATCCTAGAGGCAAGCAGGAGCAGACGGCGGAGACCACGTCACCAGGAGCACAGGAGTGAGGGTGTCGCCGGGGTATATAGCCCTGGAGTGGTATTACTGAGATGTAGATAGGACCGGTATCCACGGCATCTGCAGTTTTCCTAGATATTGTCAAACTGTTCCTAAGCACACAGTTTTACACTTTCATAAGCTTTTATTTGAATTCCTGTTCTGCATCTTTCCAATTCTTCGTTTCAGCCTTTTAACTCTTTGGTCATTTGACGGATATAAAATGCTACCTATTGTCGTTTCAGTGGGCGTTTCCTTAACGGCTAATGACTGTGATGATCTTTCCATCTGCTTATTGGTCATTCCAGATACCCCCTTTCTTATACTTTGATATATTTATTGGCTCTGCTGGGTCTTTGTTGCTGCACAGGCTTTTCCCTGTGAAAAGAGAGCAGAGGCTACCCTCTAGTTGCAGTGTGCAGACTTCTCGTTGTGGCGGCTCCCCGGCTCTGGAGCACCGGCTCAGGAATCGTGGTGAACAGGCGTAGTGACTCCATAGTACGTGGGGTCTTCCCGGACCAGGGATCAAACCTGTGTCTCCTGCGTAGGCAGATGGATTCTTGATCACCGAGCCTCCAGGGAAACCACAGGTTTCTCCTTTTGTAAAGTTTGTCCACATTTTAATTTTCTATTATGTTGTTCGCTTTTTCCTATCCACATGAAACTTTTTTATATGTTCTGAGTAGTCATTCTTGGTCAGGTAAATATACTGCTTCTCTATGCTCCATGCCTGTGACTTCTCTGCGTTTGTTCTTATGGTGTGCGTTAATGCATGGTAGTGTTAAATTTTAATGTGTTCAGATTTGCCAGTCTTTTCCTTTATGGTTTATGTTTTTGTCTCCTTTAAGAATTTCTTTCCTACACACAACATATTTGTTACCTCTATAGTTTCTCCTAATGATCTAGAATTTTAATTTTTATATAAAAGAATTGTGTCTCTCTGGAACAGTTTGAGGTAAAGATTTATATTTCTTTTGCCATGTGGCTCACCAAGTCTCAGTCCCACTTTCCTCTTTAGATGCAGTGGCAGCTTCATAATTTATTAAGTTTCCATATATTTATGAGTACCTTCCTGGATTTTTCAACCTTTCCATTGGTCAAAATTTTCTTTCTCTGCAACAGTACCATATTATCTTAGTTGCTACAACCTTTTAAAAAAATCTTGGGCAAGTGAACTGTTTTCCCCACCTTTGACAAAATTGTCTTGGATATCATTGACACTTTGCTCTCTCAAGAAAATTTTAAAATTATTTTGTCATGTTCTACAGGAAAATCTCTTGGGATTTTTATTGGAATTGCATTGAATTTAAGGGCATTGATATCTTTATAATAGTGAGTCTATTTATTATAAATGTGGCATATCTTTATGATAGAGTCTATTATTATAAATGTGACATATCTTTTCATTTACTTAGGTATTTTTTTATTTCATTCTTTAAAATTTTGTAGTTTTCACAGTATACTTAATGTACATATTTTGTTGGTTTTATTCTTAGGAGACATTTTTGCTGATGACTGTAAATGGTACTTCTTTTTATATTTTTGTATTTTGTCACTGTTGGTTCCTGGTAAATAAGGAGTGCAATTTTGTTCCATTGATCTGATATCCAGTAAGCCTGTTGAACTCCCTCATTAATCCTAGTAATTTTACTATAGGTACTCTTGGGTTTTCTATGTGCAAAATCATATTTCCTGAGAATAAGAACAATTTTATTTCTTCCTCTGTAACTTCTATACATTTTATTTCATTACCTCATTCTAATCCTTTGACTCAGTATAATTTTGAAGCAAAGGTGATGGTATTTTTGTTCCATTCCTAATTTTAAAATAATGAGTCTAACATTTCACTATTATGTACTTACTATGGAGGCATTTTATTGATGCCTTTCATAAGCTTAATGAAACTCCTTTCTATTCTTAGTTCACCAAGAATCTTTATCATGAATAGATACTGAATTTTATCACATGCCTCTTCAGCTTTTATTGAGATGATCATATAATTTTTTAAATTGGGGTATAGTTACCTTACAATGTTGTGTTAGTTTCTGCTGTACAATGAAGTGAATAAAATATATATATATATATATATATATATATATATATATATATATATATATAGCCCATATCTCTTTTGGATCTCCCTCCCACCCCACCCCACCCCATCCCACTCCTCTATGTCACCGTAGAACACTGAACTGAGCTTCCTATGCTATACAGCAGCTTCCCGCTAGCTAGTTGTTTTATACATAGTAGTGTATATGCGCTAATTCCAGTCTCCCAGTTTATTCTACCCTCTTTCCCCCTCCATGTCCATATGACTTTACTTCCTAAATTTGATAAGGTAAATTTTATATGAAGTCGCTCAGTCGTGTCCAACTCTTTGCAACCCCATGGACTGCAGCCCACCAAGCTCCTCTGTCCATGGGATTTTCCAGGCAAGGATACTGGAAAATGGCACTTCCTTCCCCAGGGGATCTTCCCAACCCAGGGATCGAACCCAGGTCTCCCACATTGCAGGCGGGTGCTTTACCGTCTGAGCCACCAAATTTTATTGGTGAATTTTTTTCATTGTCATAGTGCTCTTTCTAGTTGATTGGCTGAATTGATTTGTTAATATTTTAGGTCAATTTTATTTTTAACATTCCATGCTGTTTGAGGGGGAAAAATGTATTTTTTAATTGGTGGGGACAAGTCTGTGTATGTGTGTGTGTATCCAAAATATCAAGGCTATTAACCATATTGTTAAGCTTTTCTATATCCCTTCCAAATTTTTAATCTGCTTCATCTATCAGTTACTGAGAGTAATATATTCAGATCTCCCACAACAATTATGGATTTGTTTTTTTTTTTTTTTTCCCTTGGATTTTCTTTTTTTTTTTTTTTTAATTTTCTTTACTTTATTGTGTTGGTTTTGCCATACAATGACATGAAACCACCATGGGTTTACATATGCTCCCCCTCCAGAACCCCCCTCCCTCCTCCCTCCCGATTCCCTCCCCCTGGGACATCTGGGTGCACCAGCCCCAAGCATCAACCCTGGGCTGGTGATTGATTTCACATATGATAATTAACATGTTTCAATGCCATTTGTTATTTTTCTCTTATAAATATATAAATTTCATCTGTGAATATTTTATTAGGCATATACAAGTTAGAAAAGTCATGTCTTTTTAGTGGAATGAGCCTTTATGTGTGGTTTTCTTTAACTAAGATTTTTTGCCTTAAAAACTATTTAATATTAATTTAGCAGCAAAAGTTCCTTTTGGGTTAGAATTTATACTGTGTATTCTCTTACATCTTTTTTCCATTCAACATCCCAGTGTCACAGTGTTTTAGATGCCTCCCTAAGACCTTTGATGGATTTCTTATAAACTAATCTAACTCTCCACTAGCAAGTTTAGACTACATAGATTCATTGTAGTTATCATTAAATTTGAGTTCTACCATGTTACTTTGTGTTAGTTTTCCTGAAATTCTCTGTATTTTTGCTCCCTTCTCTCCTTACTATTTAGATTGAATTTTCTTAATCTATTTTTTCTTCTTTCCTCATAACATTCACTTTAAAAGTCCAAATTATGCAATAATTTTATACTTATCCTAACAATAATAAATTTTGATCATCCTCTTTCCCCAACATTTTATTGATTTTTAATATTTGCCCCCATTTTTCTGCACCAGAAACTAATCATTAATATCATTTTGTTTTTGTTTTATACAGTCAGTATTTACATATATTTAACTTCATGTTTTCTAATTGGAAAACCATCTTCATTAGTCCTTCCTATACTTCTGCTTATTCTTCTGGGCTCAATTTCATTTTTCAGAGGGCTCATTCTTTGAAAGTTCATTTAGTGATTGCCTCTCAGATTTTTTGTTTTCTTTTTCTTGAATGATAGGTTGATAGATATTTTCTCTTAGCATTCCCAGCAGTCCTCTGGCTGGGAAAATTCTGCTATCACTCTAATGCTTTGCTTTTGAAATAATTCATCTTTTCTCCCTGCTGCTTTTATCTTTTGTCTTTTATTTCTGCAGTTGCACTTTTGCTCTTTGATGTGTCTACATGTGGATTCATCATTTATCTGCTTGGGATTTGTTGCATTTCCTAACTTTGAGTGTCCAATTTGTTTATCAGTTATGTAAAACTGTCAGTTAGTGTCTTTTTGAATGTTAATTGTCCCCCATTTTTTCTACTATCTCCATCTGGCACTCCAGGTAGAGATTTTGTTACCTCCTTTTCCTCATAGACAAAATTTTTAGTCTAGCCTTTCACTGAAGTGTGAGCCTTCTATGATCCTGGCTTTTTGGAAGGATCTCAATTTCAGCTCCTAATTTTGGGTGGGCCCAAGGCTTTGCCTCCTTTTTCTTACCTACCCCCACCTTCTGCATGGTATGGTATGCCTGCATGCTCAGTCACATCAGATTCTTTGTGACTCTATGGACGGTAGGCCCCTAGGCTTCTCTGTTCATGAGATTATCCTGGCAAGAATACTGTAGTAGGTTGTTATTTTCTCCTCCAGGGGATTCTCCTAACCCAAGGATCAAACCCGCATCTGCTGCATCTCCTGCATTGGCAGGTGGAATCTTTATCACTGAGCCACCTGGGCAGCCCCACTTTCTGCATACATTTGTTGAATTACATGCTCTCGTTGACAAACATTGGCAGATACCTTGAGAACAGCCTCATCTAACCACTACCATTTTGCTTGTTTTTGCCCCTGAGATTTTCCCCTGAGAAGATGTTTCTTGCATCTAATACAGCACATCTATGTGCTTTGTAACTGAAAGGGTTACATATAAAATCTAGAAGATGATATCACTGAAAACAAGGCTTTAGACTTTTTAATTACAGTTTTAAAATTTCTTAGCCCTTTCCATTGTTGGCCACATGATAAAATAACAAAATTTTCATGATTCTAAAGCACCTTTCAGATCTACAAATGTTATTAGAAATTGCTCTTCCCTACCATCTGCTAAGGATTCATTCGCAAACTCCCCTCAACAGAAGAAGGGGGGGAAATAAAAGACAAACTATCAGGTGAAGGATGAAGTATGAGGCCTGTGTGATTACCCTCTGCTCCCCTTCTTGCCCTGTTGCTGAAGTTCACCCTAAGTGTTGAGTGCCATTCATTTTGTCAAATAATTCCACCAACATTTCGGAGCACCCAAATTTATTGTGCTTAATTTACTGAGGAGTCACCCATCTCAAAGTATGAATATCATAAAATTCCAGATAAAAGATGTTTCTTACTCTAAGGAACTTAGAAAGAGTATAGCTATCTAAGCCTTCACATTACTTATAATTCCTTTCCTGTATATAAATGAACAGTAGAACTGGAATGAAGCAGCTGTACCACAGATTTCTCTTGGACTACCTATCCACATCTTTATGGAAAAGAATCAGGCGATTTGTCCTTGAATTCTCTCAGGGCTGCTGATCTGTGCTGTGGAAGGTACCATTTTTTGAATAGACTCACTCACTGTCCTACCTTGAAGGCAACTAGAAGGGAGACAAGGTCTCATCCCTTTGCAGGTAATTATTGTGTTAGCTATTCTTCACTGAGAAGGACCAGATGAACAGCAGATTTCTCCACAGAAAATCCTGGATTGTCCCAACAACAGTTAAACTTTTGGTAAAAGGTCACCTGTACGTACTGATCATTTGAGAAAGAAGTGTTTAAGACAAAATATTTAAGCAACTTTTCATATGGATAAGAAAGTGAAAAAAAAAGTTTTACCCAATATCTAGAGCAGTGCTCCTCAGTATTTAATGAGCATATGAAACACAAAGGGTTCTTGTTAAAATGAACCTGCTACTTCCAGAGGTGGGTTGGGGAGGGGAAGCATTGAGATCCCACCCAACAAATTCACAAGTGATACAGATGCTGTAAGTGAACCTCACTTTAAGAGACACAGACCTAAATGACTGAAGCATATGGGTTATATTTGAATCATCTAGATCTGGGCTGTTTATATTTAATACAGCAGCCACCAGCCACAAGTGGTGCCTAAGCACTTGAAAATGGCCTGTCCAAGTTGAGATGCACCGTAACTATAAAATATACACTGAGTTTTGATGACAAGAGAAAGAAAGATATGAATTAATTTTTAAAATTTGGTTTCATGCTGAAATAATACTTTGAACATATTGGGCTAACTAAAATACATTACTAAAATTAATTTTGTTTATTTTGTTGATGTGACCGCTAGAAAATTTTAAATTCAACATGTGGCTCATATTTGTGGCTCACGTTGTTTCTATATTCGTTTCCTACTGCTGCTGCAATAAATTATCCCAAATGTAGTGGCTTAAAACAAAACAAATTTGGTAGTTTTCAGTTCTGAAGGTCAGAAGTCCTAAAATCAAAGGGTAAGCAGGGATCTAAGAAATACTTTTGTTTCCTTGTCATTTCCAGCTATTGAAGGTCTCTCACATTCCTTGACTCCATCTCCTAAGTCAGCAGCACAGTATTTTTTTTTGTTTTTGGTCTTTCATCCTTTCATTCTCCCCCAGAAATTTGACTTATAGGACAAAATACCAAATGAAAAATTCTCATCAAAACAAAAATAAAGACTAGAGTTTAAAAAACAAAAATGCACCCTCAACTTCGCCACCTGACTTAACTATTTTTTCTGCTACTTGATTTCCTGTTTATACATGTAAATACATTAACAGAAGTGAAACTATAGAAGACACACATTATGGTCTTTCATCTACCATCTGTTTGTTTCCAGCTGCATTTCAGATGCACAGAGTTGGATTGATATAATCAATCATCTACGGCTGCCTTAGAGAACATCACCTTCATCCATGGTCCCTCCTTATGAAGTTTAGATTCTTGGTTAGTTCCCTTCCTTTCAGATCCTTGTGCTTTGCTCCATCATAGACACCCAGGCTTGTACATTCAAGGTGTATCCTTCCAATATAGATTCTCTGCCATTATTGATAGCACAGTATCTTTTAAATCTCTCTCTCTCTCTCTCCTTCTCTACCTTCCTCTTTTCTCCTTCCAGTGCTCTCTCACATACATATGCTTCTGCTTCTGTCATCACATCTCCTTCTTGCATTCTGATTCTCCTACCTCCTTTTTTTTTCTTTTATATTGGAATATAGTTGATTTGCAATGTTATGTTAGTTTCAGGTGTACAGCAAAGTGATTTTATACATATATGTATATTTATTCTTTTTCAAATTATTTTTCCCATTTAGGTTAATAAAACATATTAGTGAGCAGGGTTCCCTGTGCTATACAATACGTCTTTATTAGTTATTTATTTTAAATTTAGTAGTGTGTAAATGTCAATCCCAACCTCCCAACTTATAAAGATGCTTGTGATGACAGTGGACCCACCTAGATGATCCAGGATAATCTCCCTTCTCAAGCTCCTTAGCTTCATCACATTTACAGTGGGGCTCCTTTTGCTGAGTAAAATACTCACAGACTCCAGAGATTAGGATGTGACTGTCTTGATGGGGAAATGTCATTTTGTCTACCACATTTTCCGGTGAAGAGCACTGATCTAGATTTAGTTTTGCATTAAACAACAGCCAGTTCACTATGCAAACAGAAGCAGGAATATAAGATAAGGAATTTAATTATTTTGGTATCACAATTCCAAACATCAGGTAAAAAACCCTAAATTTATTTTGGAGTGAAGTACTTCCAAAGTCAAATAAGATTTTGTGGTTGGAAATACAGGCAAAAAATGCAGACTCCTGGATTTTCCTTCTAATTCAAGAGATTTCTGTAGTTGTTAACTTGATTCAACTTATTAATTGACAGATGAAGATTGATGAATATAAAGGATAAAACTCTGGAGAGATGAGCTAAAATCCAGTTATATCATAATATGTCTGAAAAACTTTGAATATTTGGGGGAGCTCATCTGCCTTGTAAATTATTCATAAATGTATTTTATAAGTATTTGCTATACGTGAGGCATTATGGGAGACTAGACTATATCTGGACTCTATGAGCTCATAAGCTAGCGAGGAAATTAGACATGAATCAGTAATGGTCAATATCCCAAATAGGAAATAAATATCACTTGATGGTGGTAATAATAAGGCTTCAAGAAAATGGAAGAACTGCTGGCAAGGTCCTCTTAGCTCAAAAGAATCGGGAAAAATTCAATGGAACAAGTAGAATATGGCTTGGGTCTTTAAGAAAGGAAATTAACCTGAATCCCTTAAGCATTGATTCCAAACAACCCTATGACTCTTCTGTTAAGAGGCACATTTTTAAATACTGGGGTTGATAGCATTGAGTTTCCTTTTTTTTTTCTTTCTTTTTTTTCATTTCTTAAGCATTAACCTTGAAGGTTAAATCAATGGAGGAAGCGAAGGACACATAAAATGAGGGCAAGGGAAAAAAGAAAAAATGGAAATTATTGCAATATTTTCCCTGCATACTTCCTGTCTACAATACAAAATAATCCATGCTTAGATTTAAGGAATACAGTCACAAACTATCTTGTCAGAATAACATAAAGTGGCCAATTTTCAGGATAGTGAAGGCATATAGTCTAACTTACTAAACATTTCAAAGCATTTAAGATTTCTACTGTGTTCTAAGTGTACATTCTTGCAGCAAATTTCCATATTCATGAATTATACATAGATCCACATTATCATCTTATCTATGTATTCATCCATCCATCTATTCAATAGCAACTTTATCCTGAGGGCCCTACCAGGATTCCAATTTGAGGAACCAGTGGGGAACAACCTGATAATCCAAAGCCCTGTTTTGTCATGATTATTACTTAAGCATCCATAAATGCCAGGCACAGCTATAAGGCCTCTTGCTTTGGCTTGCTCATGTGCTTGGACAGCAGTTCATCCCCACCAGAAGAAGGAGCAGATGTGGACAATGTCTGTGCTGAGCTGTGGCAATGAGGGCTAACTCTCAGAGTCAGAACTGCATTAGACACTTCAGAATAGAATTACAACTACTGTCTCTTTACAAGGCTATTGAGATGGCTCATAAAATATTTATTGGGTGAAATATAGAATGTCTCACAAATGTTATCAAATATTTTCAGCAACAACAACAAAAATAAAATAAGGCTACAGTGAAGTGAAAGTGTTAGTCGCTCAGTTGTGTCTGACTCTGCAACCTCATGGACTGTGTAGCCCACCAGGCTCCTCTGTCCATGGGATTCCCCAGGCAAGAATACTGGAGTGGGTTGCCATTTCCTCCCCCAGGGGATCTTCCCAACCCAGGATTCGAAGCCAGGTCTCTCATATCTCCTGTACTGGCAGGTAGATTCTTTACCACTAGCGCCACTTGGGAAGCCTGTGGTGGTAGCGCACCTCTCTGAAAACCTGTTTCTTTGAGAACTTCAGGCTGCTGCTCTGAAAAACTTGCCTTGGAGTA
Organism: Antilocapra americana; assembly: GCA_007570785.1. NCBI lineage: Eukaryota > Metazoa > Chordata > Mammalia > Artiodactyla > Antilocapridae > Antilocapra > Antilocapra americana. The sequence continues at coordinate 5,479,684 of ML664159.1, forward strand.
TGCCTCACGTCTCTTCATTGCCTTCATTCTACAGTTCACATCAACAGCTGAGCAATGTTCATAGCATTTTCTTGTAGATAAATATTAAAAACTATTTGGGGAGAGCTTTTGCTTCTGGGAATGTGGGATAGATGTTCTTTCCCTATTCCTCCGCATAGGTGCAACTACAAATCCTGGACCTTATATATAAAATAAACGTGAGAAGACACTGAAAGGAGGAGATAAGAAGGCAGAATGGCTAGGGACCCAGGGAGCCACAGAACACAGTGCTGAGTTTCCTGGATTTTCTGTCTCGTATATCCCATACTTAGAGCTGAAGAAATCAGCCAACCAGAAACACCAATGGGTGCAGGGGGAAAAAAAGCTTCAATAAAAAGCCTGCTCTGTCTGGCCAAAAGGACGATGAGGCAGAATCTTGTAAGACAGAAACATTCTTACACTACCAACCCACTCCAGCCTAACACTACTGAGAAAACTATAGCCCCATGCCTGCCCATGCCAGTAAAGACCCAGTGGGGAGCCTTGATTTCTGCCCTCCTGAGGCTGCACTGAGAAGCCTCTAACTCCTCACTCTAACCTCCTAACTCTAACCCCAAACTGTTGAGGAGGTGAAGTAAAGCATTGGACTTTCATCCCCATCAGCAGGTACCAGTACCCTGTCCTCCACTCGGAGTTAGCAAAGAACATCACATTATGGAGAAGCTGGGGCTTCCACTCCACCTTCTAAAGAATCATTCTAAAATTTATATGCAAAGGAATTCAAATATCTGAAACCATTTTTAAAAAGAAAAGCAAACTGGGAAGAAACAGTCTACCCAGTGTTATCTAGCTATGGTAATCAAGACTTTGTGGTATTGGCAGAATGAGAGGCATATACATCAATGAATATGGCTCTACAGTTGTGTCAAAATGAAAGGTTTAACTTTAAAAGAAAAATTATTGTGCTATAGTCAACTTGTTCTTATAAGGCTCATTTATTTTTTTCGTTTTTATGAATTTGTATGCTATGGACAATATTGCAAAGGTGTTGGGTTTTCTCCCTATACAAAAAAATCTGCACCAGTTGAAGAAACCATTATTTAAATATACAAATTGAATTGTGAATCATCTTTATATAACACTTAGCTTCATATTTTTAAATGTTTTGAATATTATTGGTGAGGTGAAAGTCCAGATGCAAAACCAAAATTGTCAACCATCTGGTTTTAACTTGACTAGGTTATTTAGATTTTGCTATATGACAAAATAAGAACAATTGGTAAATTCAGAAATGTGTTCTATTGACAGTTGTACTCTGAAAACTAGTCAGAAATTAAGTGAGAACCAGAGTCTGAACTACTTGTGTCAACAAATAATGAGACTGAGATGCTCAGGGCTACATTACAAAATGTACATACAATACATATGGCACACTTTTATTTGAAGAGAAAAAAAGCATACTCTCAAAATTCATGGCCATTATTCTTTTTTAAAGTTTTTATTTATTTATTTATTTCTGGTTGTGCTGGGTCTTTTTTGCTGCTCTTGAGTTTCCTCTAGTTGTGGCTATTGGGAGCTACTCTCTGCTTGCAGTCCTTGGGCTGGGCTTCTCATTGCAGTGACTTCTCTTGTTGCAGAGCACAGCCTGTAAGGGAGGGGGCTCAGTAGTTGCAGGGCACAGGCTTAATTGTTCTGTGGTGAGTGGAATCTTCCTGGGCCAGGAGTTGAACCCACATCCCTTGCACTGGCAGGTGGATTTTTGACTGCTGAGCCACCAGGGAAGTCCCATGGCCATTATTCTTAACTGATAGGAACTAATTGTAATTCCAGACAGCTCACTAAAGACAGCTCATTAAATGCAAATTAGCATTCATTAATATAGTTGGCGATTGTTCCTTTCTGTTCAGGGCCCTATATTCAGCATTAATCAATAAGCACACCATCCAACTGGTTATCTCAGTTTTTACTTTTAATGTGTTATTTCCTTGATATGGAAAACAATCAATTTATTTAAAAGTTGTGCATCCTCCAGCCACATTTCTGTTAAACCTGTGTTAATTTTGACCTTCATATGTGAAAGTGAAAGTATTAGCCGTTCAGTCAAGTCTAACTCTTTGCGACCCCATGGACTGTAGCCCACCAGGCTCCTCTGTCCCTGGACTTCTCCAGACAAGAATACTGGAGTGGGTTGCCATGCCCTGCTCCAAAGGATCTTCCCAACCCAGGGATTGAACCCAGGTCTCCTGCATTGCAGGTAGATTCTTTACCATCTGTGCCACCTGGAAAGCCCTCATATGTAGATTATACTAATATCAAACATGTGTGCAGCACTTTAGGACTTAAAAGCACAGTCACATAAGCTTCACGTGTCCCTCCAACAAGCCCCTTAACTGGAATCACTGTGCAGATTTTCCAAGGAGTACAAGTGACTTCCCAAAGCTTATGCAGCAATGAGACCCAGCAAAGACTCCTAATGTATGTGTCATGGCCCCAAGCTGAGCAACTTTTCCCAGTCACCAAACTGACTTCCTATAGGTGACTATCAAATTCACAAAGCAGCCCTTCTGATTGAATAATGCTTTCATTAGCAGTGGACACTCCTCTGGCAATACCTTCACAAAAGGCAAAAAATTATATTTTAAAAGTAGTGATCACTATTTCTTTTGATGAGTACAATATCAGCTAAGCATTACGGATGTACATTTATTTGAAACATGCACTTCGCCGAAATGAATATATATAGTTGCTTTGACCTCAGCTGGCAAAAGGGAACTGTCTCCAAACTGAAAACATAAAAACCAGAGAAAAAGGAAGAGAAATGTGTACCTGAAAGTGACTTGGTAATTGCTCCAAAATATGAGATACTGCTTTATAATTTATATCTCCCCAAGGCCTGATATTCCTTAATCAGGCACACTCAGAAATCAGCATCTCTGAGTCAATAAATGCTCTGGGATGCTCTCAATCCTCCCTGGTAGGAACGACCGGCAAGTGTTTGTCAAAATGAAATGATTACCTTAGTTTTATGTGTGTTTTTAATCATTCCCCAGCTGTCCTCTCTTGCCCATTGGAGCATGTCTGTGTCCTCATTATTTGCATTTTTCACATGTCAATTGCCTCTTTATTCTCTTGCTGAGTACCTCTTCTCTGAGGTGTCCCAGTAATGCATAATTGCCCATGTCCAGCCTATAGATCAAACTCCAATCTAATTTGCAAAACCAAGTAAATACAAAGTAGGTTGCACATAATTCAGACCTCATCTTGCAATGATTAAGTTATCTGATTCCAGTTAGTACAAGTTTCTGCTTTCCACTTAATATTCTCCCCACCATCTCTTCACAACAAATACTTGCCAAGTCATTTTGGTTTTTCAAGTACTGCTTCAGCTTCTCTTTAACAATAGTCACAAAAATCCTTTATTATTTAGAAGTCTAGGGGATTAGTTGCCTCTTTTTCCTAAACTGAGTGCCAGCCTGATGAGAAGACGCTCTGGCACTCCACATCTTTAATCTTCCCTGCTTGAAACGAGTAGAGCCATGTTCTATGTTAGACCGTAATAAGTCAGGGCAATTTTGTACCCTATGGAAAGGCTTTTAGTGATGCTTAACATTATCTTTTTAGAGGCCCATATCTATGTTTGTAACAAAGTTGTTCACAAATTCTTCTTCAGTGAAGAGAATAAACTGTGATTATAGCAGAACTCAGGAGCCACCATTGTGGCTGAGAACTTAATCAGAAACATTTTCAAAAGTTTTTCTGGCCTAACCTGAGCTAGAACTCAAGTCTCATGCTCTTCCCCTGATTGGAAAGATGAAGTTGATGATGGACCTTCAGAGTGGTCTCTGGATGAATAATCCAGTCTGGACTTCCCTAGGGCCAGGATTCCTAAACTGTGGTCTCAGAGAGAATTTTTCAGACATTGCAATTTCCTATTTCAGGGCATCTTCCTAACCCAGAGATCAAATCCACATCTCTTGAGTCTCCTGCATTGGCAGACAGCTTCTTTACCACTGGTGCCACCTGGGTAGCCCCTTAGAAGCCCAGGAATACTATTCAGTTCAGCCACTCAGTCATGTCCAACTCTTTGCGATCCCATGAACTGTAGCACACCAGGCTTCCTTGTCCATCACCAACTCCCAGAGCCTACTCAAACTCATGTCCATCGTGTCGGTAATGTCATCCAATCATCTCATACTCTCTCATCCCCTTCTCCTCCTGCCTTCAATCTTTCCCAGCATCAGGGTCTTTTCCAATGAGTCATTTCTTCACATCAGGTGGCCAAAGTATTGGAGCTTCAACTTCAGCATCAGTCCTTCCAATGAATATTCAGGACTGATTTCCTTGAGGATTGACTGATTTGATCTCCTTGCAATCCAAGGGACTCTCAAGAGTCTTTTCCAATGCCACATTTCAAAAGCGTCAGTTCTTTGGTGCTCAACTTTCTTTATGGTCCAACTCTCACATCCATACATGACTAATGAAAAAACCATAATGTTAACAAGATGGACCTTTGTTGGCAAAGTAATGTCTCTGCTTTTTAATATGCTGTCTAGGTTGGTCATAGCTTTCCTTGCAAGAAGCAAGCATCTTAATTTCATGGCTGCAGTCACCATCTGCAGTGATTTTGGAGCCCCCAAAATAGTCTTTCACTGTTTCCATTGTTTCCCCATCTATTTGCCATGAAGTGATGGGACTGGCTGCCATGATCTTAGTTTTCTGAACGTTGAGCTTTAAGCCAACTTTTTCACTCTCCTCTTTCACTTTCATCAAGAGGATCTTTAGTTCTTCTTCACTTTCTGCCATAAGGGTGGTTTCATCTGCATATCTGAGGTTATTGATATTTCTCCCAGCAATCTTGATTCCAGCTTGTGCTTCCTCTAGCCCAGCATTTCTCCTTTTTTTTTTTTTACTTTTTTTTTTTTTTGTCCTACCTTCTTTCTTTGGCAATGGGCTGCCTTTCCAGATGCCTGATGTCCTCTGCCAGCATTCAGATGTTGTTTTATGGAGTTTGCTCAGTTTTTAAATGTTCTTTTGGTGTATTTATTGGGGAGAGAGTGGACTCCCCGTCCTTTTCCTCCGCCATCTTAGTTCCCTCCCCAGCGTTTCTCATGATGTACTCTGCAAATAAGTTAAATGAGCAGAGTGACAATATAAAGTCTTTATTAAAATATGTATGAAGAGGGTAACTATCTTCTGAATGACAGGTTCTCAAAGTGTGGTCCCCAGACCAGTAGTATCAACATCAGGTGGGAATTTGTTAGTACTGTTGGAAATTCTGGAGGTGAGGTCATCAAGATCTCAATTCTCACCAGCCCCCATATATGATGAAGTGTAGGGATCATAGCTCCAGAGAAAGGGTGGAGAGCTCTCCTCAGACAGTCTGACCTCATTGCCTTCCATCCCCTGGCTCCCTCAGCTCAGCCACACTGACCACCTTGTAACACCCTAGGCATGCCCTGCCGTGGGACCCTGGCACAAGCTATTCCCTCTGCTTCAAACACCTTTCCCTCACACATCTGTGCAGCCAACTCCCTTACCTTCTTCACACCCTTGCTCAAACTTTACTACTCAGTAAAGGCTACTCTAGTAACTCTATTTTAAATTATACCTTGTTCTTCTCCACCCCCACCAGTACTTCTTTCTCCCTTTCTCCTGCTCTTTTTATTTGTCAAAGCATGTCACATGTCTTTTTTTTTCTTTTTTGTAGGTACTTTTTCTTCTTTTTTTAATTTTAATTTTTTTAAAAAAACACCAAAAGCATTTGTATTGGGGTCTAGCCAATTAACAACGTTGTGACAGTTTCAGGTGAATGGTGAACAGACTCAGCCATACATATACGTGTATGCATTCTCCCCCAAATCCCTTCCCATCGAGGCTGCCACATGACATTGAGCAAGGTTCCATGTGCTATACAATAGATTTTTCTAGGTTATCCACTTTAAATATAGCATTGTGTAAATGAACTCAGATGACCATTATATATACTACTACTGTGGAAAGAATCACTTCAAAGAAATGGAGTAGCCATCATAGTCAACAAAAGAGTCTGAAATGCAGTACTTGGATGCAATCTCAAAAATGACAAAATGATCTCTGTTCATTTACAAGGCAAACCATTCAATATCACAGTAATCCAAGTCTATGCCACAACCAGTAATGCTGAAGAAGCTGAAGTTGAATGGTTCTATGAAAACCTACAAGACCTTCTATAACTAACACCCAAAACAGATGTCCTTTTCATTATAGAGGACTGGAATGCAAAAATAGGAAGGCAAGAAACACTGGAGTAACAGGCAAATTTGGCCTTGGAGTACAGAATGAAGCAGATCAAAGAATAATAGAGTTTTGCCAAGAGAATGCACTGGACATAGCAAACACCCTCTTCCAACAGCACAAGAGACACCTCTACACATGAACATCACAAGATGGTCAAAACCGTTATCAGTTTGATTATATTCTTTGCAGCCAAAGATGGAGAAGCTCTATCCAGTCAGCAAAAACAAGACCAGGAGCTGACTGTGGCTCAGATCATGAACCCCTTATTGCCAAATTCAGACTTAAATTGAAGAAAGTAGGGAAAACCACTAGACCATTCAGGTGTGACCTAAATCAAATTTCTTACGATCATACAGTGGAAGTGAGAAATAGATTTAAGGCATTAGATCTGATAGACAGAGTGCCTGAAGAACTGTGGATGGAGGTTCATGACATTGTACAGGAGAAAGGGATCAAGATCATCCCCAAGAAAAAGAAATGCAAAAAGGCAAAATGGTTGTCTGAGGAGGCCTTACAAATAGCTATGAAAAGAACAGAAGCTAAAGAAAGGCAAAGGAGAAAAGGAAAGATATACCCATTTGAATGCAGAGTTCCAAAGAATAGCAAGGAGAGATAAGAAAGCCTTCCTCAGTGATCAATGCAAAGAAATAGAGGAAAACAATAGAATGGGAAAGACTAGAGATCTCTTCAAGAAAATTAGAGATACCAAGAGAACATTTCATGCAAAGATGGGCCCAGTAAAGGATAGAAACGGTATGGACCTAACAGAAGCAGAAGACATTAAGAAGAGGTGGCAAGAATACACAGAAGAACTATACAAAAAAGATCTTCATGACCCAGAAAATCCCGATGGAGTAATCACTCACCTAGAGCCAGACATTCTGGAATGCAAAGTCAAGTGGGCCTTAGGAAGTATCACTATGAACAAAGATAGTGGAGGTGATGGAATTCCAGTTGAGCTATTTCAAATTCTAAAAGGTGATGATGTTAAAGTGCTACATTCAATATGCCAGCAAATTTGGAAAACTCAGCACTGGCCACAGCACTGGAAAATGTCAGTTTTCATTCCAATGCCTAGGAAAGGCAATGCCAAAGAATGCTCAAACCACCACACAATTGCATTCATCTCTCACGCTCACAAAGTAATGCTCAAAATTCCCCAAGCCAGGCTTCAACAATACATGAAACATGAACTTCCAGATGTTCAAGCTGGATTTAGAAAAGGCAGAGGAACCAGATATCAAATTTCCAACATCTGTTGGATCATAGAAAAAGCAAGAGAGTTCCAGAAAAATATCTACTTCTGCTTTATTGACTACACCAAAGCCTTTGACTGTGTGGATCACAATAAACTGTGGACATTCTTAAAGAAATGGAAATACCAGACAACCTGACCTGCTTCCTGAGAAATCTGTATGCAGGTCAGGAAGCAACAGTTAGAACTGGACATGGAACAATAGACTGGTTCCAAATCGGGAATGGAGTACATCCAGGCTGTATATTGTCACCCTGCTTATTTAACTTATATGCAGGGTACATCATGAGAAACGCTGGGCTGGATGAAGCACAAGCTAGAACCAAGATTGCTGGGAGAAATATCAATAACCTCAGATATGTATATGATACCACACTTATAGCAGAAATCAAAGAACTAAAGATCCTCTTGATGAAAGTGAAAAGGGAGAGTGAAAAAGCCAGCTTAAAACTCAACATTCAGAAAACAAAGATCATGGCATCTGGTCCCATCATTTCATGACAAATAGATAGGGAAGCAATGGAAACAGTGACAGACTATTTTGTGGGGCTCCAAAACGACTGTTCTTGGTGACTTCAGCCATGAAATTAAAAGACACTTATTCCTTGGAAGAAATGTTATGACCAATCTAGACAGCATGTTAAAAAACAGAGACATTACTTTGCCAACAAAGGTCTGTCTAGTCAAAGCTGTGGTTTTTCCAGTAGTTATGTCTGGATGTAAGAGGTGAATGATAAAGAAAGCTAAACACCGAAGAATTGATGCTTTTGTGTGTGTGTGTGTGTGTGTGTGTGTGTGTGTTGGTTTTGCCATACAATGACATGAAACCGCCATGGGTTTACATATGCTCCCCCTCCAGAACCCCCTCCCGATTCCCTCCCCCTGGGAAATCTCGGTGCACCAGCCCCAAGCATCAATCCTGGGCTGGCGATTGATTTCACATATGATAATTAACATGTTTCAATGCCATTCTCCCATATTATCCCACCCTTACCCTCTTCCACAGAGTCCACGAGTCTGTTCTATACATCTGCGTTCCTTTTGCTGTCTCGCATGCAGGGTTCTCCTTGCCATCTTTCTAAATTCCATAAATATGCGTTAGTATACTGTATTGTTGTTTTTCCTTCTGGCTTACTTCACTCTGGATAATAGTCTCCACTTCCGTCCACCTGAGTAGAACTGATTCAAATGAAATTTTTTTTTAATGCTGAGTAGTATTCCATTGTGTATATGTACCACAGCTTTCTTATCCATTCGTCAGTTGATGGGCATCTAGGTTGCTTCCATGTCCTGGCTATTGTAAACAATGCAGCGATGAATATTGGGGTACACATGTCTCTTTCAATTCTGGTTTCCTCGGTGTGTATGCCCAGCAGTGGGATTGCTGGGTCATATGGCAGTTCTATTTGCAGTTTTTTGAGGAATCTCCACACTGTTTTCCATAGTGGCTGTACTAGTTTTCATTCCCACCAACAGTGCAAGAGAATTGATGCTTTTGAACTGTGGTGTTGGAGAAGATTCTTGAGAGTCCCTTGGATTGCAAGAAGATCAAATCAGTCCATCCTCAAGGAAATCAGTCCTGAATATTCATTGGAAGGACTGATGCTGAAGTTGAAGCTCCAATACTTTGGCCACCTGATGTGAAGAAATGACTCATTTGAAAAGACCCTGATGCTGGGAAAGATTGAAAGGCAGGAGGAGAAGAGGACAACAGAGGATGAGATGGTTGGGTGGCATCACTGACTCAATGGACATGGGTTTGAATAAACTCCAAGAGTTGGCGAGGGGCAGGGAGGCCTGGTGTGCTGCAGTCCATGGGGTCACAGAGTGGGACACGACTGAGTGACTGAATTGAACATGCTGCTGCTGCTGCTGCTGCTGCTGCTGCTAAGTCGCTTCAGTCGTGTCCAGCTCTGTGCGACCCCATAGATGGCAGCCCACCAGGCTCCCCCATCCCTGGGATTCTCCAGGCAAGAACACTGGAGTGGGTTGCCATTTCCTTCTCCAATGCATGAAAGTGAAAAGTGAAAGTGAAGTCGCTCAGTCGTGTCCGACTCTTAGCGACCCCATGGACTACAGCCTACTAGGCTCCTCCATCCATGGGATTTTCCAGGCAAGAGTACTGGAGTGGGGTGCCATTGCCTTCTCCGAATTGAACATGACCTTCCCAAAAAGTTCTTCACTATCCTTTCCCCCTAGCAACCATGAGTTTGTTTTCTAAGTCTGTGAGTTTTTTTCTGTTCTGTAAGTAGGTTCGTTTGTATCATTTACTTTTAGATTACACATATAAGGGATGTCATATGCTATTTCTCCTCTGTCTGACTTACTTCTCTCAGTTTCACAGTTTCTAGGTCCATGTATGTTGCTGCAAATGGCCTTATTTCATTCTTTCTAATGGCTGAGTCATATTCCATTGTATATATATACCACATCTTCTTTATCCATTCCTCTGTCTATGGGCATTTAGGTTGTTTCCATGTCTTAGCTGTTGTAAACAGTGCTGCAATGAACGTGATTTAAGACAATGTATCATGTCTTATATATTAGATAATTCACTTGTGCATTGTTCTTCTTTCTTGTTGTCTATCCACTTCTACAGAATATAACCTCCACAAGGGCAATCTGTGCTTTGTTGCCTGAGTGCCTAAGTCGCCTGAAAAATACTTTCACAGCCTGAAAGTAGAGAGTTATTTTATTTGGTGGGAATATTTAGGACTTTGAGCCCAGGAGACTGCATTTCAGTAGCTCTGAGAAAACTGCTTGCTCCAAGGAGGCAGGAGGGGAAGTCAGGCTACATACAAGTTTGTATCAAGGGAGCAGGCAATCTGAACATCAAAGATCAGGTAACAAGTTAAGGATTTTAGCATTTTACCTATGGAAAGATGCAAGCCTCTGGGCTCACTGAATTTATTCCTTTCATATGCACCTCAGCTATCTGAGGCCAATCCTGTTTCCTTGTTCACCTTAAAGAGTGGCAGATGGCTGCTTCTTGCATTCCCCCCAGCTCCTCAGCAGTCACTCTTGGTGGGGGTGGCAGCATCTGTTGGATTGAAGTTTGGGGAGTCCTCATTCACATTTGGAAGCCAGGAATCGCTGATATCTTTGACATTTGTTGTCTATTGATATGGCAGGAAATATTTTCATCTCACACCTAGAATAATGTTTAGCACCTGATAGGTACTCACAAAGTAATTAGTAAGTCAGTGTATGAAAGACCCAGAAAAATCCATGACCCAGAAAGAGAGAGGAAAATATTGCCCCAGAGGCAAGCTGGTAGTGTTCTTTCATGGAAGAATCTCTTCTTAGAGCCCATGTGCTTACCACTATCATCATGCTGTTGCTTGAATCTCAGAGTGTGCCACCTGGGAAAGGCAGAAGTAAAATTATAGCAGAGGATCAAGAATAAAGGTGCACAGAAGTTAGAAATATTTGTGCAAATTCTTTGTCTGATTATATATTTGCCTTTCAGATTATGATTTCTGAAATTTTAAAAATAAATATGTATTAATTCACTTAATCCTCCTAAGAAGCTTATAAGGTAGATACCTCACTTAATCTTCCTTTTATAGATAGAAACTTGGGCATAGAAAGGTTAATATTTTGCCTAAGTTTCCACGGAAAATAGATGGAAGAAATAGGATTTTGTTACTGAACCAAATGTGGGTCTGCTCACCTGTTGTGCAGCAAAGCCACTTTACTGACACCAGGTTGTGGTAAAGTACAGCACCTATTTCAGGGCCCAACAAGAAGAACAGGGAGCTCATGCTCAGAAGAACTGAACTCTGATAGTTTTCAGGGAAAAGTTTTTGAAGGCAAGGTTTGAGATGGAGAATGCAGAGTGCATGACTTTCTTCTAATTGACTGTGGGTGAGGTAACAGGTTGGTATTTAGGGCATTTCAATTATCAACCTTCTGGTTCCAACCAGCCAGGGGTCTGTATAGTCACCATCTTCCACTTGGGGAGGGGTCTTATTTTTCCTGCAGAACAACTCAAAAAACTGTGTCAGATTGTTATGTATATCCCTTGAGCAAAAACTAGGATTCAGATTTATCTTTGATCTAAGGGAACAACAGAGGATGAGATGGTTAGATGGCATCACCAATTCAATGGACATGAGTTTGAGCAAACTGCGGGAGATAGTAGAGGACAGAGGAGCCTGACATGCCACAATCCATGGGGTCACAAAGAGTAGAACACAGCTGAGCGATTGAACAACAACATTTGTTTCTTGACTGCTTTTCCTTTGTTTTTGCATTCTCTCACTTCCCTACTTAGTAACTGCTTGAGTCTGCTCTTTGGAACTCAGAGAAGGCCTAAGAGACTAAATCCTTTTTCTAGAATCAAGAACAGGGGGGTACACAGGGGCTTTTATATCCTAGGAGAGCTCTGCAGGGTCCTGCTCTGTTTCAATCCTTCCTCTTTGATACTCTTCAATTCTGAGAACAGAGGGAAGGACAAGAAAGAGAATAATCAAAAACTTGGCAAGGATAACTTGGTTTTAGGGGGACTCGATTTCAATTTGAACCAGCAGTTTTTGTCAATACTTGGGCTTCCCAGGTGGCTCAGATGGTTAGAAAAAAAAAAAAATCCACCTGCAATGTGGGAGACCCCAGTTCAATCCCTGGGTCAGGAAGTTCCCCTGGAGAAGGAAATGGCAATCCACTCCAGTATTCTTGCCCGGAGAATTTCATGTACAGAGGAGCCTGGCAGTCTACAGTTCATGGGATTACAAAGAGTCAGACACGACCAAGTGAGTAACACTTTCACTTTTCTTTCATAACTCTTACAGTTATACTATATCAACGTAACCTTCTAAAGATAATACATATGTGTTAGCATTTAAAATGTTTTATTATTTTTCATATATAATTCTATCTTCCCTGCCAAGCTGAAAAATCTTAAAAGGGGGCACTATTTCTTATTTATCATCTCTACTTACCCAGTGCTTAGCATAATGTTATTGGATGGATGGAAGGATGGATAGATAGATGGGTGAATGAACAGATGGATGAATGGAAAAGGCTACAAGTTCCAGGGTGGCTGCTGGAAACCTGGAAATGAATTAATCAGCTTTGATTTTTTTTCCTCAACTTAAATCTGTCAGGTAAGCCTGAGGATTTGTAATTGAAAAAAAATGTGTAGGTGATCAGATAAGGGAAACTGAATGATAACGACATTTGTCTCCTGGTACTTTTGGCCACAGAATGTCTATTCCCCCAACCATCCTGCTTCCTTCCCCAGAAGATAAAGAGCAGCAACAGCAGGGGAAGCAAAAGGTTTCAGGATTGTGTCCTTTTCCTCTCTGTGGGAGTTTGGAAGGATGAGCCAGCTTAGCTCCAAGACTGGACCCCAATTTCCATATGTAATCAGGATCTGATAATAAAAGTAAATTTTACAAACTATGCCTTGAATTGAAAGAATGTAAAAGGAATGCAAATTGCATGTGGCTGCCTGACCAACCTAGTGAGTCCTCTAATCCAATTCTTCCTTCCTGCCTCAGTCTCAATTTATAAAATGCTGTTTTCAGCGGGCATTCATTAACATTTCAATCTAAGTTCTTGCAAATAGATAGCATCTCAGCAGAGCCCCTGAGGATGCTGTCAAACTCAGCTTTCTGCTCACCAGGACAGACGGTTCCCACTGGCTGGCCTCAGCTCCTGCCTGTCTCTGCTCTTTGATTGAGAGAACAAGAACTGTTCCTGTTTTCACCTTGGTCCTGAGGCTGGTCCAAGGCCCTCAACTGCAGACCCCGGGGATTCTCCCCGCCGCTGGAATGATGAGACCCTTCTATCACAAATTCCAAATATCCTTTTTAAAAAACTTCAGTAACTCTTCTCAAAATAAACAGAGCAGCGCTGGCATTTAGGAAAGTTATCCGGCAGCAGCTAACTTTAGAAAGGTGGTTATTTATCCTCATTAGAGTTGCCGCCCACACATCAGCAGAGAGGACCATCTCTCCACACCTGGGGGATCTAAGCCCGCATGTGCTGTTTCTAAGTCACCAGTTCCTGAATGCCAGTCCAAGGGCAAAGGCCACTCAGCTCCATCAGAACCATAGACGAAGCTCTTCTAAAATACAGATACCTGAGCCAGCCTCTGGAGATGCTGCTTTATTAGGTTAGAGGTGAAATCCAGGAGGCCATCTGCATTTTAAAGCACTATTCTGGTGAAGCTGCCACACAACCCAATTAAAGGACTGCTTGCAAGATTTTTGAGGCATGTGTCATCTTAAAAAATAGCTGACTTTTTAAAATGAAAGTATCTTTATTATGAAATGTGTTACACCCCCATGTTAACACTTCAAAAATCCAGAAAACGTAAATAAGCCACTAAATATCACTCAAAAAATATTATTACCCAGAGGCAATTGCTATAAAGGTTTTGGAGAACATTTTTTCCAAATACCTTGACATGCAAATATGTATAATTTTAAATAAGTGTTGTTTTTCTTGGATGCATTCTACACATGTGTAACAGTTATTCTATTAACCAGAATTATGTATTCTAACACCAGGCTTTGGTAAAACTTTTCTTAGAAGAATTAGAAACAATGTAGGCACCTGCATGAGACTTCAGACCAAAGAGTGTACACTATGAAAAACTGTTAGATGGTAAATATTTACTAGTATTCTCTCTTGTTCCATGTCAGCATTTTTCAAATAAGTACTAGTCAAAGTATCAGTAAGTGAACCAGAAACCTTCAAATATTTATTTAAGAGTCTTAGAGCAGAGGAAAGAGGAAATAAATGTTAGTGCCGATGAAGGAGGTTTTGTTGCCACATAAAATAATAGTACTTCAAATTTGAATTCCAGATAAAGAAATACTTCTTTTGGTGTAAGAATACTGCAATTTGTTTATCTGAGATTCAAGTTTAACTAGGTATCCTATATTTGGATTGGCTAAATCTGGTAACCTCCCACTTCCTGTCCTCAGAATCCCTACCACATGCCCCTTCCCCTCAGTAGCCCCGAGTCTCCCCTCTCTGTGATGGCATCAGTCCCTTTCCAATCACCGAATCTTTGCACAAACTGTTTCTCTCTGGGCATGCCATGTGCCCTCCTGTACCTGGAGGCTCCCTATGCATCCTTCGGGACCCAGGTCCCTAGTTTATGTCTCTATGAAATCTTCCTTGCTCCCCAGGCAGTTTGTGGTTCCCTCCAGTTTGTCCACTTAACACTTTGTACCAAACCTCCCTCATAACAAAGTCATGGCCAGTAGTTCCTGTGATAGTGGATACACACGCTACTAATTGAACAGAGAAGAAACAAGATGAGGCTGGGGCTTGTGCTCACTTAAACAGCAAAAACGGTGTCTACAACCTCCTCTGCTCTTCCAGAATGCATCATCTGGCCTGACTTTGTGTTTTGTTTTTTTTTTTAATGGAAGGAACAAACTAATAGTTACTGCATATTAGGCTCAAAGACTTGCTCTGGACCAAACAAAAAGTCCAGGCTCTGTCACTTTTGTTTGTGTGCCCTGGAGAAAGATTCTCCCCTTGTATGAGCCCCAGTCTCTTTATCTACAGAACAAGGATGATAATAGAAATGCCCTTATAGGACTGTTGTCAAAATGAAAAGAGACAGTATTTTAGATCACTTAGAAATATTCCTAGCACATAGCATATGTTCAATGAAAGTTAGCCATTAATATCAATCCATTGGAAAAGATGGACAAACTGAATGTACCAGGATAGGTGCCTAAATGGAATCACTTGGCTAGACTTTGGAGATGACAAACAATGAATCAAAAGAGATGACACGAGAGAGACCTCCATGAAAAAACACCCCTCTCTAACTAGCAGGCTGCCCTCTTTACAGGGTACCTCCCCCAACCCAGCCTGCCTAGAGGACTAATCTGATTTAAGCCCCCACTCCCTAGAAGTCTACTGCTCCAGCCCAAACTATCCCAGACTCTGGGAGAGGATAGGGATCTAGAGGAAGCTGCTTCCATCACCAACAAGCTGTGTGAGGCTGGAAAAGCAGAGCAATCTCTTTGGGCTTCCAGAGCCTCATCTGTGATGCTCTTCCAGTGACAGTGGAGTGAGAAGTCCCTAAGGGATCTCTCTCAGCAGATCAGGTGAATAATCCAGGCAAAGCAGATAGCTGGGGCTCTCCTGGACAGATGGCCCCTCCTTTTCCCCCGCCTCCCTGCCTGGATGAAGAGATCTGAAAGGGAAGAACAGAGACACGTTTGGAAAGGCTGAGCCATTCTCAGCAAGAGTCAGAATGGAAAAAGCAGGGGGCGGTGTTGTGGAGTATTTGCATAGATAGTGTCTCAAGGCATCTGTTTCCAGGATGTTTGTCTCTGAAATAAGGGAAGGCAAAAGCCAAAGGGCTCCATCCAGGGTTCCTGAGTCCACTAGACACATCTGACTCTGTCCCGACTGCCTCTGTGGCCATCTCTCCTGTCAGCCCCCTCCCCCACCCCTGACCAGCAAAGTAAACTCCAATATTGCTCACAAATTCACTCTGAAGGTGCTCAAGGAATGCCCTCTACTGACCCCTAGCTGCTTCCTCTGTGAGGAAAGGCACACTGACACTTTTCCAGAAGCCTGGGCTGCAGCTGCCTCCATCTCTTCAGTCAGAGTATGGCTTAGACATTAATTCATGAGTGGCCTGGGTTTACAGGGCTGAAGAAATGGCAACTTTGTAAAAAGAAAAAAAAAAAAAAAGGAAAGTGGCCAAACAAAAGCTGGAGGCAGGCTTTAATGGCTGCAAAATAAATTAAAAAGAGAAAATCACCAAGTAATTTTCCCCAGGTGTGTTTGCTTTGTCTTTGAACATTTTTTTTCTCGTGTTATGTCATTGGGTTAATTGCCTTCTGACACTGAATGACAGTAAGACATGTTCAGCTGCTAAGATAAAGCAAAGTTAATTGAAGGAAGTTAGTAATGAAAATATTGGACTGAGTCCATTCCAGGTAGAATATGACATTTGAAATTATAGCCAAAGTGACTCCTACAGTCACACATAATGTTTCCAAGAGCTTGGCTTCCAAGAAACCAGCCATTGGAGTTCTGTGTCCATCGCAAATGAATGGCGTGGGAATCTATAAACCATAAATCCTGAACATCACTGGAGGATAGAAAGCTGTGGTGCTCATCTCTAGAAAATTCATCAGCAATGTCTTCAGCATAGAGGGAAGCCAATTGTTTCTATATTTAACCATAATTTTATTTCTGAATATAAACTCAGATGGCTGAGTGCATTCATTTCTGAAATATGTTTAACCCAAATACACAAATTGTTCAGTCTGTTCAGTCCTTCGGTAATGGAAACAGTGCCTGATAAAGCACAAAGCTTGGATGTTCACTTAATTGGCTGTTGTGGTGTTAGCTCTGTAGAGATGAAAAATGGGGATGGTGTCAGGTCTTCAACCCTGCGTCTGCTAAAGAGAATCAGAGCCTAATTCTTTTAAAATACTAAAAATCTCCCAGTTTCTGAAGGGCTCTTTGGCCACCATCTGTCATAAATTCAAAGGGAAAATACTACGATCACACTGTCAGTGACAAAGCAAATGGGATTTAATTAGTCACTGGTTGGAGCATGGTCTGCTGGTGGTGAGAATCGCCTGTCTGCAGAAGCACCTGGGGTATGAGTGGTCTGCACTGCTGACCCAGTGTGACTCTGACCAATCCTTGGACTACTGACCTTCTGTCCTCCACCTGTCCTCAAAACAAAGGGACAGGTGTCCATGGCTCTCTCACTGAGGGATTCAGGGTGGGAGGAGGTCTAAATGAACAGTTCAGGGGTGTTCTTTCATTATTTGATGAGTGTTAATTCTTCCTTAATGTCAAAGCCAACTACAGAGTAAGCAGAGAGTCCTGCATGAGTCACTTCAGGACATTGTTTAAAGTTTTTCAGCATCAAAAGGATCCACTGACTTGCTCTGATAAAAATTTGCATGAGTCTAAAGTTTTCGGTTCCATGATCAGAGTCAAGTTTAAAAGGGTGAAAGATTTAAAGGAGGGTGAGTGTGAGCTAAAGAAAAAAAAAAAAAAAAAAAGGAAGTTGCATCAATGGCAAGGTCTAGGAAAACAAAAAAGTGCTCTATCCCGGGGCTAGCTAAGGAGATAAGTGTTCTCAGTCCTAGAGCTGCAGGAGTTCAGAATGGTTACCAGAACCCAAAGATGGTGGACATATTGAAAGGGCTGCCTTGGCAGGAGACGTCCTTTGGTGTAGAGATATGTGGCCAACCAGGAGTGACCCTGAGACGAACCCACCCCTCTCCTCATCCTCCACACTCCTGCCGGTGCTCTCCACTGGCCAAACCCAGCCAGCAGTCAGAGGGCAGGGAGGCCTACTGATACATCTCCTGTAAGCAGTTAGAGAAGAGTGAGAAGTAGATCCAAAGGAGCAAGTGGGTGACTTGTAGCACCGTAGTTCAACAGAGGTATATAACTATCCTCTTTCCCTGGGTGAGGTCCACAGTCAGGCAGCCGGGATTCAAACTCAGCAGCTGGGAGAACTTAAAGGTCTCTCTGCCCCACCGAGTAAATGGACAAACTCTGAATGAGATAAAAGACAGACATAAATTCACTAAAGCTCAGAATGCCTGGTGGATGGAACAGAAAGATAAGCAGGTTCTGCAGGTTCTGAGAAATGACCAGATGGACCGAATGGCAGGCACAGAGAATGAGAAAGGATATAAAAGAGAGGGCCAAGGGCACAGGAAGACTGACTACCAACTCCTGGCCCCGGAGAGCTCCCCTTCCCTTCAACAATCATGTAAGCCTAGGTCCCAAGACTGGACAATAGTCAGAGTTCACCATTAGACCCATGGTAGGTCCCTTGAGACGAAATTTTAGATTTTTAAGCCAGCATAGGTCTGATTTCTCAAAGTCACCAGTATATAGAAAGTATACCAGAAGTTAAATGTAAAAAGGTAAACTGCTCTGATCCTAAGCTGTAAAGGAACATTAATGAGTATCTTTGTAGTCCAGTCAGTGTCTGCTGTGAAAATCCCTGACATTCAGTTGTCCTGGGCAAAAACCAAACATAACACAACACCAGATCCAGAAGTCCAGTTAGACTTCATGGCAGAGTGGAAACAACCCTAGGCTCAGTTTTAATTCACCTGGAATTCAAGAACCTGAGTTGATATCTTGATAGTTCAGTTCAGTTGCTCAGTGATGTCCAACTCTTTGTGACCCCATGGACTGGAGCACGCCTGGCCTCCCTGTCCATCACCAACTCCCAGAGTTTACTCAGACTCATGTCCATTGAGTCAGTGATGCCATCCAACCATCTCATCCTCTGTCATCCCCTTCTCCTCCTGCCACCTTCAATGTTTCCCAGCATCAGTGTCTTTTTAAATGAATCAGCTCTTCTCATTAGGTGGCCAAATTATTGGAGTTTCAGCTCCAGCATCAGTCCTTCCAATGAACACTCAGGACTGATTTCCTTTAGGATGGACCTGTTGGATCTCCTTGCAGTCCAAGGGACTCTCAAGAGTCTTCTCCAACACCACAGTTTCAAAACCATCAATCTTTCAGTGTTCAGCTTTCTTAATAGTCCAACTCTCACATCCATACATGACTACTGGAAAAACCATAGCCTTGACTAGAAGGATCTCTTTTGGCAAAGTAATGTCTCTGCTTTTTAATATGCTGTCTAGGTTGGTTATAAATTTCTTCCAAGAAACAAGCATCTTTTAATTTCATGGCTGCAGTCACCATCTGCAGTGATTTGGGAGCCCAAAAAAGTAAAGTCAGCCACTGTTTCCACTGTTTCTCTATCTATTTGCCATGAAGTGATGGGACCAGATGCTATGATCTTTGTTTTCTGAATGTTGAGCTTTAAGCCAACTTTTTCACTCTCCTCTTTCACTTTCATCAAGAGGCTCTTTAGTTCTTCTTCATTTTCTGCCATGAAAGTGGTGTCATCTGCATATCTGAGGTTATTGATATTTCTCCCAGCAATATTGATTCCAGCTTGTGCTTCCTCCAGCCCAGCATTTCTCATGATGTACTCTGCATATCAGTTAAATAAACAGGGTGACAATATACAGCCTTGATGTGCTCCTTTTCCTATTTGGAACCAGTCTGTTGTTCCATGTCCAGTTCTAGCTGTTGCTTCCTGACCTGCATGCAGATTTCTCAAGAGACAGGTCAGGTGGTCTGGTATTCCCATCTCTTTCAGAATTGTCCACAGTTTATTGTGATCCACACAGTCAAAGGCTTTGGCATAGTCCATAAAGCAGAAATAGGTGTTTTTCTGGAACATCTGGAGATGTTTTTCTCTCTCAGTTCCAGATATCTTGGTCAGTTACCAACTTGCTTCCTCTGTCAATTGTTTCCTGCTCGACAAAATGGAGAAAATATTATCAGCCCAGTGCATACCAAATAGACTTACTATGGAAATCAAATGCATAAAGTGTAGATGCAAACTGTGAAATATGTAACTTGACCATTTCCATTTCCTGTCTTTCTCAATACCTATAGTCCCACAACCTAGCACAAGGTTGAAAGAGAAAAATTCACCCAAAATGTAAATATAACTGTGACTCATTTTCTTGGAAATTTTCCTGATACATCTGAGTGAAATGCAATAATAAACTAATATCTTTGTCTTTTCTCTGCCTTGGGCTTTTCCCTATCTCCAGGATCATAATGAAGTACTAGATAGCCTGAGAATTCCTTGGTGGCGATTGTAGCATCTTCTTTTGAGTCGACAGTGTCTGAATAACAGAGAAAACTTGGTTTTCTCATCACTGAGATGAACAGGGCTCCCATCTCCTTCTATCTGCTATCCCGAATGCCATGAATTAGCCACAAGTGAGTCACAGCATGATGCAATTGCAACAGTGAGATAGCTCATCTAACCAGCATCACTGAGTGCTTTCTCTGTGCTAGGAACTGTGCCAGGGCTAAGATAAGTGAAAGCAGATGACACAGTGCCCTGCCCAGGAAGCTCACTCATGGCCTAGTGAGTAAGCTATTGAAGTAAACTAGCAGTCCAGTCTGTGACATAGGTAAAAACAACCATATGAATAGATCTCCATTGGAGTTGGTTTATCACTTAAAAATAATTTAAAGGAAAATTTCAGACCTTGTTAGTGCATTTTACTTACATGTTATTGATATTCCAGGTGTTTCTCATGTTCCGAGTATTTGGCCAGACATGGTTCAGATCCAGATCATCAGAGTTTTTACATTAAAACGTCCCATAGTATTATTTGAACATGGTATTGACACAACCCAAAGAAATTAATTTCCCATAGATGATGAACAATAAACTCAAATGGATAAAAAGACCAGGTTGTGAAATAAGAAAAAACTACCACTTGGCCCAGGACATTTCTAATGACATTTGATGACAGAGCCACTGATTTAATTAAAATAGTGTTTTCTTCTATCAGAGAAAAACAATCAAGGGACATTAGGTGAACAAAACATGTCCCTAATAGGAAGGCCCATGTTGGTGAAGTCAAAATGTAGATGAGGCTAAAACCTTTAGTTCCACAGTCAGAGACAAGATTTAAAAGGGTGAATAATAGAAGAAGCATAGGCTGGGAAACAATGAACATATACCTTCGGGACACACAATCACTTTGACAGAGTTTTTAATCAGATATGTTACTAATCTGCTAAATTCAATTTCACAGTGACACGCTCAGGCATTAAAATGCTGGCAAAAATGAATTAAAGTCCCAGTAATTCACTGATGGGTTTGAACTGGTTTTGAACTCCTGAATGAACTCAGAACTGGAAAGTAATTGAGGCTTAGATCATAAGCTTTCAGAACTAGAAGAAAATTTAGGATCTTTCTGACCAATCCCATCACCTCTAAGATAAGGAAACTAAGTATCTGAGGGGTTGAAGGACTTAGTCATGGTAGTGACAGGTCTAGAAAATGGAGTTACACCTAAGGGTAAGAAAAAAAGCTTGATAAGTCAGGAAATGACAGGCAACGCGATAATGCAATCATATGGGTAGGAAAAAAAATAATTATGTTACAGTTTGAGGAAGCAGAGTTAATCAAACTGATGAATAAAAGTTAAGGTTTATTTTAATAACTAATAAGAATTCTTTAATTGACAATCCTTTAAAGGACAGCCATTCTTGTCAGTCCTGATCATATGAAGAAATTATCTTCAGGAACTTCCTTGGTAGCCCAGTGGTTAACAATCCACCTGCCAATGCAGGGGACACAGGTTCAATTCCTGGTCCAGGAAGATCCCACATGCTGCAGAGCAACTAAGCCTGTTCTGGAGCCCATGAGCCACAACTACTGAACCCACACATCTTATAGCCCCCACTCTGCAACAGGAGAAATAACCACAATGAGAAGCCCCTGCACCACAACTAGAGAAAGCCTGTGCACAGCAACAAAGATTCAGCACAGCCAAAATTAATTAATTAATTGATTTAAAATATTATGGTTGACACTAGTGATAAAGAATCCGCTTGCCAGTGCAAGAGACACAGCTTCAATCCTTGGGTCTGGAAGATCCCCTGGAGAAAGAAAAAGCAACCCACTCCAGTACTGGGAAATCCCATGGACAGGGAAGCCTGTCAGGCTGCAGTCCACGGGGTTGCAAAGGGCTGGACATGGCTAAGCACGCACACATGCATGCATACACACACACACATCTTCAGGTGAATGGGTAGCTGTAGGATCCTAGAGGGGCCACCTAAAGTAGTCTGCTCCCAAGTCAGGAGACTCATGACCCAGCCCCATGTTCCTTCCTGAGGTTTGTGGGAAAGGCAGATGCAAGCCCTACTGTACGGGGCTCTTCCCTAGAAACTCCAACTCCCCATCCCCACCCCCAGTCCCAACCTTCCAAGAGAAAACACTGAGCTATGATGTAGCCACCTCTACACCAGAGAAGCATTACAGCTACGACCCCTGGGGCAGTGCGTTCCCGAACAAATTTCCCCAGTTAATTCTTGTCTTCAAATACTGTAGAATCAGCAATCTCAGGAAATGTCTTTATAGGGAATTTGATTCACAAACACCATAGACATCAGAGAGTCAGTGGTCCCTCAACTTCCAGCTTTTACAGATAAGTACCTTTTCAAATACATTGAAGACACTCACTGGTAACTTTCTACTTTGTGAAATAAGGACATTTTAAAAACATATATTTCTATCATACAAGAAATATCCTTTTAACCCCCAGAAATTAGGAAGGAGACATATAATGAAAATATATATATATAGTACTCTACACTAAAAAAGTTCAACTTGAGGAAAACCTATATGGCTCTTTTTAAAATTTCACACGGGACCAGTAAAACTTCATTGCAGTTATCTTCAGCCAGTCCACAGATAGCATTTGGAAACCATAATCTTATTTCATTAGAAAATATTTCTATCACCCTATATCTTTATTCAGAATATCTACTGATTGCTTTAACAGGAAACAGATCCCAAGTAAGATGATCTGAAAGATTGTAATGAAGGTACTGCTTAGAGAGGTGTGGGCAGATTTATGGAAACAAGGGATAATAAGATACCCATGACAATGGGATGGTGGGATGAGGAGATACCCATGATAACGGGATGAAGGGATGATGACACACCCATGACAATGGAAAGAAGGAATGATGACACACCCATAACCAGCACTAGCAGGAAGCTGTGACCACCCCCAGGCCTAAGGGCTGTGAAAAGGAAATAGGGTAACCTGGACCCAGGAGAGCTCAAGCCATAGAAGAGGGACCAAGCAGTCATGTAGTAACACAGCCATTTCAGGAAAATGCCACTCAGGACAGAAGAAGTTGCAAAGCTGTATCTTAACCTCTTCCCCTTCATGTCCTCCAGACGCTTGCTGGGCCTTCCACTGGTCAAACCCATCTGGAAGCCAGGAGGCAGGGAAGCCCTGGTGACCTGATCCCCAGGAATCAGCCTTCTGGCTTAGAGCAGTACAAAGAAGAATGAAGAATGGATCTAGTGGGAGGGGAGAAATGGAGCATAACTATACAAAGCAAACCGTTTCAGAATTATAACAGAAGATCATTTCACTTTTGAGCTCCTTCAGTTGTTAGAAACATACAACTCTTTATGGGCTTTTTTCTCTCTAAAGAGAAAAAGAAAAGGCATAAGAGTGTTTTCATGTGCTTACCTTTCTTATACCACTGTGTTCTTTCTCGTGACATTTTCCTTCTGAACATTCCAGCGCTTTTATGTTAATCATGCTAAGTCACTTCAGTCGTGTCTGACTCTTTTTGACCCTATGGCTTCTAGCCTGACAGGCTCCTCTGTCCATGAGATTCTGCAGGCAAGAGTACTGGGATGGGTTGCCATGCTCTTCTCCGGGGGATCTTCCTGACCCAGGGATCAAACCCACATCTCCTGCTTGGCAGGTGGATTCTTCACCACTGAGCTACCTGGAAAGCCCAATTAAACTCTAGATGTACATAAATTTTGTTCTTTAAAACTGAGTTTTCCTAAATGTCTTTGGGATTTATAACCATTAGTCATTCAGTTCCAACAATTTGTTCACACATTTTCTTCTTGATTTGTCCCTAAGTCATAAGTAGTGATTTGGGGTTGGGGGGATGAGTTTTATTTAAAACTGAAACTGATTTTAGCTATTTCTAAGGAGGCGAGTAGCCTAGTTAGTATCAGGAGAAAGTTAAATGATGAGACAGATGAGAAACGGATAAAGTAGGCACTCAACTGTCAAAGCCTCTGTCAGTTATTCTTGCTGATAAAAGACAGAAACCCTTTCTTATTCTAAGCACATTAATGAGGCTCTGGTTATTCAAAGGAAGACCCAGCACCACAGGGAATGGGTGCACAATTGCTCTGCATGTGAACATGAAAGAAACTGAGTTTCCAGAGCACATCAAAGATAAGAAAATAGAGGAGGAAAGAAAGAAACATAGGAAACCTGAGGTATGAGCAACATGGCAGAAGTTGGGATCCTGTGGAGAACAGTATCACCTGTGGCGGGAGGGTCACAGGGTTCTGAGGAACAGGGCTGAACAAGAACTAATCCTAAGTGGTTTTGTATTCTGTAATGTAACACTTCCTCCACAGACTCAAACTATAGTCTGATATGCATATAAATGTCTCATATGAATGGTTTGAGGGGAAAACTGAAAAGAGCTGATTTCCATTGGTGACGCAGCATAAAGCAGGGGAAGGCAGCAGTTATAGGAGAAGAGACTCCATCCAGCACGAGTGAGAAGCCAGAGCAGCAGATGCCAGCAGTAACAAGGAGCCAAGAGAACCAGAGCCCTCAGGGATTCACAGGACTCTTGCGGAAGCGCTTGGACTGCTCTCAGCAAGTCTCACAGGGGCTCACACCAAGACTATTTAAATTGGGAGAAGGACATTGAAGCATGTTAATTGTCATGTGTCTAATCAATCACCAGCCCAGGATTGATGCTCGGGGCTGGTACAGCGAGATTTCCTGGGGGGGAGGGAGGAGGGAGGGGGGTTCCGGAGGGGAAGCATATGTAAACCCATGGTGATATCATGACAATGTATGGCAAAAACAATAAAATAAATAAATAAATAAATAAATCTCAGCAAGACAGTGATCACACCAAGCATCTGAGTTAAGCACTAAATTCCAGAAAGCCACAAATATGAATCTGCTGTTGGTCACTGAGACCTAAGTGATTCAACTTGCTAACTTTATGAAGCGGAAGTAAAATCTGTATTTGTGGATTGAAAGTTTTCATACTGTCTCTATTGCTGATACTGCCTTGTTTAGCCATATCACTAAAATTTACATTTGCCAGAAATTAGCCCTCAAAATATGTAAATCAAATAGTCATAAGTAGAAAAAGTAACTTCTTCACTTCTTACTAGGCCACAAAATTATAATAGTGGATTAAAGCAGCTACTGTTGTGCTTTACACAGTATACTGATTATTACCTTTACTCTCCTGTTCAAGCTTAGCGTGTCAGATTATTGCTGAGTTTTAAAGTTTTGCTAATTTACTCAAGATTGTCAAAATGCTTTAAAATAAACCCATCTGACTTCACTATCAGCCTGTTAAAAATTTTGTTATTTGTAATTACAAATAAGTTCTTTTGGGGGCTTCTCAGGTAGCACTAGTGGTAAAGAATCCCCCTGCCAATGCAGGAGATTCAAGAGATGCCAGTTTTATCCCTGGGTCTGGAAGTTCCCCTGGAGGAGGAAATGGCAACCCACTCCAGTATTCTTGCCTGGAGAATCTCATGAGCCGAGGAGCCTGGCAGGCTACAGTCCATGGGGTCACAAAGAGTCAGACACAACCAAGCAACTGAGCGCACACACACACACACATGCACACACACACACACACACACACACACACATACACAAATTCATTTTAGAGCAGTGGGATACAGTAGTCCTACAAAGGAAGTCTGGAGTCCTCAGCAAGAGCCTAGTTCTGCTTTGATGAAGACCTGGATGACCATGGATGTTTCTTGCCTTTCTGACCTTCAAGTTCCCTAAGAACTAGTGAACAGGTTACATACTGACTATCTAAAGTTCTATGAGCAGAAGATTGCTAGTGTTTTAAAAAAGTTCATGAATCAGTCCAATTTTCTTTCTGTTTTACTCCTTCTTCCACGTACTTGCTCTGTCTGTTTACCAGCATCAGTGGAAGAACCCACTGATCAGCCACATCAACAGTTGCAGTAATTAACGTGAAATCACTGGCTTAACTATTCTTCATCCATTCATCATACTTAGACTAAATATGAGCCAAGCAAATTCTAGGCTTTAGGGATTCAAAACAAGAACAAAATAAATACCTGCTCTTGAGGGCTTCCAGCCTAGAGAGAAGATGGAGCCACAAGTAATTGAAGTTATATAATCAGTTTATATATGCAGGCTTCCCAGGTCGCTCAGTGGTAAAGAATCCACCTGCCAAGCAGGAGATGTGGGTTCAATCCCTGTGTCAGGAAGACCCCCTGGAGAAGGAAATGGCCACCCACTCCAGTATTCTTGCCTGGAGAATCCCATGGGCAGAGGAGCCTGGTGGGCTGCCATCCATGGCATCGCAATAGAGTCAAACATGACTTAACGACTAAACAATAGTGACAAAATTTTGAAGGAGGGTGAGGGCATCAGAAAGGGCTCCATAAAGGAAGGGTTACTCAAAACGTTCCTTCCACCATGAGGAGGAGCCCAGCATGTGGGCAGAGGAGGCTATCACACACACAAAGGTACTGAGATGTCCAACCAAGAGGCCTATGGGAGAGCAGTAAGTAGCCCAGTGTTGATAGACTGAGATGTATGTCAAAGGGGTAAATAGAAGGGAAAGTGGTGTTAAAGATAAAGATGTAATGGTAGAAAGAAGAATGTCCTTCATGTCATTGTGACAAAGGCTACTAACTGTTCATAGGTGTCTATTACTTTAATAAGAGAAACATGGGGATGTTTTACCTGAGTATGTTGATATCCAGCTAAAGACTACACTTCAGAAAGCTGGCCTTTCTATAGGCAAGGAGATTGTAAGAAATAGTAAGTGCCGCTTCTAAAATGTTGCACTGAAAAAGCTAGGTGTGAGTTCCCCTGGCCATTTCCTCTTTCCACCAGCTAGAAGATGGAACAAACAGAAGCATCCCCTTAACACCTAGAGATGAGAGAGTTGCCTTACCAGCCCTGGGCCACTAGCGTCTGAATGTTGTGTCAGAGAGAAACATCCATTCTATCTCAGCCACTGTACTTTTAGGTCTTTTTGCCACTGCAGTTTGCCCTGTACCCTAACTAATAGTGCCACATTCTGGAAATCAATATTTGCCCAATAAATGGTGGGAAAACCACAAAAGGCAGGGAGGGGAATGACCTGATTGGGTATGTGTATGTAAAGAGAGAACTGAAGTAGAGAGAGGCTGGAAACAGAGACAAGATGGAGGAACCCGTGATGTGAGAGGCCTACCCTATTCCAGATACTGTACTGGGCATTTTCCTAAAGATTATTTTATTTAATCCTCACAATAACTTTCAGAGATGTTCTTATTATTTCCTTTAACCTGTAAGGAATCGAGTTTAGATGTTAAGCATACCCAGAATCTCAGGCTGGTAAGCAACAAAGTTGAAATTCATACCCAAATTTATCTCCAAATCTGACAGTCTCCCCCTCTGCACCAGCCTGTCCCTAGGTAAGAGATGCCACAGAGATGGGATTAAGGTGGAGTTGTCCAGCCTGGGATGGTGACATGTAGCAGTAAGCAGAGGGCAGGGGATGACATGCAGTGCATTTCAGAGATAAAACTGATAGGCCTTGATGACTGACTTGGAGCCTCAGAAAACAATTACCCATTCACTTGTTCATTAGCAAGGAAAGGATCCAAGATTTTGTGGATTTTGTAATCTGTTTTTTTCCCCCCTAAATCGGATTCAGATTTTTTTTTTCTTGTTCTTTTCAGATCTCCTTGTTTGTTTTCGTTTCTCTCTCTAGGAGTCTGGTTTCTTATTATTTAAAGGCGCTTGTAGTGATTGTCTCCAAAGGTTTATCACCTCCCGCTGTTTCCATTAAGATGTCCCTTTTTTCTGTTCCGCATCAAACACATACCACGTAGAGCTTGAAACCAAATCTATTGGCAACCTTTTTGGAAAGCTGGAGGATGGTTTATTTTACTCCAGGCCATCAAAACAAAGGCATTTTTTCCCTTCGCTTGGACCAGTGGTGTGGTCTGGAATGGCATTCAAAAATCTCTTGCTGTTCCTTGCTTGTACTGAAGGCAGTTTAATCGAAATTGGTATAATAAATAATGCAGTAACATTGAGACATAGATTTCTTATCATCATTCAGCAAAGAGCAGGGGTAAACACCCGGAGGAAGAGTTTAGAAGCCAGCTTAAACTTTCATGGCAGATATATTTATGTTTAATGAACATTAATCTCCATGCATGATGTATCTAGCACATCACAGGTTTCAAAACAATTCCATATTTCTTACAACACTTCATCATCTTAAAAACTCTTAAGAAGTAGGCAAGCTAAGAATTATTAGCTCTATTTACAGAAGTAAGCTCAGGTGGTTAGATGGCTTGCCTAAGCTCTTTTGGCCAATGTAGTCTTAGAACGCAAAGGAGGTCATTTATTTCCTCGGTCTTCCTTTCCATCACAACCTGCCATAAATATGGGACAACAGGAAGTAGTAGCAGAAAGCAAAAAGATAGAATCTTATAGATCGTGATGGTCTCTGCTCTTGTGTATTTGCCCACTTTCAAACATTCCAGGTCATTTTACAAACCAAATGCCATTATTCCCAAAGATATGAAAGCACTTATAATATTAGAGAAGCAGTCTTATAAGAACTAAAACCATTTTTCAAATAATAACAAAGGTTGTAGAGTGTTTTCAGGGCTAGAGTTTCTCCTCCCAGAAGCTGGTTTATAGGGTAGCAACTTTAGTAACTAGCCAGGGGCTGTTTGGTAGAAAGCTGCTATGTGTGCTCAGATGCTCCATCGTGTCTGACTCTTAGCAACCCCATGAACCATAGCCTTCCAGGCTCCTCGGTCCATGGAATTCTCCTGGCCAGAATACTGGAGCAGGCCTCCTCCAGGGCATCTTCCATGCCCACTGGTCATACTCACTTCGTATGTCTCCTGCCATGGCAGGCGGATTCTTTACCATAAGTGCCATCTGTTTTATTTTACATTTCTGTCCTTCCTATAGAAGCTTCTTTATGTAGGTAGAAGAAGCAAAATGCCTTTTCTCATTTTTATCTTTGGGTAGAACACTTCATGAACTTCTAGAAAAAGATCTCAAGTCCTTCATCAGAATCAAACTCTGGGAGTCAGGTTGATAGCCCCAGGTCTTATTTACATCAGAGATGGGAGTGCTGAGAATCTGTATGTTCAGGGCACAGTTTCATAGGCTAATTCTCTCCAGAATGCAGATGTTGCCTTTTTCATCTTGGGATTTGTAGTGCCTAGGACACTAGTGCTCATTAACTGTGAGGGGGATTATAAGTGACCCAGATGAAATATACTTGCCTCTGCCAGTATTTTGCCAAAGTAGCATTTATGATGTTGTTGTTCAGTCCCTCAGTCATGTCCAACTCTTTGCAACCCCATGAACTGCAGCACGCCACATTTCCCTGACACTCCCTGACCTTCCCTGGCCCTCTGAGTTTGCCCAAACTCATGGCCATCGAGTCAGTGATGCCACCCAACCAACTCATCCTCTGTCACCCCCCTTCTCCTCTTGCCCTCAATCTTTCCCAGCATTAGGGTCTTTTCCAATGAGACAGTTCTTCACATCAGGTAGCCAAAGTATTGGAGTTTCAGCTTCAGCATCAGTCCTTCCAATGAATATTCAGGGTTGATTTCCTTTAGGATTGACTGGTTTGATCTCCTTGCTGTCCAAGGGACTCTCAAGAGTCTTCTCCAGCACCACAGTTTGAAAGCATCAATTCTTCAGCCCTCTGCCTTCTTTATTGTCCACCTCTCACATCTGTACATGACTACTTGAAAAACCATAGCTTTGACTACACAGACCTTAGTCAGCAAAGTGATGTCTCTACTTTTTAATACACTGCCTAAGTTTGTCATAACTTTTCTTCCAAGGAGCAAGCGTCTTTTAATTTTGTGGCTGTAGTCACCATCCTCAGTGTGAACCCACTCTAATTTTTTACATATATTTTTCATTTAATATTTTTATTGAAGTATGGTTGATTTACAATATTATATTTGTTTCAGGTGTACAACATAGTAATATATTAATAGATTATATTGCATTTCAAGTTTTTAAAAAATAATGACTAGATTTCCCTGTGCTATACCAAATATCCTTGTAGCTTATTTATTTTTGCACATACTAATTTACAACAGCATACAAAATATCCTTATGGCTTATTTATTTTGTACAAACTAATTTGTTCCTCTTAATTCCCTATTCCTATATGGCCTCTCCTCCCTTCCCTCTCCTCACTGATTACCACTAGTTTGTTCTCTGTACCTGTGAATCTGTATCTGTCTTGTTATATTAATTGGTTCATTTTATTTTTCAGATTACACCCATAACTGTTAACATATTAGATTCATCTTTCTCTGCCTGACATATTTCACTGAGCATAATACTCTCCAGGTCCATCCATGTTGTTGCAAATGGCAGGCTTTTATCTTTTTATAGAGTAGTATTCAATTCTATATATAGCATATCTTTGCCTTTTAAAATTAATTTACTTATTTATTTTGGCCACTCTGCATCTTCATTGCTTTGCAAGGGCTTTCTCTAGTTGTGGCGAGCAGGAGCTACTCTTCATTTCGATGCTCAGTTGTCTCATTGTGGTGGCTTCTTTTGTTACAGAGCACAGGCTCTAGGCTCATGGGCTTCAGTATTTGCAGCACACAGACTCAGGAGTTGTGTCTCATAGGCTTTGGAGGGGGGCTTCAGTAATTGCGGTGCACAGGCCTAGCTGCTCTGTAGCATGTGGAATCTTCCTGGACCAGGGATTAAACCCATGTCTCCTGCATTGGCAGGAAGATTCTTATCCACTGCCTGCCAAGGAAGTCCCTACCACATCGTTTTTATCCGTTCATCTGTTGATGGGCACTTAGATTGCTTCCATATCTTTGCTATTTTAAATAATACTGCTATGAATATTGAGGTGCATGTATTTTTTCATACTAAAACACAGGAACTTTTTGTTTTCTTAAGATATAGACCCCAAAGTGGAATTGCTGGATCACATGGTAATTCTAGTGTTTTGAGAAACCTCAATGCTGTTTTCCATATTGGCTACATCAAGTTACAGTCCCCCTAACAGTGTATTAGAGTTCCCTTTTCTCCACATCCTTGCCAACATTTCTTATTTCTGTTATTTATAATGCTAATCCTTCTGACAAGTGTGATGGGATATCTCATTGTGGGTTTGGTTTGCATTTCCCTGATGATGAGCCATGTTAAGCATCTTTACATCTATCTGCATTTCTTTTGTGGAAAATGTCTATTCAGTTCTGCCCATTTTTTAATGGCTTGTTTGTTTGATGTTGAGCTACATGAGCTTTTTATATATGTTGGATATTACCCCTTATTGGTCATATCATTTGCAAGTATTTTCTCCCATTCAGTAGATTGTCTTTTCATTTTGTCAATGGTTTCCATTGCTGTGCAAAAGCTTTTAAGTTTAATTAGATGCCATTTGTTTATTTTTACTTTTATTTCCCATGCTTTAGGAGACAGATCCAAAAACATTGCTATGGTTTATGTCAAAGAATGCTCTGTCTGTTTTCCTCTAGTTGTATACTTTCCAGTCTTACATTTAGGTCTTTAATCCATTTTGAGCTTATTTTAAAGTATGGTGTTAGAACCTAGATGCCCATCAACTGACGAATGGATAAGAAAGCTGTGGTACATATACACAATGGAATATTACTCAGCATTAAAAAAAAATTCATTTGAATCAGTTCTACTCAGGTGGATGGAACTGGAGCCTATTATCCAGAGTGAAGTAAGCCAGAAGGAAACAACAATACAGTATACTAATGCATATATATGGAATTTAGAAAGATGGTAACGAGAACCCTGCATGCGAGACAGCAAAAGAAACGCAGATGTATGGAACAGACTCGTGGACTCTGTGGAAGAGGGCAAGGGTGGGATGATATGGGAGAATGGCATTGAAACATGTTAATTATCATATGTGAAATGAATCGCCAGCCCAGGGTTGATGCTAGGGGCTGGTGCACCAAGATGTCCCAAGGGGAGGGAATTGGGAGGGAGGAGGGAGGGGGGTTCTGGAGGGAGAGCATATGTAAACCCATGGCGGTTTCATGTCATTGTATGGCAAAACCAACACAATAAAGTAAAGAAAATTTAAAAAAATAAATAAATAAAGTATGGTATTAGAGAACATACTATTCACAAGTGGAGTTTTGGATTCTTACAGCCTCTACTAGTCTCACTGATTTTCAAATCAGCTAAGGGAACTTGCTGGAACCCAGGACTGGGACACCCAACATGTAACTCCACCACTCTCTCCCCAGGGAAGATCTCTGCCTGGGTAATCCCCTACCTTGTCTGCACACAGGTCCCAACCTGTTCACTTCTCTTCTCCTCCTGCCCAGTTCTATGTGGATCTTTCTCATACCTTTGCTTGTACAGGAGTTTCCAGGTAGTTTTCAGTGAGAATTGTTTCATGTGTAGATATATTTGTTATGTGTTTTTAATGTGGGGGTGAGTTCCATGTGCTGTACTCTGCCATCTTGATGTCCGACTCCTAAATATAAATATCTTGACCCCAACAGTACATTGAAGAAGCTGGCCATCAGTATATCAAACACTCTCTGCTTCTGCCTCCACCTGTATCACTGAGTCCCATGGTATCATTCTATCCACTTCTCTCTGCCTTTCTCTTTGATTCCCTGTACATTTCTGAGTCATTTTTTCTCTCTCCATATAATACCTTACAATTTTTCTCATGGATTAGCTAAGAAGCAAACACAAATTATTAAATTATTTATAAAATGTATTATGAATTAATCCTTGTAGGAATGATTAATGTTACTGCTAGAATCAAAACTTTACAAGTACTAAAACTATATTTAGTAAAATTTAATAACTAAAAATTATTAAAAGATAAAAAAATAAAAGATAAAAAAATTTCTGAAAAATTTTTTTATGAAAAAACTCACTCTATGACTCACCTCCCAGAGTAATGGAAATAAAACCAAAAATAAACAAGTGGGACATAATTAAACTTAAAAGCTTTTGCACAATGAAGGAAACTATAAGCACAGTAAAAAGACAACCTTCAGAATAGGAGAAAATAATAGCAACTGAAGCAACTGACAAAGATTAATCTCAAAAATACAAAAGCAGCTTATGTAGCTCAATACCAGAAAAATAAACAACCCAACCAAAAAATGGCCCAAAGAACTAAACAGAAATACAGATGACAAACAAACACATGAAAAGATGCTCAACACCACTCATTATCAGAGAAATGCAAATCAAAACCACAATGAGATACCATCTCATGCCAGTCAGAATGGTTACTATAAAAAAGTCAACAAACAATAAATGCTGGAGAGGATGTGGAGAAAAGGGAGCCTTCTTACACTCTTGGTGGGAATACAGACTAATACAGCCACTGTGGAGAACAGTGTGGAGATTCCTTAAAAAATTGGAAATAGAACTGCCATACGACCCAGCAATCCCACTGCTGGGCATACACACCGAGGAAACCAGAATTGAAAGAGACACGTGAACCCCAATGTTTATTGCAGCACTGTATGCAATAGCCAGGACATGGAGGCAACCTAGATATCCATTGGCAGATGAATGGATAAGAAAGCTGTGGTACATATACACAATGGAATATTATTTAGCTATTAAAAAGAAGACATTTGAATCAGTTCTAATGAGGTGGATGAAACTAGAGCCTATTATACAGAGTGAAGTAAGTCAGAAAGAAAAACACCAATACAGTATACTAATGCATATATATGGACTTTAGAAAGATAGTAATGACAATCTTGTATGCGAGACAGCAAAAGAGACACAGATTTAAAGAACAGACTTTTGGACTCTCTGGGAGAAGGCAAGGGTGGGATGATTTGAGAGAATAACATTGAAACATGTATATTACCATATGTGAAACAGATCACCAGTCCAATTTCAATGCGTGAAACAGGGCACTCAAAGCCGGTGTACTGAGACAACCCAGAGGGATGGCATGGGGAGGGAGGTGGGAGGGGGTTTGGGATGGGGGACACATGTACACCTGTGACTGATTCATGTCAATGTATGGCAAAAACCACCACAATATTGTAAAGTAATTAGACTCCAAGTAAAATAAATTAATTAATTTTAAAAAAACTTACCCAGGAAAATTGAATTTTGTAGAAATAATGACTAAAAGAGAAAACTCATTATGGCCAAAGCTATAATCACTTAAGAAATAACTTATTAATGACAAAAGTGAATACTTAACATAAAATTTAAATGAATGAATTGATTCTGGTGAAAATAATTTTAGCAGAATAAAAAGGAAAGTGGAAAAATATGGAAAACCATTAAATGCACTCTATAGAAAATTAATCAGGGAATTAAATTGTCTTAATGATTTTCACTCCAGAAAGTGCTTTCTTGAACCAAATTTTTCAATGTTGGTGTAATTCTAACTGAAATGGGTATGTTAAAAATGCCCTTGGGGTCAAAATATTAAGTTAAAACAGCTGACACCAAAAACTCTCTCCCAGTGACATGGGATATCTGAAAGGCCACAAATTATGTCCTTAGCCATGAAGATGTTGGAATATAAACAAATCTCTTTGTTTCTAAAGTTATATGATTCTTTGATTAACAAGTTAAGTATTAAATTATTTAATTTTTTAAAAACATAATTCTAAGTAAGTATAAATAAAGAGATCATGAAAGTAAGTCAGAAATAGACCCAAACAAAAAAATTTGGGGACATAAAATATTAAGACATAGACAATTAATCGTATAAATAACATAGTTAAAATCATAAAAACATGTTGTCACTTTGATAAATAACAAAATATTGATTTACTTTACAAACTGAGGGGGGAAATCTCATTTTTCATTCATTTCTGAATCTTGCAAGATAAAGCATAACAGACACAGATTTATATGACTAGTAGCATTTGTGGTGAAATCCTCAAACTGTAATTTTCTTTTTTCATATTTCATATTGCTGGCCAGAGAGAGTATTTAAGTTACACTTTATGTTGAACTAGATACTTTATCCAGAGCAATCATAAGATAATAAAGCACATTCAGTCAATTTACAAACAGAATTACTAATCATATCATCAATGTAAAATTGGGTTAATTAATCAATAGGTTTTTTAAATTAATTTTGTATAAAATGTTTTTTCTCTAGTTTTGGCATGTATGCTCAATTTCACTTAAAACATTAAACATTTTTAAAGATATCCCTATTTGCAAGTCTTCACATTAATTTCCATTTTCTGACATGACCTACAGGTTGAACTTAGGATGCATCTTGACATCCCTTAGCAGAGTAAGAAGGACACATTCAAAAGCTGCTGCCATGGAATAAACTGGTTAGAACAATCCGAAAGACCCATTACTGAAGGATCAACACCCTGGTTTACATCTGTACTAGCAATCCTCTCTCCCAGGCTAGATGGAGTTCTAAATCATCAAAAAGAAGTTAAAAAGCAAATGTGGCTACTTTTACTCACTATTTGTGGATATACTATATTTGATTATATAAAACTAAACATGCAAACAAAAACTTGGATTTCATGAAGAATCACTTATAAAAGAAAAAAAGGCTCAGGGAATAAACCATTGGAGCTGCACTGCTTTGCAAGTTTTTATTATTTTGGCCCGCAAATAATAATAAAATAGTTTCATGTAATATCATTAGTGAGACACTCACTATTCCAAGCATATATATATTTAATCATTACTAAAACACCATGGAATAGATGCTATCATTATACCCATTTTATGGATAAGGAAACTGGAGTTCATGTAAGTTACCTAAGGTCATACAGCTAAGGAATGTCAAACCCAGCATTTGAATTCAAGGAGTATGGCTCCAAAACCTATGCAGTGCAGCCTCCCCAGCACAGCATGGATTTTGGGAGGAGAAGGGTTACATAAAGAAATCTAAATTCCGTTTCTGCAGCACCTGAATGAGAAGTTTAGGCATGAATTTTTCTATTTAATGTGAAAAGGTCTCCCTTACAACTATAAATTTTAAGATCTTGATTTCTCAGATTACATTGTAATATGTCCTTTCTTTCATGATGTTTTATTTTCTCATCTTAAAGTTTTCTGTTCCTGTTTGACTACAGTTTAATTGCTCTTTAGAGTCAGTGTCCCTTAAAATTTTTAGATGAATATTCTTATTTTGTTTTCTTCATTTCATTTGTGGGTCACAACTGCCTTATTTCTTTAAACTTAATATTGTTCTTTGCACTTTCATTTGGGGAGGATCAGGTAAGAAGGGAGGTGGAAAAATAACCAGTATACTCAATTATACTTCCTTCATCCCAATTCCTCCCAGTTCAGCCCTTTGCCACTCTAACACATCTTTGAAAGTAACCAAGTTCATAAAGGCAATTTTGTAGTTTAAACTACTGTGTTTAAAAGAAAAGGTGTGGTACAAGCTTAAAAATTTTAAATAAGTTCAATTATGTGAAATTTCACTGAAAAATTATGCATTCATCCCCTAATAATGAAATGGGCATTCATTCATTTAACAGAGATTTGTGGAGTGCCACTCCCTGCCTGGTTGTGCTCAGGGCAGGGGACACAAAGTGAAAGAAGGCATGACAGACTCTGCCCCCAAGGAGTTCAGACAAATTGGAGAATTTAAAATGCACGAGTTCCAGTAAGTTCAGTGATGGTGTGAAAGAGGAAAGGGCAGTTCTTGTGGATGTTCAGAAAAAGCTGCATCAAAGACATGATGCTCTGGCAGAGTCTCAAAAGAAGAGAGTTCCCAAAGCAACCCAGCAATTGAGGGGATGGGGATTCTAGGCAGAAGGGACAGGGGGACAGAGATCCCAGGGCCTGGTCAGGTTCTAGAGGAGTTCAGATCGTGTTTGTTGGAGTGGAGAGGAGTGTGCAGGAAGACAGGGAGGGTGAGGCTGGAGGGTAACAAGGCCACATCACTGCACGTCTCTCTCCAGGCCACCTTAACAAGTGTGTGCTTTCTGAGGGCAGTGCAAAGTCATTTAGGTTTTCAGGCAAGAGAGTGCGGGCAACAAATCTGTGTTTGTGAGCCATCACTCTGGCTACAGCGTGGACTGTAGGAGGAGACCAAGAGCTGGGAAGCTAGGAAGTGATTTCATTGGTCAGAGAGAAAGACACTGAAGGCAAATTAAGGCCAAAGAGAGCTGCAGTTGGCCTACTTGGCTCATTTCTGGGATTTAGAAAAAGCTGCTCCCTCTGGACATCGCGAAGAAAAGGCGTCCCCTTGGGCTGCGGAGCCTCACTGGCTGGAATGCAGATGAGCCTCATCCCCCTCAGCCAAACCTTTGGGCAGTGCTCAGAAGCACATGCAATGGCTTTGACAGTGGTGTCAGAATGAAGAAGGAGGTGAACATGGTAGAACTGATGGAATGTGAGAGGTGAGGAATTGATGAGTCAAGGATGACCCCCAGATTTCTAATGTGTGTGAATGTGTAAGTGATGACAGCATCTACCAAGAAAAAACTTTAATAATAAAAATAGGTTTGAAAGAACAGAAAACCATGTCAAAATAAATGTTTTCAATGTATACACGCTGGAGTGTAAAAATATAATTGTCTATTGAGAGAAGCTTCTTGAAGACTCTTTTGTGACTCTGTGGACTGTAGCCCACCAGGCTCCTCTGTCCATGAGACTTCCAGGCAAGAATACTGGAGTCAGTAGCCATTTCCTCCTCCAGGGGATCTTTCTGACCCAGGGATCAAACCCTCGCCTCTAGCATTTTCTGCATCTGCAGGCAGATTCTTTAGTGCTAAGCCACCAGGGAAGCCCTTCTTGTTGATGGGCAGTGCCTAATTCTAGGGTAGAACTGTTTCTATATCTACAGTTGCCCCCACAGCTCCAGAGTCTTTAACTGCAGCCCTTATCCATTCCATCAAATCTAGAGTTATTTCTCTTTTTCCTGTCAAGTGGTAAGAATGTGGAAACACAGAGAATAAGTCCTCTCATAAAGACTAACTGCACATCCCCCTTACTTGAAAGTTGACCTGAAATGTTATGAGGAGAGTCTGGGGTTCCCAATTCTTGGGATAAGGTAACATTTCTTATGGCTTCTCTTGTATCCAACTGGGACAAAGGAGGTCTATTCATCTTCTGATGGAGCTTAATAACCACACCAGAAATTATCAAGGAGTTCATCAGCCACGTGAGGACCAAGGTCATGGATGATTCCTCTCAGCATCTCTATGATTAGGCATAGTGCCTTACAGAGGGACTAGTGGCTGAGGAATCATTCATTATTTGTCAATATTGGGCTCTAATAAAAGTAACAATACCTTCCTTTGGATGGTTACATCAGTCAGGATAGCCTAGGCCGTGCTGTTGTAACAAATAACCCCCCAACCTCAGTGGTTTACAACAACAGAGGCTTGTTTTTTCCTCATACTCTATGTCCCACGTTGATTGGGGCTTGGCCATATATCATCATGTCCTCACGCCTGGACTTAGGCTGATGGAAGAGCCACGGCCTAGAGTTATGTTGTCCAGTATGGTGGTACCCAGCCACATGTGGCTGCATAATTTAAATTAAAAGTAATTCAGTAAAGGTTAATTTCTCAGTTGCACTAGCCACGTTGCCAGTACTCACTGTCATAGAAGGCCAGTGGCTAATCTGTGGGACAGTGTAGAAAGAAAACGTTTCTGTCATTACAGAACATGCCCATTGTACTGGGCATGCTGAGTGAGAGCACTGGAGCTTTGGAAGTCTTACACCAACGAGTAAATGTCATGTGGTCCCATCCAATAAATAAAATCAAAAAGTGCCTTCATCTGTGTGCCCAGAAAACACAGAGCTGGAAATATTTGGTGAGCTGCATTAACAATCACCCTCTCGTGGCTTCGGAAGAGCTCGCCATTTCCCCCTTATTTTTGTTATCATCCAGTGTATGAACAGGAGAAGAAACAGTCACAATTTGGAAATGTGAAAAGCAGAAATAGAGATCCCTAGTAAATTGTAAGTTCATAATTATGTTAGAGGAATAGCCTTCATCAATCATAATTATAGCAATGACATCTCACTGAGCTTTTCCTGGGGTTATGCACCTTATTTTCTCTTCACAATGGTTCTGTGCAGGTATGTTATAATCCCCACTTTAAAAATGTGGAAATTGGGGCTCAGAGAGATTAAGTAACATGACCTCAAAGCACCAGAGAATCTTTATATGGAGATAGAATATACTATCAATATTGCCCATGTCTTTTAATTTTTACCCTTGAGTTCCATAATATCACTCAAACATTAACTTCTAATTCTATATAAATGCACTGGGTAGATGTGTGTGGCTTAGTTACAAACCTATTCAATTAAAAGCATTTGAAGGCATGAACTTCATGAACACACAGAATGAAATGATGCTCTATTTCATACTTTAAACTGTTTGGAAAAAAATATATATATATAAACATATGTATGGGCTTCCCTGGTGAGTCAGATGGTAAAGAATTAGCCCAGCCCACAACGCAGGAGACCCAAGTTCGATCCCTGGGTTGGAAAGATCCCTTGGAAAAGGGAATGACTACTCACTCCAGTATTCTTGCCTGGAGAATCTCATGGACAGAGAAGCCTCGTGGGCTAGACCCATGGGGTCACAAAGAGTTGGACACGACTAAGCAACTGAACATACACATATGTTTATGAAACTGATCTGTGTGTAATTAAGCTTCTTGGAAACTCTGAAAATTTAAATGGCAAATTTGTACAAGATGTTCAACTATGATGGAGAAACTATTAAGTATGCTATATTCTTCTTGATTTACTTTTATTTTCTTAAGGTCACCTTGGAACCAATGTTCCATCTTTTTAGAGGCCAAAATGGCATATTTAGCACTGGAGTAGAACTTTATCTGTTGAGTTGGAAAAGTACAACCCAAACAAGAAGTCTTCCAGACCTCTGAATGCTGGCCAGGAGCCCCTTGACCTTTGACCCTGGTTTAACAAGCTCCCTTTGGGTTGGCAGCACAGGGGGCAACTGCTCGTGCCCTACTGATGATATCCCAGAAGCTGCACCACCAAGGCTGCCCATCCCTAGGACTTGCCAAATGAATCACATCTTCTCTCCCTGGTTCTCTTCCTTTCTCCCTCTTTGCAGCATTCCTTAGCACTGTAAACAGTGCTATTTCAGCAATTTTAAAGGTGACTTTCAATAAAATATGTACGCAGATTTACTTCAGGGCTGGTAGGCTAAGCTCTAAATTGATACCAGGTCAACCATGGAGAGCTCTTCAATTAACAAAGAAGAAAGAAAATACAGAAAGTAAAGTTTCCATCAACATTTATCTTTAGATTTGAGAAAACATTGCATTTGGACTTTTTCCTTTTTTCTGTTCTTTTTTCCTTTTTTAAAAATATGTGAATCTTTTTCTTCTCTCCTGTTTTCTAATAGCAAAAAAAAAAAAAAAAAATGCCCATGAAGAGCAACAGACTGGAGCCTTTCAATAGACTGGTTTATAAACTTCCCTTGTAATGCCTGGAAATAAAGAGAAATCTTCTGACCATCAGTTCACAGAGACCCCTGTGCTTTAGGATGCAGCCATGAGCGCCTGGCAGCCTTCACCACTGGGGTGCAGCCTGAAGCGCTGCCTTTGGTCCCCCACCCCCGCCCCCTGCCAAGCTTATGAAAACTGAGGGATTAGCAGAGCCTCAGAGAGACACCCTGTTGAGCTGCCAGCATCAGTGGGCTATGTACGCTTTTTCCTCTTTCTTCCCAACCTCAGTACCCATCTCTTTCGAGGAAAAACATCTTCCATCCCGGTAAATGGATAACCTTTGGCCTCTGCCAAACAAAGACTGCAGATTGCTTCATACTTTTCATTTGCCAAGAATTTATTGGAACCCATGAAACAGATTTCTGTGGCTGGGGAAACGGTGCCCTTTGTGTTTGTTGGTATTGTTGTTGTTTTTTCAATCTAGGCTGCGGTCCAAAAGTTTGCAGCATGAGTGAACTGTTACGCTCTGCTTTCTAGTTCTATTCGGCCTGGAAAAAGCAAACAAATGGCAGTGCTTTGTGTAACATTATGTATTTGAGGTCTCTAATGTTTGATATTTGCCTTATTGTCTTCAAAATAAAACTTGAAAGTGGGGGAACACTAAAACATTAAATCCATGGGATATAAAGCAGTTCTTTGCCGAGTAGCAAAAGCACAAATAAAATCAAGTTTATCTTCATAACATTCTGTATCTTGGGAAACACGAGATAATTTTTTCCCATTTTATGGATGGGTGCATGGACTGGGTCTAGGCCATGCACTAGAAGATCAAAGATCACAAAATCAGCTGGAGGTGGATCCGTATCTGTCACGAGAGTTCTCGTTCTTTATGCCCATTCCCTACCTTATAGAACATTGGAGATTAATTTAATTTTGAAGTGTAACACTGTATGTGAACGCCACTCTGAACAAAATGTGTAAGCATGCCCTTTCAACTTTGCAACTATTAAAAAGTATCCCCAGAGTCACTGCATGTTCCCTATTTACCAGAGCTTTTGTTTCGGTCCAAAATAAGAACTGAGGAACAGAGAGGAAGAGAAACATGACACTCAGAACTACAAAGATAGGTCATACTTGCTTCTGTGACAAAGCATGTTTCTTTGAAGATGTAATTCATCTGGAAATGATGGCAGGCATAAAGCCCAGTTTCAGCTGGGGAGGGAACCAGACAATTGCATTTGTCAGAGTTTTGTGGGGACTAGAAAGATGTACAGTAAAAGTACCATAGCAACCGTGCCTCTTCTCTGCTTTCATACCTGAGCTACTGTGAAAGAACTGACCCTGTAATTCTTGGGAAATAATACACTTTGTGGGATGTTGCGAGGAGGGGCCACTGGAGGCAGAACAGGCTCTGTGGAACGTGTTTATGCATTCTTTTTTTGAAAAGTAATTAGTTAATTTTATTTTAAAATTTTATTTTTATTTGCATTCATGCTGTGTCACTTCACTTGTGTCCAACTCTTTGCGATCATATGGACTGTAGCCCACCAGACTCCTTTGTCCAAGGGATTCTACAGATAAGAATACCAGAGTGGGTTCCCTCCTGCAGGGAATCTTCCCAACCCAGCAATTGAGCCTGCATCTCCTGCATTAGCTGGAGGAGGGTTCTTTAGCACCGGTGCCACTTGGGAAGCCCATTTTTATTTATTTAATACCAAAAACATTTTGTACTGGGGTATAGTCAATTAACGTTGTGATACTTTCAAGTGAACAGTGAAATGACTCAGCCATACATATACATGTATATGGAATGTGTTTTGCTCCATTCTGTCCTCCTGCCTGGTACATTCTGTGTGATTATGCGTGGCGGCACCTATGGTCGTCTTGCTGAGTGGAGAGAGCAGCTGGTCATGTCAGGAAACTAGCAGAATCAGGGAGGAACGTGAGCCAAACGTTTTTTTCTTTGGTTGTACCTTCAAACTTTTCCAGTTTTAAGCCTTCTTGTCATGGCATCCTTTATACTACCTAAGTATGGAGTTAACCTGGCAATCTGATTATACCTGTAAGCTTGTATTTTCTGCTATTTGCACAAATATGCTAGACTTGCAACATATATCACATTTTAATATGCTCATTTAAGTAAGCAAATGCTCAACATCTCTCCTGAGTCACCCATTACTCACCATTTGGAGGAACAGTACAGTCCTGTAAAGTGATAAGGAACGCTGGTTGACATGGGATCATCTTGGCAGGTGTGCCCCATGTTGTCACCATAAAACCTGCAGGTTCACGGGAGGAAGTTGCCATGACAAATAGGAAGGTGACACATGCTCCAGAGAAGCAACAACTGTGTCACTCCCAGTTATAGGAGACGCTATAATGGGAGATGATTCGAGAACTTCAAACAAAAACGCAGGACTACTTCCTTTCCTGAGTACTTGGCTGAAAGGGTTCAGGGTTTCTGAGGAGCAGAAAACTTATTCACAGACGTCTAGGGTTCTTACTCTTTCCACATTCCAGTGAATGTAAATATCTCCAACTCACACACATTGGCACCTCTGGAACCTGGGGGAAAGCCAGCTTGGAGTGAAACCATTGTGTTCCCCCAGTGAGGCTGCTAATCCTTTCATTTTCTAATAAGGTAACAGCTATATTTGCTCCTTTTGAAAAAGGCAGCTGAAACAGAAGGGGTGTGCAGGCATGTATTTTAATAAGGACATCTGTCTCCCAGCTGCAAGGCTGCCAGCACAGCCTCTGACCCTTCCCCCCATCTCAGCAGCATCCCATTTTATCACAGAAGTGAGAAGTGAACT
The DNA here is from genome assembly GCA_007570785.1 of Antilocapra americana. NCBI lineage: Eukaryota > Metazoa > Chordata > Mammalia > Artiodactyla > Antilocapridae > Antilocapra > Antilocapra americana. The sequence continues at coordinate 5,523,033 of ML664159.1, forward strand.
GTTCCAGAGGTTTTTGGGAGATGACCCCAAAGCTGCCCTGTTTTCTGTCAGCCTTCCCAGAGTCCCTCTTTGCTTCAGGCCTGGGCCCAGCAGGCTAAAGGGCTTGCTTAGCAGGCAGCGTGCCGCCCGAGCACCAGAGACGGGCCCGCTGACCAAACACTAGTGGGGCCCTCGGGCATGAGTCCAAACCCACAGCAGCAACACATCTGTCAGCCTGGAACAGCCCCACTCCAGGTGAAAGGGCTCAGCCAATTTCAAACTAACGTAATTATATAAACAATAGCTTCTGCAGGCAGAGGAAAACTGCTTCAGCTGAAAGGAAATGCTGTTTGTTGCTGGTGATTTTCCTGGAAGCTGGACATGGCTTTGTTTCACAGAGTAATGGATTAGGCTTATAGCACAGTGAGAATTCTCTTTACCCCAGGATCTTAAAGATCTTCGTAATTTCATTAACCCTCACAAGTTGAATGCTCTAAAATATTGACTTGTGCAAATGATCCTGTCCTTTGGGTCAATAATCAGAAATATAAGTATAGTTTGCAAGGGAATAAGGCAAATAAAGGAAATATATGGGTGAATGTGTGGGTGTATATATGTGCGTATGCACACTCATTCACTCAGTGGTGTCCAGCCATTTGTGACCCCATGGACTCTAGCCCACCAGGCTCCTCTGACCATGGAATTTTGCAGACAAGAATGCTGGAGTGGATTGCCATTTTCTACTCCAAGGGATCTTCCTGACTCAGAAATCAAACCTGAGTCTCCTGTATCTCCTACGTTGACAGGCAGATTCTTTACCACTGCACCACCTGGAAGCCATACACACACACACACACACACACACACACACACACACACATATGCACAAAGATATCACGTATATAGAAATATAATCAAAGATCTTCCTTAGAACATCATTTTAAGATTAGAAACAGCTGCATAGCATTCATGCATGCTAAGTCCCTTCAGTCCTTTCTGACTCTTTGTGAGCCCATGGACTGTAGCCTGCCAAGCTCTTCTGGCCATGGGATTCTCCAGGCAATAATACTGGACTGGGTTGCCGTGCCCTCCTCCAAGCGATCTTTTCCACCCAGGGATCAAACCTGAGTCTCCTGCAACTCCTGAATAGCAGGTGATTTCTTTACTGCTGAGCCACTGGAGAAGCCCTAGAAACAGCATAAATGTTCTCTATCAATGATTGCTGCTGCTGCTGCTGCTAAGTCACTTCAGTCGTGTCTGACTCTGTGTGACTCTATAGACAGCAGCCTACTAGGCTCCTCTGTCCACAGGATTCTTTAGGCAAGAATACTGCAGTGGGTTGCCATTCCCTTCTCCAACATTGACTGAACCATTGTCAATTATCTCAACTAAACAATATTCAGGTATTTTAAATAATATATATTAAGTTATAGTTGGTTTGAAAATTCTCATCAAGTAATAGGTTTTTTACTTCTACCCCCAATCTCCACGGCTTTGTAAAAGTAAAATGCAAAAAATTTTTATGCCATAGGTACAATTGTATAGAAATAATAAAACCCCAAACAGAATATGAGAAGTTGCAAAGGGATGGAATCTTCAGTTTTTGACGTGAGAAACTTGAGATGTATACATGTACGTCTTTTGTTTAAGTATTTATTTATTGTCATAGTGTTTGAGTGATAAAAGAGAAACACTAAAACAATAGCTTTCCACTTTACTTGGCAACTGCTTACTATGTTGTCTTCATCGGGAAGTGTAAATTTTAGGTCCATGCTATAGAGTGCTGTTAGCTTGTGGCTTTTTCTAGGTATAGAATTGAGAAGGTTTTCCATTAAAGAATGCTAAAGGGAGAATATAATTTGCTATCCCAGAAAATCCTTCTAGGGATACATCTAAGCTCTACTTTGATTCAAAAAGAACATCTTCTACCCACACCCCACACTCTCTCCCCCATTCAGACAGACAACTTTGAAACACTAGGCTAGTAAGAGAAGTCCTTCCCCCACTGCATTCCCCCACCTGAGTCTAAACCATCTGGCTGAGGGAGGGTCAGGGTGCTCCTGTGAGGCAGAAACTTGATGTTTCAAGGCAATATGAGCATAAATGATTATTGATCATCTCATATGTCAAAGACATCTTGTGAAATATCATGTATGCGCTACATTCTGAGAAACAATTATAATCATGGTTGATATTAATTTACCCAGGCATTGTGCTAAGCCTTAGGCATGTGTTATCGCATTTGATCTTCCCAACAATCCTCTAAGCTACATTCCATTAATAGTCCCATGTTACAGATTAAGAACATGAGATTTGAAGATTCATCAGCTGTTAAATGGAATGAAAATTAAGTAGCCTGTGACTGCAGAGCCATACTCTAACAGACCTAAACTCTCTGCCTTTCTGAATACTCATCTGGGTACTTTTTAACTGTTCACAAGATGAAAGTTCATGAGGTTTTCCCTAGACAAGCCAATGATTTCCTCTAACTTGCAGGTATATAATAAGAACCACAAACTGGGGACGCCATAGTACAGGATCCAGATCCTCCCAACATGGGGGTGATCCAACACAGCAGTGATCTGTATCTGGGATGGACAACTCCTGCAGGGTAATTAGAGAGGAAACACACAGAGAAGAAAAAGCTGGCAGAAAACAGAATAATAGCCAGATCCAGGGATGTGTGTTTCATCGAAAATCAATGGACCACAGACTTACCCACTGAAAAAGTGATGCATAAAGCTGTGGAGATTGGGGGTAGAAGAAAGATAGGCATCTACTTACCCAGAGATTGAAAAAACTACCACAAATGAGATCTCACAGTGGACTGAAGAAGCAAGCTTCATCTTAACAAGAAGAACCACTATCTAAAGGTTTAAAGTCTCAAGAAATAGCTATAAGAGTTTTCAGACCAAAAACTTATGAGCCACAGCAGTTGAGGATTGGGGGCTTTGGGAAAGCTCCCTGAGTAGCCTGAGTGGAAACTCACAGGTTCTGCCTGATGCAAGGTTTGTATTTCTAAAACTCTCACATCAAGATGAAAGTTAGCTGTGTTCTTGAAACAACAGTGTATTTTGAACTTTGGAATAAAACGAGAACTAGAGGGGAAGAAGAGGCAAGAAGGCAAATACATGGGAACAGAGGTTTTGAGTACAAGTATCCTCTTAGTAAAAGTAATGAATGGGAAACTGAAGATGATGCAATGACTCTTTGGATGCTGCATGCTGGAATTCTGCTGTGGGTCACTGTGGAACAGATTGTGCAGTGTTAGTTGCTTAGTCGTGTCTGACTCTTTGAGACCCCATAGACTGTAGCCCACCAGGCTTCTCCATCCATGGATTCTCCAGGCAACAATGCTGGAGTGGGTAGCCATTCCCTTCTCCAGGGGATCTTCCTGATGCAGAGACTGAACCCGTGTCTCCTGTATGGCAGGTGGGTCCTTTACCATCTGAGCCACCAGGGAAGCCCGAGGTTATACAGGATGGTGAACAAACCCGGAGTCTGGAGTCAAGAAAGACCAGATTCAGGTCTTAGGAGGCATACTTCTTAGAGGTATGCCTTTAGGAAACTTACTTCAAATCTCTGAACCTGCATTTTCTTATCTGTAACATGAAACCAATCATACTTGGTCTAGTGTTGTTGTGAGATGTGAATACCATAAAGTACATGAAATACTAAACACATAATAAGTACTCAACAAGCTCAGGTCTCTCTCCCTCTTTCCTTCTGAGAGTTGCCTTTTATTAATCAGGAAATTTATTTGAACCTGTCAGGATAGCCTTATAATTCAAACACATCGTTCAAGAGCTCAAGATAACAGGATTCTTCAGCCTTGTTTCTCAAAGAACCTTAAAGGTGATCAAAATACTAAAGCTTTTCTTTTCTCTTTACTTCCCTCCCACTGGGTGGTATACTGAATTTTTCTAACCAGTTGACTTCACGTTGGCAGCTTGTGATCAGCCATAGTGAAAGTATTTACACCATGGGACTGGAAACATCTCCTTTTATGTTACCAGAGAGCTGGGTTATGAGCAGATCACGCGGCAACCCCACAGCTGCTGCAAAACCTTTCTCTTCAACTCTCACCTCCTCCCCACCCCCACCCTCCAGAAAAAGACTTATTCTCTTTCACAAGCTTCACGTCTTTCTGCGACAAACCCACCTTAACACATGGACCCACCATGCTTCTCTCCAGACACAGAGGATGGAGGAGAGCAGGGCTGGAAAAGGCAAGGTTGTCTTTGGGTGGAACAGGAGAGAGATGCTATCAGAATCACTCCTGGGTTAATAGTATCTACCCTCCATGAGGGTTGGCTGTGAACACTGATCATGGATTCTCTACACCAAACTTGTTAAGTCACTAAGTCGTATCTGATTCTTTGTGACTCCATGGACTGTAGCCCACCAGGCTATGGAATCTGTGGATTTTCCCAGTGTGGGTTGCCATTTCCTTCTCCAGGGGATCTTCCCAACCCAGAGATCAAATATGCATCTCTTCTGTATCCTGCATAGCAGGCCAATTCTTTCCCACTGAAACATCAAGAAAGCCCCACACCACACTTATAGCACTTCTAAAACTCAGGACTGAAGGATTCCCACCTTTGGAGTTTTTAACCTTGAAAAAAAAATCAAAGAACAAGACCTTGCTGAGTCCACCTTTACGTCACCTCAGGGACCACATGCTCTTTAGTCCACTGCCTCAGATAGTACCTGGAATCTGGTATTCATTCCTACCTGTGTTTCTTGGAAGGCACAACCAGACAGGATTTCCATAACGATCTGTGGCCCACCAGGGATTATCTGGGATGTGAATGACCCAGTGTACGATATAGGAATAAACCCAAAATGTTAAAGTTCCTCTACTAAACAAAACTTAGCAAGCAATACAGTCTGCCCAGGGTAGACAGGAGTTGCTTTTTCTGCATGCAGACCAACCAATGAGACCTCTCAGCTTCAAGGGATGTCTTCTTGTGCTGATATTCTATAGGCTGCCATGTGGTTCTCTCCTGAGGGAGTCTCTGAGAAAGGTGGTCTCCTAGCTTGCATTCCTGCCCTCCCTTTTGTCCATGCCTTAAGGTTGGTAAATGTCCCAGGGAAAGCAGCCCTGGCAATCAGCTGTTGTTTGGCAGTGAATTCTTGTAATTATCAGTGAGATTAGAGACTATAGTCTTCTTAGAGTCATTGTGAGAGAAAAGAATCTTATAAGTTCTTCTAAAAATCTGTTTAAGTTCTTAAAAAAAAATACTCAAGCTGCATGATGAGGCAAATAGATTTAATACACAGGGATGGCCTTAGGTGGAGGAATGGCAGGAAAGCGACATTTACCTGGAACTCAGTGTGCGCTAGTAGGCACACCATGCCTCATCTAATCCTCACAACAAGCTTATGAAAAAAATACAATTCTAAAGGGAAAAAAATCACTCCTTTGTGTCTCTCCTTTACTCTCACCTTCTATACTACTATATTTGTGACATCAGATGTATGAGTTTTCCATACACCAAGCAATTCTATGACAAGAACTGGTGTCCCACGATCTAACTCAATTCTGACACCATCTACCTGGGGATAGCATCAGATCCCACAGGTTAAGGGCTCAGCTCTGCAAGAGTGACCCACTTCAGATGCCAATTACAAGTCCAATTGCCATCTGTCCTTCTGACCAACTGGCAATTAGTCATAAGTTCCCAGTATCCACTCCTTGGGTTTGATTAACTTGCTAGTGTTTCTTACAGAACTCAGTACAGTTTAATTACTAGGTTAATAAGGAATAAGCATGCCTGCATGCTCAGTAGTGTCTGACTCTTTGCAGCCCCATAGACTATCACCCACCAGGTTCCTCTCTCCATGGAATTTCCCAGGCTAGAACACTGGAGTGGGTTGCCATTTCCCGCTTGAGGGGTCTTCCCAACCCAGGGATTGAACCTATGTCTCTTACATCTTCTGCATTGGCAGGAGGATTCTTTACCACTGTGCCATCGAGGAAGCATTCTAGGAAGAGAAATTACTAGATTACCAGTTTATTATAAAAAGATATAACTCAGTAAAAGCCAGACGGAAGAGAGGCATAGAATGAGGTGTGGGGAAAGGGTGAGGGATTTCTACGCTTTCTCCGAGCACACTGTCTCAGCATATTTTCATGTTCCTCCAACCTGGAAGTTCGCAGAAACCCATCCTTTTAGATGTTTATGGAGGTGTCATTATATAAGCATGATTGATTAGATCACTGGCCACTGGTGACTGATTTAAAATCCAGCTGTGCTCTCCTCTCCAGAGATTAGGGAGTGGATTGAAAGGTCCAACCCTCGAATAACATGGTAGGTTCTCCAGGCAACTAGCTCCCATCCTTAGGGGCTTTTCAAAAGTCACCTCATTAACATAAACTTTGGGGTGGCAGAAAGGGGCTTATTATGAATAACAAGAGACAGCCATTCCTTTCACTTTCAGTGTTCTTACTGTTTAGGAAATTTCAAAGTTTTCAGAAGCTCTGTGCCAGAACTGAGATGAAGACCAAATATACATTCCTCATTATAAATCATAATATTACAACTATTATGATCCCTGCTTTACAGATAAACAAATCAAGGCTCAAAGACATGAAATAATTGCCCATGAGATAAAAACCAATTAGTGATTAAGCCAGGATTTTCACCGTGGTCCGTTTGGCGCAGAAACCTACATTCTTCCCTCTAAGATGTGCTTGCTATGCTGCCTATCTGATAAATCACCAGAGAAAGTTCATAGTGAGATGGCTTGGTCAAGCAGAGTCTATGTTGAAGAAGAAGCTTGCCTTAGCCAGTGGTCAAAATCTATGTGAATCAGGACTTTAAGAGTATTATTTGTTTGGGGACTGGGCAGTTAGCACAAAGGATATAGTATGCCTGTTTGTGCCCAGTCAACAGCAGAGTAAAATCTCCAGAATGGAAGTAGTTTGCTACAGGACAATACTTACCAGATGTTTGACTTTGGCCAAATCACAACCTCCCTGAGACTCTGTATCTGTTACCGAGTGCTCACCACATGATAGGCCAATGAACTTGAGAGACAAAGTGTTGAGGTAAGGAATAAGACTTTATTTGGAGAGCCTGCTGTCTGAGGAGATGGCAGCCTCATGTTTCAAAATAACCATCTTGTCAGAGTCTAGATGCCAAGTTCTTTCCTGGGACAGAGATGGAGGTGGTGATGAAACAAAGGAAAAAGGCTAATGATCTTGCAAATATCTCCTAGGATGGCAAGCCTCCGACAGGAGGATGTGTTAATTTCTTTCTTCCTTCAATCTACAGGTGAACCAGGTTATGAGCAGAGGCATTTAGCCTAACAGTTAGGCAACAAAAGTGTTAGTTGCTTAGTTGCGTCTGATTCTTTTTGACCCCATGGACTGTAGCCCACCAGGCTCCTCTGCCCATAGGATTTCCCAGGCAAGAATACTGGAGTGGATTGCCATTCCCTTCTCCAGGGGATCTTCCCAACCCAGGGATTCAACCCATGTCTCTTTGCCTCCTGCATTGCCAGGCAGATTCTTTACCAGCTAAACCACCAGTGAAGCCCAACAGTCAGGCAGAAGAGCAAGACTCTCTAAGGCAGGCCATCATGTATGATTATAATAACAAAAGCAACAGAAAGCAACTCAAAGAAACAGTTTCAGCATAGAGTCAGAATTGACTTCTCTCTGCAACATAGCCATTAGAGTAAGGCCAATTCCACTTCCTTAACAAAGCTGTTTAAAGACTAAACAAAATAAAACACGTAAAAGCAGTTTGGAAACCATACAGCCTTTTAAGATAGTCAGTTAATTTTGTTTCCTGACCCCTGAACAGAAAGGGGTAACTGGGACTCATTTATATTTTCAGAGAAATTCTGTATGTTTTTTAAACAAATTTGCATATTTCCTTCACTCCGTATTCAACACACTTTTATTAAATATCTGATATGTTCCAGTATCCCTGACAGATAGTAAAGATGCAAAGACCAAGAAGACATGCACTTTGCCCTTAAAGGCAGACCTCACAGACTAGGAGACAAGACAGACAGTAAAGTATTAAGTGCCATGTGATAAGTGATGAAACAAAAAGAGAATCATCAAGTCTGCCTTAAGTCAGGGAAGGCTGGGTTTTGCAGGATAAACAGGAGCTCACTAAGCAGATGAAGTTTCCCCCACAGTCAGTATCTCCCATCAGGAAGCTTCCATAAGCCTCTTATCCTTATCCATCAGAGGGCAGAGAGAATGAAAACCACAATCACAGAAAACTAATCAAACTGATCACATGGACCACAGCCTTTTCTACCTCAAAGAAACTATGAGCCATACCACATAGGGCCACCCAAGACGGACAGGTCATGGTGGAGAGTTCTGACAAAACGTGGTCCACTGGAGAAGGGAATGGCAAACCACTTCAGTCTTCTTGCCTTGAGAACCCCATGAACAGTATGAAAATGCAAAAAGATAGGACACTGAAAGATGAACTACCCAGGTTGGTAGGTGCTCTTGTCCAATAGACAAGAGTAGAGAAATAACTTCAGAAAGAATGAAGAGACAGAGCTAAATCAGAAACAACAACCAGTTTTGGATGTGACTGGTGATAGAAGTAAAGTCTGATGCTGTAAAGAGCAATATTGCATAGGAACCCAGAATGTTCCATGAATCATGGATCCATGAAATCATGGTAAATTAGAAGTGGTCAAAAAGGAGATGGCAGAGTGAACATTGACATTTGAGGAATCAGTGAACTAAAATGGACTGGAATGGACGAGTTGAACTCAGATGACCATTATATCTATTACTGTGGGCAATAATCCCTTCAAAGAAACAAAGTAGCCCTCATAGTCAACAAAAGAGTCTGAAAAGCAGTATTTGGGTGCAATCTCAAAAATGACAGAATGATCTCTGTTCATTTCCAAGGCAAACCATTCAATATCACAGTAATCCATCTACGTACCAACCAGTAATGCTGAAGAAGCTGAAGTTGAATGATTCTATGAAGACCTACAAGTTGTTCTAAAGCCAACACCCAAAAAACATGTCTTTTTCATCATAAGGGACTGGAATGCAAAAGAAGACAGTCAAGAGATACATGAAGTGACAGGCAAATTTGGCCTTGGAGTACAGAGTAAGGCAGGGCAAAGGCTAACAGAGTTTTGCCAAAGGAATGCACTGGTCATAGCAAACACCGTCTTCCAACAACACAAGAGAAAACTCTACACATGGACATCACCAGATGGTCAATACTGAAATGAGATTGATTATATTCTTTGCAATCGAAGATGGAGAAGCTCTATACAGTCAGCAAAAACAAGACAGGGAGCTGACTGTGGCTCAGATCATGAAATCCTTATTGCCAAATTCAGACTTAAATTGAAGAAAGTAGGAAAACCACTAGACCATTCAGGTATGATCTAAATCAAATTTCTTACGATCATACTGTGAAAGTGACAAATAGATTCAAGAGATTAGATCTGATAGACAGAGTTCCTAAAGAACTATAGATGGAGGTTTGTGACATTGTACAGGAAACAGTGATCAAGACCATCCTCAAGAAAAAGAAATGCAAAAAGGCAAAAGAGTTGTCTGGGGAGACCTTACAAATAGCTGAGAAAAGAAGGGATGCTAAAAGCAAAAGAGAAAAGGAAGACATACCCATTTGAACACAGAGTTCCAAAGAATAGCAAGGAGAGATAAGAAAGCCTTTCTCAGTGATCAATGCAAAGAAATAGAGGAAAACAATAGAATGAGAAAGACTAGAGATCTCTTGAGGAAAATTAGAGATATCAAGGGAACATTTCATGCAAAGATGGGCTCAATAAAGGACAGAAATGGTATGGATCTAGCAGAAGCAGAAGATATTAAGAAGAGGTGGAAAGAATACACAGAAGAACTGTACAAGAAAGATCTTCATGACCAGATCACCACGATGGTGTGATGACTCACCTAGAGCCAGACATTCTGGAATGCAAAGTCAACTAAACCTTAGGAAGCATCACTATGAACAAAGCTAGTGGAGGTGATGGAATCCCAGTTGAACTATTTCAAATCCTAAAGATAATGCTGTGAAAGTGCTGCACTCAATATGCCAGCAAATTTGGAAACCTCAGCAGTGGCCATAGGACTGGAAAAGGTCAGTTTTCATTCCAATCCCAAAGGCAATGCCAAAGAATGCTCGAACTACCACACAATTGCACTCATCTCACATACTAGCAAAGTAATGCTCAAAATTCCCCAAGCCAGCCTTCAACAGTACATGAACCGTGAACTTCCAGATATTCAAGCTGGATTTAGAAAAGGCACAGGAACCAGAGATCAAATTGCCAACATCTGTTGGATCATAGAAAAAGCAAGAGAGTTCCAGAAGAAACATCTGTTTCTGCTTTACTGACTATGCCAAAGCCTTTGACTGTGTGAATCACAACAAACTGTGGAGAATTCGTCAAGAGATGGGAATATCAGGCCACCTTACCTGCCTTCTGAGAAATCTATATGCAGGTCAAGAAGCATCAGTTAGAACTGGACATGGAACAACAGGCTGGTTCCAAAATGGGAAAGGAGAAAGTCAAGGCTGTATATTGTCATCCTGCTTATTTAACTTATGTGCAGAGTACATCATGTGAAATGCCAGGCTGGATGAAGCACAAGCTGGAATCAAAATTGAAGTGAGAAAAATCAATAACCTCAGATATGCAGATGATACCACCCTTATGGTAGAAAGTGAAGAGGAACTAAAGAGCCTCTTGATGAAAGTGAAAGAGGAGAGTGAAAAAGCTGGCTTAAAGCTCAACATTGAAAAAACTAAGATCATGTCATCTGGTCCCATCACTTCCTGGCAAATAGAGGGGGAAACAGTGGAAACAGTGACAGACTTTATTTTCTTGGGCTCCAAAATCACTGCAGATGATGATTGCAGCCATGAAATTAAAAGACACTTGCTCCTTGGAAGAAAAGCTCTGACCAACCTAGACAGCATATTAAAAAGCAGGGACATTACTTTGCCGACAAATGTTTGTCTAGTCAAAGTTATGGTTTTTCCAGTAGTCATGTATGGATGTGAGAGTTGGACTCTAAAGAAAACTGAGAGCCAAAGAATTGATGCTTTTGAACTGTGGTGTTGGAGAAGACTCTTGAGAGTCCCTTGGACTGCAAGGAGACCCAACCAGTCCCTCCTAAAGGAGATCAGTCCTGAATATTCCTTGGAAGGACTGATGCTGAAGCTGAAACTCCAATACTTTGGCCACCTGATGCAAAGAACTGACTCACTAGAAAAGACCCTGATGCTGAGAAAGATTGAAGGCAGGAGGAGAAGGGCCAACAGAGGATGAGATGGTTGGATGGCATCACCAACTCGAAGGACCTGAGTTTGAGTAAGCTCTGGGAGTCGGTGATGGACAGGAAGTGTGGCATGCTACATTCCATGGGGTTACAAAGAGTTGGACATGACTGAGCGACTGAAGTGAACTAAACTGAAGTAGATGAAGAGAGTTGGGTAGATATGGCAACCAGAGGGAATGTGCAAAGACCCAGAGGCTTGAAAAAGCATTGCTCATTGTAATTTCCCTTTGATTAAAACATGAGATTGAGATATGAACTTGGTCACTGCCCTTCATGGGCACAGTGTGATAGAATGGAAAAACACATAAAATAAGCCATCTTAATGTTAGCGTGAGTTCGTGTGCCTGACACACAGTGAGTCCAAACAAACCAAAAGCGAGAAAGGTTTATTGCAGAGCCATGCAAGGAGATGGGTGGCTCATGCTCTGACAAGCCTTGGGCTCCCTAAAGCGTTTCCACAAAGAGTTGTTAAAAATCAGGCAGAGAAAAGAGGTCACAGGGTATGTGATCAGTTCATGCACAATTCTTTAATGTGCTGTTGGTTAGGTTGGTGTCACAGCAGTTAACATTATCAGTCCTTGGATTCCAGGAGGCCTGGGGCAATGTGCTTATAGTTATTTAGTAGTTAACACATTTGATTTAAGGAGGGGGGGCTCCATATCTGTCAAACAACTAGGGAAATGTGCATCAAATACTGTTATCTGGGTACTTCAGAGAGGAACTGAAACAGAGGATATGATGAAAGGCCTGTCCTGGGAAGGCCCTATGGGGTCCTGTTCAGTTACACTGTTTTGTGGAAAACCAGGATACAAAAGCACATGCTCTATGATCTCATCTGTGGAATTAAAGGGAAAGAAATGTATATGAAGTTGACTGGAAACTAACTAAAGAGAAACAACCCAATTTAAAAAATAGGCAAAGAACTTGCGTAGATATTTCCATGAAAAAATATATAAGTGGCCAGTAAGCACATAAAGCTCAATATCATCAGCCACTAGGGAAATGCAAATAAAAAACACAGGGGATATCACTTCATTTCCATTAGCATGGCTGTCATTAAAAAAAAAAAAGCAAAAGAAAATAGCAAGTATTGGGAAGGATGTGGAAGAATTAGAACGCTTCTGCATTGCTAATGGGAATATAAAATGGTGCAGCTGTTTGGGAGAAAGTTCATGTTTTCTCAAAAACTTAAATGTGAAATTACCATGTGACCCAATAATTCCACTCATAGGTATAGACTCAAAGGACGGAAAACAGGAACTCAAACAGATGCTTATAAACAAACCTTCAAATCAGCATTATATATAGGAGCCAAAAGGTGGAAACAACCCAAGTATCTATCAGCAGACGAATAGATAAATAAAGTGGTAAACACATACAACGGAATATTATTCAGCCATAAAAAGGAATGCAGTTCTGATATATGATACAGCATGAAATAAAATTTAAAAATATGCTAATTAAAAATATGCTAAGTGAAATAGGCCAGACACAAAAAAGAACAAACACTATATGATTCTACTTACACGAGCTATTTGAAATAGGCAAATACCTAGAAAGGGACAGTAGATTAGAGATAACCAGCGTCTGGTGGGAATTGGAGATAAGTAGTTATGATATAATGGTTGTAGAGTTTCTGCTGAGGATGATGAAAAAATATGGAAATTGTGGTGATGATTATACACCATGATGAATGCCCTTAATGCCGCTGAATTGTAGCACTTAAGTATGGTTAAGATGATAAATTTTATGTTATGTAAATTTTACCACATGAAAAAAACTTTAGTGAAAAAAAAGTGACTGGAAAAATATTTCAAGATCTTGATAATGGTTTTCTCTGGGTAGTCTCTCTCTCTTGTATTTGCATTCTCTATATTTCTGACAAATATTCTGTAGTTTTTTTATCCCCCAAAACTCTAAATTTCACTTTTCAAAAAAAAAGGCAATATAGAAAGTCAATATGGTAAGACAGAGAGATCTATGCTTTCTCTACGTAACAAAAATACCTTGAGAATGCAAAGGACAGCATCTGGATTTTACTGGGCCAGGTAACAACCTTGCAACTGGTCTGTTTGGAGGGCTTGTAAATGGCACCCCTGTGTCCTCTTGTCCTAGGAAACCTCTCCTGGAAGGGATGCAACCCTGGTCTCCATTATTCTGATCATTTGGCAGAGCTGTAGCTCTGTGCTGCAGCCTCCCACAGAGCAAGACAACCACAGCCTCTAACTTCAAAGAGGCACCACTACCCCTGTTGGAATGCAGCTTCCCAGTTGGCCTGGCCAACTCTGTGAAGACTAGAAGGATCAGACAGAAACCCTTCATAGAGAGGAGGAGGGATGGGAACGTCAGCCAGTTTCTTCCTAGGACTCCCTTCCCCTCAGGGTGCTGCCAAGATCATTCCCCATTTATTTTAAGGAAAGGAGAGAAGCTAGTCTTGTTATCTTAGTAAACTGGCTTCTGGCCCCCTGCTGCCCTTCACTATGTCAGAGAGAAAGGACCAACAGTACTGTGTTGTATCTTAGCCCTTCTCAAACTAAGAACAAAAGTTTTGGAACTGGGCCCTCCTGGCTTGGAATAGGATCATCAGGCAAGGACCTGGGGGCACTGCTTTGTTCTCAAAGTGTTTTGCTGTGACCTCTTTCGACTGAGACGCCAACTAAACTGCTAGGAAAGGAAAAAGATGTGAATAGCTTCTGGTAAATCTATCATTTAAGCTGATGATGCTCTTTGCATATCAAAGGAAGACAGGTTAATATTACAAGTCTGGAAGATGCTAACCCTTAATTTGACAGTTCCTTAACTGTTAAGGGGTACATGTGTGAGACATCGAAATAAGGGGCTGAGGATGAAAGATACCTTTTCTTCTGAGATTATGCTGAAAAGATTGAGTCTGGATTCCTTCAGTCATGGGATATGGTCCCAGAGAACAAGCTCCAACATGAAAAGCTTCTCCTATATCTAAGAAAGCTCACAGATACAGCGTGGCATTTCATTCTTTTGCTTTCTAAGGTCTGTGATTTCAGAATTGAACTAAGAATTGGGACACTGGAAATTTTTACACTAGGCCCTCATTTCCCATTTACTTTTCTCCTTTGTGATTTCCAACTCTGTGTTGCAGCAACCTATACACATACAATACATCAATATTTAGAAGTTTATTTTCTGGGGAAATTGAAATGGGAGACGCTTTGGATTCTGGGACCCAGTGGTGTGCTAGAGGCAGTGCATAATGACTTTCAAGAGCCAGCTGTACATATCTCTTCCCAACTCTGTTCACACATCCACATCCCATTGGTAGCTTCAAATTAGCCAAGGAAGGGTATTGACACAGAAATGAGCAAGAAATAAAAATCAGGGTTTTGCTTTTTTGTCTGTTTTTGGAGGTCAAGTGTAAAGCTCAGAACTAAAGATGAAAAGATTCTGTCTCAGAATGCAGCAACCACACTGATCACCAGGCAGGGAATTAGAATTTTATCTTTGGAAAATGAAATTGCCCCAGAGATAAAGGCTTGTAATTACTATAATTTGGAATTCCTTAACAAATAGCAACAACAACAAAAACTTATATATCACTCATGATCAATAAGACTTTCAAGCAGCTTTTAGTTCCTTTCTTTAATTATGAACTTTCACCCAGTTTTTATCAGAGATTTGTGGAAACCCCCAACATGAAAACAATTAAAGCTTTTCCAAAAAATAGAGGAAGCTTGGTATTATGAAAGTAGAGACATCTTCAGGAAGACAAAGGAAGATAAATTGCAACCACAAGATAGAATAGTAGGTTGCTATATTAATTATCTATTACTGCATTACAAATAACCAAAAATTTAATAGGTTAAATAGCATCTATTTTTTTTACCCCAAAGTTTCCGTGGGTCAGGTGTCCAAGCATGGCTTAACTGGGTTCTCTGCAGGTTGCGATCAAGGTGTCACCTGAGCTGTCTTCCTTTTTGAAGCTTGGAGTTCTCTTTCAAGCACATGTTGGCAGAATTCAATGTCTTGTGGTTGTAAGAGGTTGTTCTCTTGCTGTCTTGTCAGCAAGGAATTGCTGTTGGCTTCTAAAGCCCACCTCTGTTCCCCACCAGGTGATGCTCTCATAGGCCCTCTCCAAATGGCAGTGCCCTCTTCAAGGCCAGTGGGTGAATCTCTCACTCAACTCTGCTAAGACGTAGTCGTATATACCACAATATAGTTAGAGCAGTCTAACTTCTACATTTACAACATGATATAACCTAATCATAGAAGGGACCTTCTCATTGGTTTTGCCATATTTTGTTGGCCAGAAGCAAATCAAAGGGCCTGCCAAGTTCAAGGGGGGGGGTGATTTTATATATCTGTATAAATCTTAGAATTTTTTTAAAAACTTATTTATTTATTGGCTATGCTACGTCTTCAGTGGTGCACACAGACTGTTCTTTAGTTGCAGTAAGTGAGAGCTACTCTCTAGCTGTGGTGTACAGGTTTCTCATTGTGATGGCTTCTCTTGTTGCAGAGCAGGGGACTCTAGGGCAGAAGCTCAATAGTTCCGGTACACAGGCTTCGTTGCACCACAGCATATGGGATCTTTCCGGGGCACTGATAGATTGATTCTTTACCACTGAGCCACCAGGGAGGCCTAGGAGGATATTTGATTAAAAGGTGACTCATCGGGTTATCTTAAGGTGTATCTGCCACAGTTGCTAAGAAATTGAAACAGAGAACAAGAAAGCTCCTGAAAATTTAAAACCAAAAATAATAGCATTAAATAGAAGAGTTGGAAGATAAAGTTGAGGAAATCTCTCATAGAAAAGAGTAACAATAACAAAAGGAAATTAAAAGTGAGAGACAAAGGACAAAAAGCGTTAGAAGACCAATTCAGGAGGTCCAACATCTGACTAGTAAAAGGTCCCAAATGAGAAAACAGAATAAAACTGTTTTTATATCAAATATATAAAAGATGTAACACATGAAAATTTCCCAGACCTGGACAACACAAGTCTTCAGATTGAAAGGTACCTTTGATGGCTAGCACAATAAACGAAAGAGAGAGGAAAGAAGAACCCCATCAATAAGGCGTACCTCCATGAAATTTCAGAACACTGGGAGTGAAAAGGAAATCCTAATGGTGAGGAAGTATATTGAGAATTTATTTTTGGAAATAGAAAGGAGTAAGCCTGGGATCTCCCTGGTGGTCCAGTGGTTAAGACTCCATGCCTGCATAGGTTTGGTCCCTGGTCTGAGAACTAAAATCTTGCATGCTGCATGGTACAACCAAAAACAATAATAAATAATAATAATAATAAAGGAGTAAATCAAAGACAAGAGAGATATGGGGAACAAGAAATGAGGGATCCAGATTTAAAAGAAAGATGTAGGGAAATCTTAAATCTTAGCACACAGCAGGTTTACAGAGAACAGACATGATTGGAACAGCAATGTAGAGGATTATGGGAGAAACGTTTCCATTAAAGAGGGAGGATTAGAGCAGTTTGATTATCTGATAGTGATTAGATATTTGGAAAATATTAGGTACAAGTGATTTGACAGATCTTTTGAAAAATTTGGAGTGGGGAAATGGCAACTTAACTCCTGAAAAAAATAATTCTGTAATCTTAGAATACTCATTGTGCATGCTTAGGTGTTCAGTCATGTCTGACTCTTTTGTAGCCCCATGGACTGTAGCCTCCCAGGTTCCTCTGTCCATTGGATTTCCCAGGCAAGAATACTGGAGTGGGTTGCCATTTCCTTCTCCAGGTGATCTTCTCGACCCAGGTACTGAACCCGTGTCTCCTGCTTGGCAGGTGGATTCTCAACTACTGTGCCAGCAGGGAAGTGCACTTTTGACTTTAGCAGTAACATTTAATCACAAAAATGTAACACTCACTATATGTTGTTGTTTAACCAAATATTGCAACACATGAAGATTCATTCTGCTTGGTTTGGGAAATAGGTTAGAAGGCTTAAGAGCAGAAAGTAAAGAAGTAGTGTTCAAAACTGGCTAAGGAAACAATAGCATTACTAACATGCTAGTTAAAATTGTGGAATTACTATATATTTCAAAAGGAAAAGATAATGAAAAAATTTAAAAGGGATTGCCTCTGAAAGGTAGAAATGAGGATGGGTTTATTTTCATTCTGTTTGGTACAGTAAAAATAAGAGGGAAAGGAAAACCTATATAAATGTATTACTTGGGTTTAGACAGAGTTTCCCTGGTGGCACAGTGGTAAAGAATCTGCCTACCAATGCAGGAGACATGGGTTCAATCTCTGGGTTAGGAAGATTCCCTGGAGAAGGAACTGGCAACCCACTCCAGTATCCTTGCCTGGGAAATCCCTTAGACAGAGTAGCTTGGTGGGCTACAGTCCATGGGGTTGCAAGAGTCTGTCATGACTTAGCGACTACACCACCACCACCCAATATTTATGTACTTCCTAGTTTATGAGGTCTCATCAAAGTCTGTAAGTATCAAAAAGTTTTTTCAGCCAGAATAAATAAAGGAAGTGCTGAGCAGTTAGAAGCAAAGACCCACCTCTTTTGGTTTAACAAAGACAAACCAAATTTATCTTCCTTCTGTTACGACTTCCATGCTGATTTTGACAGATTTCCCTGAGTGCCTTTGCTCCACACCAAATTACTTATTTTTCTGAGTCACTCTTGTCTAGACGTAGGAGCAGTTCCTGCCCGGTGTTGGGCGGATGGAATTGTAGGTTCTGTGCAGATTTGTTTGTACAGCACTTCCTCCCTCGTGTGAAGTATACATTACATGTGAATGAGGCTCTTCAGGGCTCTGGGTAATTACTGCATTTGGAGCCATTCTTCTCTTCAGAGGTTGAGTCTTTTCCTTTTCTTTTGATTTCTTACATTCTGCAGCAACTGTCATCGTTACTTTGATGCTGTGGTTTAATAGCGGCTTCAAATGCAAATTTGACAACACAAGCTGAAAATTATGGGTGGCAGACAAAGGAACTAAACTTCCATGCCTGTGTTTTGAGAGGCTCCACCTGAGCTATTAAAGTACACATGTTTTAGTAGTAAGCCCAGCATACCACCTTGGTCTTTATATCATAAGAGCCAGAATTTTCTGAAGACATTCCCCAAACCTGGGCCTCAAAATGGAGTTTCAATTATTTCCTCAGTTATTTTCCGGTCAATCTGATTTCCTCTTCATATCACTTATCCGAGGATGATTAGCCAAATATTTTATAACCAGAATTGCCCTGGCCACAGCCCAACAGAGCAAGAGTAGAGGTGGAACTCCTGGTAGACACAAGTGTTCTGCCATTATCTCCTGGACCAAGAGAGAGGTGACAGGAAGCGGATCTCTGGCCAAGATCTGAGGGACAAGAGGGACGCCTGGAAGACCTGGGGAGTAGTCATAGCCCATCAGAATTGGAGTGTTTAAATGTTTGAACAACTGATAGGGCCATATCTGTCTATACTGAAATATGACTTCCTGTCTTAGAGTGGGAAATGGCAACCCACTCCAGTATTCTAGCCTGGAGAATCCCGTGGGTAGGAGCCTTGGCGAGCTATCGTCCCTGTTGTTGCAAACAGTTGGACAGGCGTGCATACGTGACTTCCTGTCTAAGGCATAGTTACTCTTGGACGTGCCTCTCCTTCCCTACTATCTTGTAAGCTGCTTGAGAGGAGATTCGGGATCAGCTTCTTATCTATGTATGACACAGTGCTTTCTCTGAATGAGTGGATGAATGAATAAAGGAATGCCACTAATTATTTCTTCTCCTTTCTAAGCCTTGCTTCCTTATTCTTGACTTTATTCACTACTGAAATTTAACATGTCATATTTTACTCAGGGAGGACCTTTTCATAATCACAAATCTGGTCCTTTGGAGGAACAAAGGGACTTAGAAATAAACATTCAAGAATAAGACTATCTGTTTTTCTTGAAAAAAGTTATCATTGGCAGAATGGATGTTTGAAAGAATGGTTAAAGTATATTCTTTGTTATGGTTTGTTAGTTCTGTGGGTGCATGTGGAGTCTGGTGGAACAGGCTTCATGCTAAAACTTTTTCTTCAGGGGGAAAAAGTGAGCCTTCATATACAGTGTTTTAATTTTGCAATTGTTGTTTAGATTTAAATTAACGCAAGAGAATCAAACCATCAGCATCACACTGGCAAGTCTTTGTTTTCCCTGCAGAAGCTACTTGAAGAATAAGAAGGGAGAGAAATCCATACATAGTAAAGAAGAAATTAGATTTCTTTAAATCAATTCTCAGAACCTAAGAAAGTAGCAAGCTATAAGGATGAGAGATTGTACAGGAATATGATTTTTATCTAGGTCATAAAATTTATAGCTATTTTCTTCCTTTAATGTAAACGTAGAAGTGATAGGCATCTATAATGTGCCATCCCAGCAGGATCAAAAACATGGAATCAGGTTAAAACATTTAGTTTTCCTCCAGAAAGAAATTGACATGAAACAAATTTATCAAGGGACTACATTTTTAAAGCATGTGTTTCATGGCTGCCTAGGACAAAAGAAAAGAATTCTAGTATATTAAAGCAATAATTTCTTTTGAACTATAGGTATTAATGTAAGATGAGAGAAACATACCAAAATAAACAATTTTCAAAGAAGAGACTGAGGCCAGAGTATTATTTTACTTCTCCAATACTTTATTAGTTGTAGTTATAGCTACTCGTGTTCTCCAAAGGTAATTACCTAGAATTCTCTCAGCTTGATCTGAAGCTCTGAGCAGAGTTAACTTATTGATATCACACTATTTGATATTAATCAAATGCAAGATGTCTCTTTTGAAGCAACTGAATGGCTTATTTAATTCAAGAATTGTTGATTATATGAAGTAAATAGTAAATAACTATATAACCAGTCTTCATAAGACTTTGGGATATTTTTAGTTGTTCTTTAATAAGATTCTAAAAATAATTTGTGTTTTTCTAATATTATTCCAGAGCTACCACTTGCTAGGCCTTGAAGATGTAGAGATAAACAAGAATCTCCCTGTAACCCTGGAATTCAAGACTTAGTGTAAGGAGCAGGCAATTCCATAGATAATTTCAACAAAGCCTGAGGGATGTCATAATAAAAGTACCCCAAAAGAGGAAGAATTCTGTGCTCTCCAAAGAAATAGCCAAGGGAAGGTCTCTAAGGCAACCCCTGAACTAAGTTTGTAAGGAAATAGAGACATTAGCTAGGCAGGAAAGACATTCCAGACACGGGGAATGGAAACCTGGGAAATGCATGTGGTATTGCAAAAGCATAAACTCAGACTGGATATCCTTAAAGGAAATCAAATGTATAAATTAATGCAACACATAGAAGCTAAAACACTTCTAGAAAAATCATACAGAGTTAAATAATTAACATTTTCCTTTTGAGAATTATCATTGCATTATGTTTTCAGTTACTGTCAATAAAAAATATATGGAAAACTTCCCAAAGATTAGCTATAAAAATGCTTGAGAAAATTCCATCATTGGCCATTATAAGACATTGCTATAATATTTAATATTTCTGTCCCTGAGAGGATGAATAAAGTGCTAAATGGCTTATACTCATAGAATAAGACCAAAATTTGCAATGTTCGAATTTGTTTGCTATGTTTGCTGTGTATGTTTGAAGCATTACAAATATCACAACGTGGTTTCTTCAAAATTGTCTCCTTATAACAATTTCCATATATAAATAGAGGAAAAATTTGCTAATGTAAGTCATATGAAATTTACATTCCTTATAAAGTAAAACATTTTCCTAGGCTCAGGTACAAGTCCTCCTTCTGAGCCCAGCTAAGAGTTGGACTGGCCCAAAAAACATTGGATTGTGCTTGTCTCCTGCATTGAAGACAGGAGTCTTATGTAACAACGTAGTTAATTTCTAATGCTATTGACCTCAGCTTCCTCACTATAAAATGAGAGTGTGGACCAGATGACCTCTAAGGAAGGTCTTTAAGCTCCAGCAGTCTACAACTTTTTTATTTCCTGCTTGGCATTGCACACCTGGCATCCAAATGACTTTCCCAACACCAGCCAATGAAACCACTTCTTTCAGTATGAGTCTCAGCCATGGAGATCAAGGGTCTTGTTAACTGTACTCAGCTTTGTGCATCTCACTTAGGTCATAATCATATTTCTCCACCCCCAAATGGAGCTCACTGGACAATGACCTACTTTCTCAACACGGTTGGCTTTTCCCAGCAAGGATGGCTCATGAAGCTGTATCAGCCTAAATCCAAAATCACAGTGCAGAAAGAAAGACTCTAAGGTAGTAAGCAATCAAAGCACTAAAAATCCTTCTTAGACAACCTCTGTGGTTATTACAGAAAAAAGTAATCACCTAAAGCAGTGCCAGTGGTGGCATTATTCTGTGCATGTTGAGCCTGTTCCCTCAGTCTCTCTTGACAGTCTGGAGCAGGGGTGCCAAAGTTTTTGATTATGTGCTACCTCATCAATTAGTGTATTTTTGAGCATGCCCAGTCATATCCTACTCTTTGCAACTTCATGGGCTGTAGCCTGCCAGGCCCTGCTGTCCATAGCATTTTCCAGTCAAGAATACTGGAGTGGGTTGCTATTTCCTTCTCCAGGGGATCTTCCCTATCCAGAAATCCAACCCTTGTCTCTTGTACCTCCCACATTGTCCGCCAGGTTCTTTACCAGCTAAACCACTAGGGAACCCTCCACACTCCCCCTGCAACCCTCCAGTTAATGTATAGATATATTCTTATATTTATATATTGTGTGTGATATTTATTTGTCATATTCATGCTATAATGAACGAATAGGTTACATAGATTATAAAATATATACAAAAATAGAAACTTCAAAAGGATGAAATTTTTTAAATTAATATATAATAATGGAAGTTGAAGTATTCTTCCTAAACACTTGTGAATAATCTTGAATTCCCTACTCATTTGATTTAAAGAGCAGAGTCTTCTGAATGATCCAGATGTTTGCATCATTAATCTATTCCCTTCTAAACTTTTATAATCCTTAATAACTTATTTTTCAAAATCTTAAAATATTTTAATTTTTAAAATTCCTGAGTTTCGATATTTTTGTTCCAAGCAGTCAGGTTTGCTTTTTTTAGTAAACTAAAGAGGTAACTGAGGGTTAAGTTTACAAGGCAAGTAATATCAGACCAAGTGGTTTTCAGTAAGATCTCCGACCTAGCCAAGCCCTCCAAAATCGCTCACTCATGGCTCACTTTTCTCTTCCACTCATTGGATCTTAAATAGGATCTCCTTCTTCTTGGTAAATCCTTTTTTTTTTTGCATGTATGCATATGAGGTAAGAAAATAAGATGGTGACGCTGGTTCAGAATCCAACTTTCTAGGAAGTATATAGTTACATTCTCATTAGTTTATGATCACCCTTTATTTTCTTTCTTTTTTTTTAAATGCTGTTATCCAGCTTAATCGCTTAATTCATTCAATGGATTGATCCATTATAACCAAAAATCAGACCTATATAAAACGTGATTTTTTTTCATCTAAAGATAAGAGAATAAAGATTTGTCATCCCTAAGGCTGTCTGGAGAAGGAAATGGCAACCCACTCCAGTATTCTTGCCTGGAAAATCCCACGGACAGAGGAGCCTGGCAGGCTACCATCCATGGGGTCGCAAGAGTCGGACACGGCTTAGCAACAAAATGGCTAAACCACCAAGGTTATCTTAAACAATGTGTCCTAGAATTCTGGCAGTAAATCCAAACAGGATTGATAGCATCTTTATAATCAGTATAGAACTTCCCTGGTGGCTTAGATGGTAAAAGCATCTTCCTGCAACAGGGGAGACCCAGGCTCGATCCCTGGAGAAAGAAATGGCACCCCACTCCAGTACTCTTGTCTGGAAAATCCCATGGACGGAGGAGCCTGGTAGATTATAGTCCATGGGGTCGCAAAGAGTCGGACACGACTGAGTGACTTCACTTTCACTTTTATTTTATAATCAATATACAAATAATTATACATTAAAAGAAGACATATGAGCTTATGGTTTTTGAAAATCTATTTTATTTCATCACAGTCCTTTCTGGAGATGTCAGTCTCTCCACGTAGGTTGGAAGACAGCATGACATGCTGGACAGAGCCTTCAGAGGACTTTAAACCGGAGTTCCAGTCTCCACCCCATCATTAGCTGGCTATGGCCCTGAACAATCAACTTGCTTAATCTTTGAGTCTGTTTCCTATTCTACAGAATAGTACACTATCTGCCTCCTAATCTTGTTGTAAAGACAGAGTGTTTATAAAGCTCTTAGTACAGTGCCCAGCACATTGCAGCTCCCCATGAAATGGAAAATATGCCTGCTACTCTTTTAAAACCCTAAAGATTATGATTTGTTTCTTCTTGTTTCCCTTCATTTAGTGCCTAGCATAGTATTATCTCTGGAGTTAATGTTTAATATTTTCTCATTGACTAATATAGGTAATTTCCTACACTTGCATAATTTTATTTAACTTCAAAGAAGTAAACGATGCTCTGATGCTTCTTATATTTTGGAGATTACGATAAAATAGCTTGAAAACAATGTAACAATAACAACAGAAAGTTTGTGTGGTCCTGTCTGTTTTTCCAGCATATGGAACCTCGATTCCCAGGGTCTGAAGTTATCTGAGCTCTGAGGGAGAAATGAGAAATTGAGGGACTTTAATCTTGATTCTACCAGCCACTTTGTATGACTGATCTGCAAATCTCTTTCTCGGGGTCAATTCCACAATGCAGATCTCTGCATCTGCGGGGTTCAAGTCTAATCTTCTCCACTGGGAGTTCTGGGTAATCCTCTGGCCTCCATCTTTGGGGTTAAACCTTATCTTATTCCTGACAGGAAAGCCAAGAACATTAGTTTTTCTATCCATATATGGACAGATTAGACTCTATGTGAGAGTGTGTATGTACACATGAAAGAAAAGCAGATATCTTCAGATGATATTTCTACAACTCTCTGCCTTAATTTATAAGAAACCTGGGCCTTAATTTTAATCTTTAAGCCCCAACACAAGAAAGGAGAGTCATGTCAGATGGAAAGGTGGTACAGCCTTGAAATGAGGAGTGCAGAGAGGCTGTCTCCCTGAAACACACAACCCTGGCCATTGGTTGCATCATCGCTGAATGGCCAGGAAGTCCCACACTCCAAGCGTCTGTGGAGACTCATAAATGCAAAAAGATCAGCCTCTCCAGCTCCTAGTTCCCTGCACACATAAACACACACAAGGTTAATCAGTTCTGAAGCAGTTCTTGCCAGCATTAGAGAGACAATGGTTAAATCTGCTTGATTTGTTCAAAAAGTGGCATGTCATTGTGGACAGACATTTGACGTAGAATCAGATTCTGGTGTTTTTCTATTTATGGGACCTTGAAAAAGAGGCCTTAAAATATGAGCTCCACATATGTAGACCCATGGCGGTTTCATGTAACTGTATGGCAAAACCAACACAATAAAGAAAATTTTTTAAAAAATAAATAAATAAATAAAAGAGGGGGAAAAAAAAGAATAGCTAGGGAAAACAAGTAAATGAGGCAAGAGAATAAGCAGGGGATTTATAGAGTGGTTTTACAGTATAGAGGTAGGATTGAGAAAGCACAAACTCATAAACTTCCTGACTCAAAAATGCTGTGACATCAGAATGAAATGATCGAATCATGCAGTGTTATTTGTTATTTGTGTCTGCCCTAAATGTATCTTAGGTTCTTAAGAGAAAAAAATATATATATGAGCTCCAAGGGACTTCCCTGGTGGTCTAGTGGTTAAGACACTGAGCTTCTGTTGCACGGGGCTCAAGTTTGATCTCTGGTCTGGGAACTAAGACCCTATATCCCACATGCTGCATCATGACTTGACCAAAAACTAGATAAAACATAAAAAAAAAAAAAAGCCTACCTCATAGATTTATTTGGAGAAGTGATTGAGAGATAAAGTGTGAAAAATACCTAAAAAGTACTTGACATACAGTAGCCCTTCAACGTCTGTGTGTGTGCTCAGTTGCTCAGTTGTGTCTGACTCTGCGATCCCGTGGATTGTAGCCCACAGAGCTCCTCTGTCCATGGGGTTTCTCAGGCAAGAATACTGGAGTGGGTTGCTATTTCCTTCTCCAGGGAGTCTTCCCGACCTAGGGATAGAACGCACCTCTCCTGCATTGGCAGGCAGATCATTTGCCTTACTATCTGAGCCACCCGGGAAGCCCCAGCACTTCAATAGCTGTTGAATCTCCATCAAATAATAAAAGGAATTATTTTTTCTGTTCCAGTTTATATTCCTGTATCTATTTCATCCCTCCAATCTAGAATTTTGACAGAAATTTTTTTTCTGCTTTTAGAGCCATTTGTCATTGATTTAGCCTTGTCTTCTTTGGATGATTAATTATTCAGCATTAATGATTTTTGCTGCTGCAAGGATAGATTGTGAAGATTTACCTCAGTGTGAGTTTTAATAATTGTAACATCCTCCCATATTTGCATAAAGCTACACTCTGCAAAAGGCTTTCCTGTCTATTTTCTCTGAGTTAGTACAGCTATGTTCTTAAATTTTAACATGAATTTCATGGAAATGGGTTTAAATGGTTTTCTGTGACAGGATACGAATTGGGCTTTTTTCTTTTCAAATCTTCATTTGAAAATGACAACTGTATCCCACAACCTATCTCAGAAACAACACCCAAATAGGGCAGTGTTTCAAAGGAAATTCAGAAAAATTGCAAGGTTAGATTACAGAAGTGTGCCTGACTTCCAAGTGAGTATAACTCGCCAAAATAGGTGGCATGTACGCTGTGCGCCACACACTGGGAAATACCCAAAGGCTCACTCTCCACAGTGGCTAGCCCACCAGAGAGGAGAAATAAATGACAGTCTATAAGCAAAGAAAATATTGGTGCTAAATTCTTTGTGGACATTTTATTGTGGCACAAAAGAAATCCACACAAAACCAGAAGAAGGAAATTATTTTGTGATAAGTTTACACTACATGATTTGTATCACAATCTCAACTTGAGCTGGGGCTCCAAACAATGTTCATTTTTGTAGCTTTCTTGTGTGAGCAGCACAGCTGTGGGGAAACGGGACGTGGAGATTTAGAGCCAGAAGACTTGATTTTGAATCCCATCTCTGCCATTTACTGACTGTGATTCAGTCATTTTTAGCTTTTCAGAACTTCTGTTGCCCCATATGTAAAATGGCAACGCACAGCGAAGATGATCTCATGGTTTATTAGGAAGATTAAATGAGCTAAAACATATAAATCTCCCTTCTTATGCTGTAAAGTGCTAAACAAACTTTAACATCAATGTAATAATATTGTTATGAATTGTGATAGCCCAGTAAAAATTACCTCCTGGTTCATTAGAAAGATTAAATGAAATAATACATATAAATAGTCCTTTTATACTGTAAAGTGCTAAACAAACTTTAATGTCAATATAGTAATAATGTTACTTTGAATAATGGTAATAGAAATACTGGTACCAAGGTCTTTGCATTGCCATGTTCTAAGGAGGAGTGATAGAATTTGCCCAAGTCCCCTGCCCCCTTAAATGAAACTTCCATCTACTCCTCCCTCAGGTTCATTGCATGACACATATTTCTTATTCACACAGCATAGCACTGAATGCGTGAAGACTTTGGCTATACCTTCCTTCGCCTCTTCATCTCTGTTTAACTTTCTCCAAAATGTTTACAGATTATTGAAATGGTACAGTTAATGTGGGCTTCACAGGTGGCACTAGTGGTAAAGAACCTGCCTGCCAATGCAGGAGGCATGGGACACAGACTTGATCCCTGGACTGGGAAGATCTGCTGGAGGAGGGAATGGCAACCCCCTCCAGTATTCTTGCCAGAGAGAATCCCATGGACAGAGGAGCCTGGCAGGCTGCAGTCCATGGGGTCACAGAGTCAGAGAAGACCGAAGCACAGTTAACGTAGCCAGTCGATGAACAAACATCAGGCGAAGTGTATCTACACGCAGAGCTCTGTGGAGGACACCACCCTATAACCTATCCCAGCCAAGGAGAAGTTCAGATGCTCGAAGGTGTGAATGGAAATTAAAACCAAACGCAGTATCTGAGGATATGAAATATTGAGTAAGGCACAGGGACAGAGTGCTGCTTACCCATGGATTACAGATTGTGCCATTAAGAGAGATAGTATCTTGGATCATCTTATGGAAGTCGGCAAGCTCGAGGTACTTGTTTCTGGAAACAGAAATAGGGGAGCGTGTGATGTGTGCTGTGCAGACTTAGGAAACTGGAGAGATGGCTGACATGCTCAATGGATGCGGCTCTTGGGTGGAGGTGGGGAGACTGCTGAGGAAGGGGCTAGTCCTGATTGTTTTAGTGGAGTAGAGGGATGTGAAGGTGAGTAAGAGCCAAGCTTGAAGGAGAGTGGTAGTCAGTCAGGTCTAGGGTGGTCAGAGATAGGCTTTTGGTTGGTTGGTGAAATTTCTATGTGCTAAGTACAGTTATCCATCTGTATCTGCGAGGGGTTGGTTCCAGGGCCCCCTGAGGATACCAAAATCCTGGGATGCTCAACTCCCTTACCCTTACTGTCAGCCCTCACTATCTACAGGTTCAACCAACTGTGGATTGAAAGTTTCAACCCATCCTTGGCTGAATCCGCAGGTGCAGAACCTGCAGATACAGGAGTGACTGTCATACAACAGTGAATCAACTTCAGCCCCTTCAAGAAGAGAAGGCAAGATTTAGTGGAACAGTATCTACGTATCAAAGGACAATACCTGCTGCAGGTGTTCACAAGAAGGGTACTGTTCTGATTTCCAGAAGAATTTCTTGTTTCCCACTGAGTTGAAATTTGTTACCATGGAGAACTGCCATGACCCTGAGCCTAGCTCAGTTTTGCAATTTCTAAAACCAGATTGTGTAAGCACACAGGAGTGGCTCTGACCCTCTCGGGCAGACCCCCACTAGCCAAGCCCGTGAGATGCACAGAGTGCCAACAGATTCATTTACAATGAGGCCATTACTGTCACACCAGAGTACTCGGATGGCACACGGGCACCTTCTCTCCCTGTAGGCGAGTCTAGTAGGAAATCAGTTTGTAACCAGAAGATAGCATGGTAAGCACAAAGTCAGGACACAAGGAACAGATGGTTTGAACGTTTAATGGCATTAGACTACAAGAGCTGCTTGTATTTTTTGCATCATAATAGAAATATCCTTGACTCTCTATGAAACACCATTGCTTTAGACTTCTTCTACCCTAGACTGGAATTGGCTGGTTTTCTGATCATTTCCTCTGACTCCTTTTCATCCTGTGTTCCACCTCTCTAATTGTTGCTTTCTTCCTTGTGCATGCATGCTAAGTCGCTTCAGTCATGTCCAACTCTTTGTGACCCCATGGACTGTAGCCCACCAGGTTCCTCTATCCCTGGGATTCTCCAGGCAAGAATACTGGAGTGGGTTGCCATGCCCTCCTCTAGGGAATCTTCCTGACTTAGGGATCAAACCCAAATCTCATGCCTCCTGCATTGCAAATGGATTCTTTACCAGTAGCACCACCTGGGAAGCCTTTCTTCTTTAGGTTTGTTTAATGTATATTAACATATATACACAGCCCTTTATATACTGTTTCATGGGGGCCTAGGATCTCTCCTCATCCAATGTATTGACTTTTATGATTTGGCCCTAAGAGATCTATCTTACTTCTGTACCTTCTCTATAGGGGCAGAGGGAGCACTTCACCATAGCTCCATTTGCTAATAATAGTCACAGTGATTTTGACCACACTCTTCACTTGCCCCACTCAATGAAACATCATCTCTAGGTTGCTAATGGCCACCTAAAAGTGCCACATCTGGAATTAAACACAGTATTCCAGGTATGGTTTGATGCACTCCCAGAAACTACCACCCATCCACTCATTTTTCTCAAGCACTATACCTCTAGTAATGTAATCTAAGATAGAATTAGTTTTCTCAGCAGCAAAATTGCATTATTGATTTATCCTGAGCTTCAAAGCAACTAAATCTCTTAAATTGTCTTGTTGAGTTAACCTACATCTTACTGGCTTTTGCATGGTATTTTTCACTTGTTCCCATTAAATTTCATCTTGCATGCTTTGACTCATTACTACAGCCTACGGACATGTTAAAACTGGTTTGTCACCAATCAGGAACTATGTAAATACCTGGGCACATGTTATAGAGTAAATTTGGACAAGTGATTATCTTCTCTACTTTGTTCAGACTATCTGTAATACTTTTGAATATATGCATCAACCTCATTCCTTTTTGATCTTTTTCTTTTTGTCCATTTGGAACTTTGCATGAACCATTTTTCTTTTGCACTGGTGGCCACAGAAGGATTGAAACAAGATTAGCTACAATGCTCATCTCACACTAATCAATAAACAGGTCCGTGAAGGTACTTACTGCTCCAAAAGTAAACAAGGTAGACCGCAGGCCTGCAAATTGAATAATGCCCATGAAATCCAAATTAAAAGCTAGCTTCATTATTTCACAAATTCACAAGATTATATTCCTGTTTGACTTACTTTTTTGAGTTCATCGCTTGTCTTGTGGCACTTGAAATATAAGCATTTGAAACATCGGGTAGCAAGAGTCAGATTATCAGCCTGACAGATGCTAAAAACTCTGGGGAATATAAACTGAAGCAGACAAAAACCCTGCCCCCAAGGGGCTAACACTCTCGATAAGACAGGGACTGTTATGAGGCTATTGAATTGAATCTTGACACCTCTCTGACTCAAAGCAGAGTTAGGCCAGCAGCCCCCAAAGGTTGGAGATAGAGAATTCAATCTTAATCAAATATTGCCTTGATCTTTTTTTTTCTGTTTTACCTAATAAATCACAATTCTAATGGGGGGAAAATGCTAAGATATATTTCATTTTCAGAAATGCTTAAGAGGACAGGACAGTTCACATAGGTGAGAATGACTCAAACACAGACTTGAGAATGATCCTTTCCCAAATTAATACCTCCTCTACCCCAGCTTGGCCCTCTGATTACATTTATCTGAAACAAGAAATGCTGCCTGTTCTATTCAGCAACAAACTCTAAACCTGGAACTTTGGTGAGTCAAAAACTTTCCATCCCATTAACATCTACAAAAATGGTGCATTGACTTGCCTTCTATCTATATCATTGGAAAAAAGCAAAAACACACAACTCAAAAGGTTCTTCCCAGAACAGAGTGATATGCTATTCTCAAGGTGAATTCTGTTTCACACTCCAGAATGAAAGGAGTGCTTACAACCCCCAGAATCACCACTGTGCCCTGCTAGGAATTTAGATTCTCCCTCCATCCTGTATCCCCTGTGTGTTTGGGTAGCTCAAAATCTGACTGCAGTGTGGAGGATGAATTGGGGCAGATTATCCTAGATGAGACCCATTGTTGTAACCCAGCAAAAAGATGATTTAGTATCCATGTCAGTAGGATTGGAGACATGGGTGTGAAAAATGTCACCATTTCTGTGACTCCTCTATGAACAATCTCTGCACTGGAGGTAACTGAGACTTTCTCAGCACCTGGTGGTAATCTGAGGCTCATTCTACCCAACCTTCCTTCCTCTTTTCTCACCTTCCACAAATGTCAGATCAATCTTGGCTTTCTCTGCCTATTCTTGCTCTCTTATGTCCAATAATTCTTTGTACTTCTAACCGTCTTGACATCTGCTTTCTTGCAGACCCAACCTACCACTCAACGCAAAGGACCTAGGTTTTCATACTCTAGACCCAACAGTCATTGGTTAAGAGTTGCAATGGGGCAGATTGGGGTAGGGTGGAGAAAATACATAAACTCTCCATGCATGTATACAAAGCTGCTCTGGTAATCTGAGGACATCCCTCTGAAAAAAGGGCACAAGACCAGGTTGGGGAGTGGGACTATGACACACAGAAACACTAAAAGGGACCACAGTGTCTGGGGAGACCACCAGCATTGTCTGCTGCATCCAGAAGGAAGTTAGGTATCTACATAGATCTGGAACACAGGAGAGAGATGTGGGCTAGAGGTTGGAAGCTTTTATTGCATGACTATTGGGTGGATAAGGCCAGTAAGACTGAATATACAGAGGATGTTAAAGGAAGATAGGGGCTTCCCAGGTGGCACTAGAGGTAAAGAACTTGACTACCAATGCAGGGGACATAAGAGACAAGGGTTTGACCCCTGGGTTGGGAAGATCCCCTGAAGGAGGGCATGGCAACACACTCCAGTATTCTTGCCTAGAGAATCTCATGGACAGAGGAGCCTGGTGGGCTCCAGTTCATGGGGTCACAAAGATTTGCACACAACTAAAGCAACTTAGCAGACAACAGCCAAGGAAAGAATGAGAAAGTCGTTTTTGTTTAATGGATAGACAGAAGAGAAGTTAGCATGAGGGGAAAAAGCTGAAAGACAGGAAAATCAGAAGAGGGTGTTGTCAGAAAAAGCCAAGAGGAAAGAGAAATTCAGATGTAAGGGAGTGGTGAACAATGGAAATGCTTCCACAGTCAAGCAAGGTCACAAGTGAAATGAGTTCAATGGTGAGATGGGGAAGCTGGAGGAGGAGATGGTCAACCAGCCAGGGAGTTGAGAGGTGGATGGGAAGTGAGGTGGAGATCAGGTGCCTAGTGATCTTTTGGCAACTTTGTCATTGAACTGAAGGAGAGAGACAGAACTGTGGAGAAAAAGAATGTAGATCCTTCTCAGGTTCTTTGTGGTTAGCAGAACATGTGCTGGTGAGCATTTTCAGCAATAACAGTAAATTTCTGTGGAGAAGCAGCTCCATGACAGCTCTGTCCCTGTTTCAAGTGCTGGCCAGCAGTGTCTGTCAGAACAAATGACTTTGCTAATTGTGTGTCTTTGTAGCCATTGCACTTTGCCCTGGAAAGCCATTATAGCTAATGTTCCAACGCTTTTTACTACTTTTACCCACTGGACTGGTCTGAGAAAATACAACTGCTCAGCATTGTTCATTTTCCTATGTTCTGTCTAGAAGTTCAATTGATATAGTTGCTGACAGAAACAAAAATGGAAAACTATTGGATGTAAATCCCAATCTCTTCCAATTTGGTTGCTTCGCAAAGCAAGAAAGACTGTACTAATTTAAATTTTCTATCTTCAAAAATCACCTCCCTTGATCCTACCCCTAACCCCACTCCCCAACCCTGGACCAACAAACAGGCTTTGCTTCCTCAGGGTCATGGAGAAACTGATTTATCCAGAGATCTCAGCCCAGAAGAAATCTAATGAAGCAGATAAGAGACAAACCACTCTTCCACTAAGTCCCACCAGGCCAATGAGATTGACCTGCTCAGTTTTTTCAGAAAGTGATTGCCAAGCCACTAAAGAAGCTGCAAGAGCTTCCTGAAGGGAACAGGATGGAAGGTGAGAAACTGGAATTGTCACAGAGCCCCTAGCACAGACCTCTCTTCTCCCAGCCCCCAACTTTCCTTCTCTGAAAAATGGGAGGCAAGAATGTCAGCCTGGTCCTTGACAGGAAGTTAGTGAGGCAGCTTCGCACCACCACTGGAAGTCACGTGCTCCTGCTGACCCACAGGACAGAAATCAAAACCATGGATGAGATTACCATGATGGTGCCCAGCAGACTAGTTTAGAGCTCTGTGTCTACCATTTGTGTTCTAACTTAAGCAAGATGTTTACATCTCTGCTTAGGTTTCCCATTTCTTAAAATAAGGACACACTTACCTCACAATCTTGTCCTGAGGACTGAATGGGATACTGCTTGGAATATGTTTAGAACATAACTATTTAATCACTCCAGTAATCTTGCCCAGAGAATCCCATGAGGAACCTGGCAGGCTACAGTCCAAGGGGTTCCAAAAGAGTCTGACATGACTGAGAAACTAAACAACAACAAATTCAATTAACTGAAAATAGCTGAATATTTTGAAAATAATAGCTGAAAATAGTGTCAGAACTACTGGTATTTTTCTTATGGTGCTCATTGAACACTGTCTTTTCTCATTATCAGTGTCTATCTATTTGCCTTATGTTCGATTTACACACAAACACAGCCAAATCCATCCCATGTCTTTCTCTGTTCCCTTGCTTCCCTTCTCTATTCCCCCAGAGCTGACCCCTATAGACAGTTTCTGCCAGACTCTCTGGTTCTCTGGTTCAGTTACACCAACATTCTGTCAGTACAACATGCTGGCAGAGCAAGCTCAGAATCTCTCTCCTCTCACTTTCTGTCAGTTTTGACAGGCTGGTTCTAACTGAGACTGGGCTCCTCTTTCAGATAACAACCCTTCCCCAGCTCCAATTCTCCGGGTCCATGTAATACTGCCTCCATCAATTTCTTGTAGGTGAGAAGTTCTGTCTGGTTACTTTGGACCTTCTCTCACTGGAACCTGAAACTAATCCTAATTAAATGCCCACCTCCATCTTCTTTATTTCTTGGAGATAGAAGACAGACAGAATAGGGTTTGACTATACAGGCCAAACTATATATAGTCAAAGCTACGGTTTTTCCAGTAATCATGTAGGGAATGTGAGACTGTACATGTTGGACCATAAAGAAGGCTGAGCATAGAAGAATTAATGCTTTCAAACTGTGATGCTGCAGAAGACTCTTGAGAGTCCCTTGGACTACAAGGAGATCAAACCAGTTAACCCTAAAGGAAATCAGTCCTGAATATTCATTGGAAGGACTGATGCTGAAGCTGAAGCTCCAATACTTTGGCCACCTGATGCGAAGAACTGACTCATTGGAAAAGACCCTGATGCTGGGAAAGATTGAAGGCAGGAGGATAAGGTGGCAACAGAGGATGAGAGGATTGGATGGCCCTCATTGATTCAATGGATGTGAGTTTGAGCAAACTCCGGGAAATCGTGAAGAACAGGGAAGCCTGGCATTCTGTCATCCATGGGGTTGCAAAGAGTTGGACACGACTTAGCAACTGAACACCAATAGAGGCCAAGAACCCTGATGAGAGGATTCTAAGGAGAGAAGTGAGACATTTAGATACCTGCATTCACTTCAGCAACAATGAAACAGGAAGGTTTGATTCAGCCATTGGATCCCAAGGGTGATTATCTCTGTCACTTTATACCTGCAAGCTGTCTTAGCCCCTCTGTACATTCAAGAACTCAGCAATGATTCCTTAGGACTAAGTTGGTTTCTTATGTCTGTCTCTCTTAGCCTCCATTTTCTATTGTTCTCTCTTTATCACAAAAGTATTCACAATATTATCATGGGTTAGCTAGGAGATAAGTGCAAACCATTATTCTTTTATTCAAATTCATGATACAGTAAATGTGATGGTTGAAGAATCAACCCAAAACTGACAATGGCTTAAACTACAATGTAAAATTAATATTGAATAAAAGTGACAAAAGAACCAAATCTTCATCACCAAATTTAGACCTGCAAACATAGACTCAAAGAAAGAACTTTGCAGAAATTATGGCTGTCAGGCAATGATAGAAGATAGCATCAGTACAATTTCATACAGAGGAAAACTGATGAGTCAAATCTGTTTAATTTATATGGAAAAGAATTGAATCCAATACAAACAACTTCAGTTAAATAAAATAAAAATTAAACAAAATAGAGATGATGCAACAACATCATGGGGAGATTCAGACTGACTTTATTGAAGCCCATTTCAGGGATACTTTACTCAATGAAAACTAATCAGTGTTTTATAGTTCTGATTAATATATTTATATTCAAAGTGTCCTTTGAGTCAGGAAAGCAGGGCCAAACTGGAAAGGATCCAAGAATCCTGTGTCATCTAAACCATCCCTGAATATGCAACCTCCATATCATTCTGGTGGCTGTCATGTTTCCAGAAATTATATTTTCCCAAGACACAGGTACACTCTACTTATTTTATTAGCATGGCTACATTTTTTTATGGAACCACACACACAAGCTCTATAAAATCACAAGCCATCATCCTGGATTTTGTAACTTGATTTTTAAAGAATTCATATTCTCAGAGAATCACTGAGCTGGAAGGGACTTTGAGAAATTATCTGGTGTAAACTATCCAGGACAGATGGCGGCTCATCCCTACTTAGTCTTCCCCAGAGCATGATAGAGATGGAAAAGAATGAATAATAAGAAATGAACACTGTTGGCAGGAAAAAACAAAAACTCTACATTTGAAATCAGGAAAAAAGGGGAAAATTCTAAACTGCCATTCATAATTCCACCTTTTAATTATGTCACTTGTGTTTATATCACCATTTTGTGACAAATCCATCAATATTTTCCCCAGAAATAGGGCATAATATCAAGAACTACAAAATAAAGATTTGTTATAAAAGTTACAAGTTCATAAAATTATTTTTATTTAAAGTATTAGGCAATAAGAAAGGCAATTCACTCCTTGGTAGAAAAAATTTTCACAACCTTTGGGGAAGATAAACAGGTAGTATTTATTAGGATTTAAAATGTGGATATTCTTTGACCCCCAAAAGTCCAATTCTGAGAAAAATAAAAGTGATAGTGCATAGAGATTTATGTTTAAAGCTGTTTGTTGTTTATAATGGCAAAATATTGAAACAATCTACATGTTCATCACAGGAGAATAGTTGTATAGAGTATGATATGTCCGTGTGACAGAAAGCAATGCTGCCATCCACCAGAACACCTTGGATCTATCTTCATTGGACAGAGAAGATGTCAGTAACATTTGTTAGGTAGGTGAGAGTTATAGGGCACACATGGTATAAGCCCCTTTATATAAAACAACCAGAAAAGCTAAGTGTGGGAGACAGTGTGGCTTAGTAGTTAAGGCTGCATGAGTCTGAATGTCATATCTGCCACACACTAGCTGTGTGGCTTTTGACAGATCTCTTGACCTTTTTGTGCCTCAACTTCATAACCTACAAAATGGGGCTGATAACTTATGCTTATCTCATAGGGTTACATGTATTGCATAATATACATCCCACCTTTAAAAAAATGCCTGACATATTCTAAGCACTGCAAGATTGCTCAGTTCAGTCACTCATTCAGGTCCGACTCTTTGCGACCCCATGAACCACAGCATGCCAGGCCTCCCTGTCCATCACCAACTACCGGAGTCCACCCAAACCCATGGTCATTGAGTCGATGATGCTATCCAGCGATCTCATCATCTGTCATCCCCTTCTCCTCCTGCCCTCAATCTTTCCAAGCATCAAGGTCTTTTCAAAGGAGTCAGCTCTTTGCATCAGGTGGCCAAAGGATTGGAGTTTCAGCTTCAACATCAGTCCTTCCAATGAATACCCAGGACTGACCTACTTTAGGATGGACTGGTTGGATCTCCTTGCAGTCCAAGGGACTCTCAAGAGTCTTCTCCAACACCACAGTTCAAAAGCATCAATTCTTTGGCACTCAGTTTTCTTTATGGTGCAACTCTCACATCCGTACATGACCACTGGAAAAACCGTAGTCTTGACTAGATGGAACTTTGTTGACAAAGTAATGTCTCTGCTTTTAAACATGCTGTCTAGGTTGGTCATAACTTTCCTTCCAAGTAGCAAGCATTTTAATTTCATGGCTGCAGTCACCATCTGCAGTGATTTTGGAGCCCCCAAAAATAAAGTCAGCCACTATTTCCACTGTTTCCCCATCTATCTGCCATGAAGTGATGGGTCCAGATTCCATGATCTTGGTTTTCTGAATGTTGAATTTTAAGGCAACTTTTTCACTCTCCTCTTTCACTTTCATCAAGAGGCTCTTTAGTTCTTTTTCACTTTCTGCAATAAGGGTGGTGTCATCTGCATATCTGAGGTTATTGATATTTCCCCCAGCAATCTTGATTCCAGCTTGTGCTTCCTCCAGCCCAGTGTTTCTTGTGATGTACTCTGCATATAAGTTAAATAAGCAGGGTGACAATATACAGCCTTGACGTACTCCTTTTCCTATTTGGAACCAGTCTGTTGTTCCATGTGCAAAGACAAGATTGTTACTTGCTTTATTTTTATAATTATGGTTAATGGTTACATTTATGTAAGCAAAGGAGAAAAGATGAAATTTATAAGCTAAATATAGTATCTAATATATGCAGAGCAGAAATAGTGGAAGAAGTTAAGACTATAAATTTTCTACAGGTACTTAGCTTCTATTTGAACTACTGCAAAAAATATGTGTTAGTTTTGCAATTCAAATGATTGAAACTTTTTTTAAAAAATAGGAAGAATTGTTTAGTAAAGTGTATCAATGAATCTAAAAATGTCAGCACATATTTGAGTCTCCCACAGGTGACTAATACAGACAGCCAACCTCCTGGAAACCTTTTATAACAAAGACCATCACTTCTCCTATTGATAAGAGTGTAGTGTCCTAAACAGTTTCACTACTGTTATTACGAACAACATTCTTGTTTGGTTATTACCTCAACCACATTAAAATGCATTTTTGTTTCTATAAATGCATGAAAGGTTTAACAATTTCCTTTAGCGCCTCTGTAAAAAGCAGTTGCAAGGTAAAAGGCAAATTGTATAATTATGAAAACATTAGACACAATTTTTCTTATTATTTTCTATTACTTTTTAGTAAGCAAGCTCTTCTTTTACTAAAAACTCTACCATGAAGTAAAAGCCTAAAGTGTTTTATTGTTAAACTACTCAAAATGTTACCTTAAGTAAAGGAAAAGTACACCTGTTACAATTTAACTTTAAGAAACTAAGTAAACTGTGATTTTGCTGCTTCCTTGTAAAGTTGGTCCTTATTTACTTAATAGAGGCAATTTATTCACTATTCAGGTTACCATGTTCATTAGGATCTGTTAGAGTCCTCAAACATTTATTGGGCATTACTGGAGGAAGATTTTTATTTGCATTTATTATTTTTTGCTGAGGCAGTCAGAAGTGGTCTTTAATACATTTAATGTAGTGATAGCCATGTATTAAGTGTATTAAGAAGTATATACACTTAAAAGGAAATAGAACCAACGAAGTCACTACTAATTTTCGGGTTTTGAAACCTGTTCCATGATTTTGCTGAGTGTCTGCCAGAAGTGGTGTGTGGCCCAGGGAAGCTCGCATTCCTAATGAGGGAGAAATGAGGAAACAGATATATAGATAAGGCCATCGCAGGCTATGAGTGTCATGAAAGACATACCAGATGTGACATGAAGGAAAGTGACCCCAGGGATGGGGGCAGGGGTATGCAATGATGGTGAGCAGGAGACCTTTCAGAGGAAATGACATCTGAGATGAAGCCTGAAGCGATGGCAAATACAAAGTGGGGGTGATGAGGGTGGCCTTTAACTATTGAGGGTTAGCTTCTAATGATCATTAATTCTTACCTCTATAAAAATAATCAATTAAAGTCTAATTTCAAATTTTCCTGGAGTCTAAAACATACCATCATTGGGAAATTATTTTTAATATTTGGTATCAGTCACTATTTCCTGCTTTTATCTCTCTTAAATTATAGGCTTTGGTTCTTCAAATTGCTAACATAAATAATTAGAAAGATAGTCCTAACCAAATGACTAGAGATGTTGGAGAAATCCCCCACTCCAGCTACTGAGTTACCTTCTGAGTTAGGGAAAGTTTACAGGAGTGGATAATGAACCACCTTTTCTATCCAACACTAAGCTCTTCCCCTACTGTGGCACCGCTCACCCCCTCCTGTTCACTGATGCACCATTCCTGGTGCCCAGTTTTCATTGGCCATTCAGCACTGCAGATCCACTGAATTTGCTGGGTCCCCTTGGCCCTCAGATTCCTTGTCTATAATAGTAAGTGATTGGCCCAGATGATCTCTGAAGGCTTCTTCAGTTCAAGCAGCTTATGGTCCACAATGCACTGTCTACAAGCCCTGCCCCCTCCACCTCTGATGAACAGTTGAGCCTCAGCCTCCTTCCTCTCCGAGGGCAGGGCCTGTATGTGTCTGTTTGCCCATAACCTGAGGATACAGGTCTGCATGACGAGGAGGAGGGAAGCGAGTGGAAGGTGACGCTGAGTGTCTGCGAGTGCCAGGGAGGAAGGAGGAATAAGTCGGGTTTCTGTGGGTTAGAGTGTGGGCATGGATGGACTCATTATGGGACATTCCAATTTCAATTACTGTCTCCTCAAAACTTGAAGCGACTTTACAACATGGCCTATGACTTTATCTTAAGCTGCAGAATTCTTCATAAATCATGCAGAGACAATCTGCACACATTCAAAGTGACACACTGATTTGTCGCTAGTGACAGCAGTGCTGACCAGAAATGGTGGGCCCAGTCATGTCCCCCTGCCCTTTATGTCACCTCAGTGCCCACTGACTGCCTCCTTCCATAAAACAGGAAGACTCTGCTGCCAGTCACATATATCGCCTGCTTAGGGCAGCGCAGTGTAATAGTTAAGCGGATGCAGTCTGGTGGGTTCAAATCCTGACTACCACTTACATACTGTGAGACTTTGAGCAAGGGGTTTCAGTTCTCTGAACCTGAGCTTCCTCATATTTAAGATGGGAATGATGACTGTATCTGTCATGCGAGTGTAGATGTCAGGCGAGGGTAACTTCCTCGGTTCTTGTCTCGTCACAACAAAGATTTGGAGTGACGGACATTGAAGCCTTCGGTGGGTCACAGCTCTCGGCTCTTGGACAGACCGTGTTATAGCTCTTAAATAAATCAGTGTTACAGCTCAGTGTTACAGCTCTATTTTATTTAGAAGATGATAGCAGGAGAATCCATCCTTGAAGCTTGAGGGAATGCCAATCCAAAGATGCAAAGAGAAGAACACCGCAGCGTGTGGGGGAGAGAGGGAGAGTCCATCCTCGAAGCATGGGAGAGAGACAGAGTGCTTTGGCTCCTCTTTTATATGTTTTTTTCTGTCCCCTGGGCCAGTCCTATGCAAACTGGGGATGTAACATATCTATTTCATAGGTTTTAGGAAAATCGACTATAAAACATCTAGCCTAAAACAATTTTTATTAGCTTGTTCAAGTCTCAACAGTAAGGTCTCCATTTTGCAGATGAAGAGGCTAAAAACTCAGAGAAGTCTGTCAGCTGCCCAGTCACACAGCTTCAGAGAGTTGGAGGGCAGGATCCCTCCTAGGTCCTCTGCCTCCAGAGCTGCCTTCCGTCCACACAGCCTGGGTATCCCAACGTGTTCACCTACCTCCTTCCAGTGACATCTGGGGACCTTTGAGTCGTATGGCCTACCCTATCCTGTTAACAGCATGTGACTGTAGGTGGGAGTGTGGTGGGCTGAGGACGGGTCCTTCCTGGAGCACACTGTCAATCTCAAGTATTCACACCAGATAAACCACTAGAAATTTAATGGGTTCCCCACGTATTACCACATCAGCCTATGAATATTAGAAAGAGCCATAAATATTACATCAATTATTCTAAAATAAACTTTGAGGAAATTAGGAATCGCTAAGAAAGAGATGCCAGTGGCCATCCTCAAACGAAGATGGTATGAATAAACAGTGCAAGACAGAGCACTGACCTCCAGCATGACCCCGGCCCTACCTGATGGCCCAGGTCAGCCGCCATAGAGCATTAATTGCCCTCCCTGGGCTTGTGCATGGCAACCGCTGTGGTGTTCATTTACTTTAGCCTTCACATAATTATCCCATAGATATTATTAGACGGTAATAATGTACACATACATCACACTCCGTTTACAGGCTTGTAGTTAAGGCTGTTAGTCACGCTCCGTGTGACTACAATCAAACCTGTCACAGAGTCTAAACTGACCAATAAATCCATGTCAAGTGGAGAGAATAATTTAAGTGATAATAAAAGGCAACCAGTTTAGGTTTTGATTTTATTGGCAGAAGTTTCCTGCTGCCTGAATGTCATTTAACTCTTCAGGAAATAATGCTGAGGGTCCTGAACCTTTCTGTCATCGGTGCAACAGTGGGGATTAAAAGAGATGTTAGCCTCCTGGGATGGGTATTATAGATTGGATAGTGAATCAGTTATTTTTTTGCTGCAAAATAAACTATTTTGAACTTAAAGAGAGATATGGGCCTCCTGAAGACAAGCTAATTGTGAGATTTGATTTTAGATTAATAAGTGTCAACACTGGGAAAGAAGCAAATGAAAGGATTCAGGAACTCTTGGCAGCATGCATTATGTGGATGCAGTTACCATGGTGATGAGTTTGTTCTCAGGGAGACAGAAGCTGGAACCCGGGACAGACATATGGAATCAGGAAGTCTCATCAAAGGCTATTTTGTTTCCTAGATTGTCCTAGCAGAACCAGTGACTTCTGGGCTAATTCCACTAAAGTCTGCCGGGCCCACTTCGTCCCACAGTTAGTTACCTAGAAGGGCAGCAAATTGCCTATCCATGTTGACAGGAGGTGAATAAGAGTCCCAACGTCATAATGGGAAATGTGTGAATTATTTCATAAAACTCTGCACTTCTGAACACTGACATTCTTTCTGATTCAGAGAGAAGACATGATACCTGTCTTTTTCATGGTCTCCCATCTATGACTACAATGTCCAGATGACGACATTGTGGAGTCACTCAAAATCAGAATCTGGGGAGTCCGTCAAATCTGAGAATTGACAGATTATCAAGTCAATGAGAAGGGTGGGAAATGGCAAGCATTTAAAAAAAAAAAAAAGACTAATGAGGACTTCCCTGGTGATTCAGTGGTAAAGAATCCACCTGCCAACGCAGGAGACACAGGTTTGACCCCTGATCTGGTAAGATCCCACATGCCACAGGGCAGCTAAAGCCCATGAGTTCCAAGTACTGAGCTGTGATCTACAGCCCATTGCCACAACTACTGAAGCCCAAACACTCTAAAAGCCTGTTATCCAAAACAAGAGAAGCCACCACAACTAGAGAGTGGTCCCCACTTGCCACAACTAAGGAAAAGCCTCAGCAGCAACTAAGATCCAGCACAGCCAAATAAATAAAATTATTTTTAAAAAAACTGATGAAAAATCCCTTCAACACCTAATCAAGTACAATGTGCCAATTTTTATGTATTCTGTTTAGATAATCTTATCATATTAAACTCTGAGAATGACCTGAGATAGATTAAAGGACAGAATGATGCCCTGAGTTTACTTGCTTCCAGAACACCTTACTCCTAATAGTTCTGCTGGCTCCTTCCAGTCTCTCTGATGTTTATAAGCTGGTCTGCCTCCCTTAAGTACTTGAGCCTCTCTTCTTTTCTGTCCACACTCACTCTCTTGGTAATATGATCCAGTTTCATGGCTTTAAACCCATCCACATGCTGACTGCTTTCAGTCATCTTTATTTTTTTAACTTTTTATTTTTATATTGAAGTATAGCTGATAAACAATGTTATAATAGTTTCAGCTGGACAGCAAAGGGACTCAACTATACAAATACATGTATCCATTCTTCTTCAAGCTCCCCTCCCATCCAGGCTGCCACATAACACTGAGCAGAGTTCTCTGTGCTATACAGTAGGTCCTTGTTTGTTATCCATTTTAAATATAGCAGCGTGCATGTCCATCCCAAACTCCCTAATGATCTCTTCCCATATCCTTCCTCTGGGTAACCATAATTTAGTTCTCTAAGTCTGTGAGTCTGTTTATGTTTTGTATGTTCATTTGCTTCATTTCTTTTTAGACTCTGCATATAAAGGATATCATACAATATTTTTCTTTCTCTGACTTACTTTACTTTAGCCGCTCAGACATTTCATCCAAATCCCAGATTCACATATCCAACTGCTTAATCAACACCTTCACTAGATGTTTACCTGGCATATCAAGCAAACTCCAAACCAAGTTTCTGATCTTTCCTCCACCAATTTTTTCTTCCTGTAATCATCTCCATCTCGATAAATAATTTCATATTAGTTGCATGAGCCAAACACCTAGTTGTTCCTATTTCCAGTTTCCTGCTATCTCATGCTTCAGGGCTCACTTTAGGATCCCTTATGCTGCGATGATCCAGCTGATGATAGCAGAGAGCTCCTTGAGGACAGAGCACACACCTGCCCTGCTCTCTGTTTGTGCCAGACTGGGCACATGGAAAGCTTATCAGAAGAGGGAGATTGCTGGTGAATGAGTGGAAGCATCCTTGGGATGAGTCTAGGTTCTCTGTGTATCCAAATGGTACATCTTCTTTTTAGCAGTTACCAGACTGTAGCAAATGAATGAGACATTTACCCACGTGGCATTGTTCCAAGCACTGTCAAGTCACATGGCTTCCTTTCAAAGTGCCATTGTATTCCTAGTAGAATTGTTCACAACAGCCCCCTAAACAGGTACAATTCTCAGGGCCTACCTCATTGAACATTCAGTACTTCTAAAATTGTGTGAAGAATACTGAAAATAGTGAGCTAAAAATATAAAAATAATATCCTATTAATGAGTCACAATGCCTTTTGTGATGCTTCACGATTTTAAAAAATCCGAGAAGGCTAGATGAAGGAAAAGTCATGACATATTAATGATTTCAAATGTGTGCTGGAAATGGCAGAACAGAAAGTGGCATGAATAATTCAAATAAGACACCATTTTTTTTTCTTCTTGCAAAAGGTTGAAGCATGAAAAATGGGGAAGGGAGGCTTCAGAAAAGACAGAATTATATATTGTGTTGTCCACTGATCGCCTTGCATTTGGAGAGTTAACACAAGTTCAAGCAACACAGGACACCATCTAGTCATTTTGAGGGGATTATATTGAAATCTTTTGACATCACATTCAGTTCCTTCTGACTCTGGCA
The DNA here is from genome assembly GCA_007570785.1 of Antilocapra americana. Classification (NCBI taxonomy): domain Eukaryota; kingdom Metazoa; phylum Chordata; class Mammalia; order Artiodactyla; family Antilocapridae; genus Antilocapra; species Antilocapra americana. The sequence goes on from ML664159.1 coordinate 5,566,860, forward strand.
GCTGCTGGGGAGAGTTAAGACTGAATGTTTGATGCCCAGTGAACTAAAGTCTATTTTTGAACTCGAATCTCCAAATCCTGAAGGAACAGTCACTGAGAGGAAAGGAAAGCAGAAAACAGCACAGAGGGCAGCTGGTTTAGTGTGCTCTCTGCTTATCTCCACCATGCAAACCAAGATGGGGATTGGATATGAGTGGTCTCAAAGGAAGCTCAGAGTATGGGTGATGACTGGGAGGAAGCCAGGAATAAAAGCCAACACAGCTACCTTTTTGCTTTAATACCTTTTCTGTGTTGTTTTCTTTCCTTAAATTGCTACTGAAAACATAGTTGAGTATGCTGAAGACGAGCCGTCTATTTCAGCTGTGCATGCTGAAGACGAGCCGTCTGTTTCAGCTGTGCATAGATTGTCATGACTTAACATGTATAAGATTGAATTTCTTTTAGAGCTATATGATAAACATTTCCTATGTATGTATATATACATACATACTCGTACACATATGCACTTATTCATGCAAATGTTGGTCACTCAGTTGTGTCCAACTCTTTGCAACCCCTTGGACTATAGTCCAGTTAAGTCCTTGAGTTAACTGGGGAACAGACCAAGCTCCTCTGACCATGAAATTCTCTAGGCAAGAATACTGGCGTGGGTAAATATTTCCTCCTCCAGGGGATCTTCCTGACCCAGAGATCAAACTCAGGTCTGCCACATTGCAGGCAGGAAAGGCACATGTGCATATATACATATAACACATACACATATACATATAGCATATATGTGCATACATATAATAAATATATTTGGACAGTACAGGAAGAAAATATTTTAAAAGAAATCTTTTGTGAATATGCTCAAGGCACAAATGAATGAAGAATGAGAATTTAAATGACTAGGGCAAGACTAAACTTCAGGAAGATCATGAATTTACAGTTTTCTTTCAGAAATACTATAGAGAAAATAAATCAATAGGTGCTTGAGTCAATCCATAAATTATCTGCTGCAGGTTGTCTTAGAAATTGTCCCAAAGAGATTCAAACAAAGAGAATAGCAGAGAAATCAGCCTACAGAATCAAGCAGCAGTCTGTAGCTTGGAAAAGGGAAATTCATCCATCCCCCTACCCAGCTGCCCATCCACTCATCTACCCCTCCATTGAGCCACCCACCCTTGTATCCTTTTGTATAGTGAGTGTATACTCATGTTAGGTCCTGTGCAGAATTCTCTGTAGATATGAATACAGCTCAGCACTCTTCACTGAACTCTTAGCCCAGTGGGTGAGGGAAACAAGGAAACCCAGACTCTGGTTGATATCTGCTGAGCTATAAAAAGGCAGGAGTAAGGGGCTCTGGATAGATGTTAAGGGGGCAACAATTTTTCATCAAAAAGTCACCTGAGATTTCAGATTTCGAAAGTCAGAACACCTTTCTGTAAGGATTAAACTATGTGAAAGCTGAATTTCCTTATTTATCCCACACAATTTATATAATTATTTTTATGCATTTTAGACACAATTTCCATATAGGTATCTCTTCATATATTAAGGACGGACATAAATATTTTTTATGCTCATGCCCAGCTGTGTGTAAATTATAGGAATAAATTTTGTTAAACATCTTACACAATGTTTAAAAATAGACCATGCCCATAATCAAATAACATTTTCAGATTTTTAAACTAAGCACCTACTATGTGCCAAGTCCGTATTAGAAAGTTTCACAGTCATATTACAAAAATCCAGTCAATAAAATATTATGATACTGATTTACAAAAATTCATTTATACACTATAATGTATATTTATATGTAAATGTGTATATATTTTCATATCATATGTAATTGTGATATGTGTATATACATATAATTATAAAATATATAATCTATATACTATAGATTATATGTACACTATATGTATATGTGTACATATACCATATAATATATACATATATGTATACATAAAATGGGGAGGTGCAGTGGTAAAGAATCTGCCTGCCAATGTAGGAGGTGCAAGAGATGTGGGTTCAATCCCTGGGTTGGGAAGATCCCCTGTAGTAGGAAATGGCAACCTGCTTCATAGACAGAGGAGCCTGCTGGGCTACAGTCCATGGGGTTACAAACAATTGAACATGACTTAGTGACTGACCACATATATATGTGTGTATTTTTTTTTGATATATATGATTGTGAGAGATGAGATGAGATTTCACATCTCAAGATTAAGACTTGAGCTCAGAGCTTCTGATTTCAAGTTGAGCTTTTATTATTATTATCACCATGATCATCATCATTGTCATAATTATTATCTTACCATCATTATATATACCAAAATGTATATTGCAGCCTTATATTGTATTTACTAATAACTTACAGTATTATAATACCTATGGCAAGTATTATTAGTCTAGAAAGACATTAAGGATTATCTAATTTATGGTGTCCTGCAAGTGAAATGTATTTTGTAGCCAGCATAGTGTTTGTTTAATGCGAATTGAAATGTTTCTTGTAGGTATAAGGGATAGGGTTGGATGATGAGGCTGTGCTTCTGCAGTTTTCCAGGGTACCTACTCACAACCAGCTCCTGAAACCTTTGAGTTAACCACCCCTGAATCTTGGTATAAGCCCTTTCTTTTACAAGTAAGGAAAATAATGCCCAGTACACTTCCCAAAGTCATAGCACTCAGTAGCTCAGTAGCCTTTGCTTGAAGACTTTGGCATCTAGATACAGAGACAACCTAACTCATGTGAACTGTAGCAAAAACCACAACTGGGCAAAGCTGTAGGGCTCTGAACCTAACATGAATCAGAATCACCTGAGTGGTTTTACTTGTTTTCTGATTTAAAAAAGAAAGAAAATAAGAAATACTCTTCTTGATTTTTTATTGAGAAAAAAATTGCACTTGTTTTAAAAGTATCAAACCATTCAAAGAGGTATATAATCAAAATCCTAGCCTTCTATCCTTTAAGCTGTGTGTCTGTATGTGTGTGTGTGTGTGTGTGTATGTGTTAGTAGCTCAGTCATGTCTAACTCTTTGTGACCCCATGAGCTGCAGCCTGCCAGGCTCTTCCATCTATGGAATTTTTCAGGCAAGAATAATGAAGTGGGTAGCCATTTCCTTCTTGAGGGATCTTCCTAACCCAGGGATCAAACCCTGGTCTCTTGCAAGTCTCCTGTATTGCAGGCAGAGTCTTCAAATCTTTTAGCCTAAAGAAGCCATCCTTTAGGCTAAACCTGTTAATAATTGTTTTTCATCCATCTGAAAATTTTTCATACATAGAAAAACAAACAGGTATGTATGTCTCCCATCACTTCTTTAAACAGAAATGATACTCACATTGTTTTCCTTTTTTCATTTACTGTGAATAGTTGTAGTTTCCACGGTGGTACATATCAGTTCAGTTCACTTGCTCACTTGTGTCCAACTCTTTGTGGACCCACGGACTGCAGCAGGCCAGGCTTTCCTGTCCATCACCAACTGCCAGAGCTTACTCAAACCCAGCATCAGGGGGCCAACTTTTCTAGTGAGTTGGTTCTTCACATCAGGGGACCAGAGTATTGGAGTTTCAGCTTCAGCATCAGTCCTTCCAATAAATATTCAGGACTGATTTCCTGTAGGATAGACTGGTTGGATCTCCTTGCAGTCCAAGGGACTCTCAAGAGTTTTCTCCAACACCACAGTTCAAAAGCATCAATTCTTCGGCAGTCAGATGTCTTTAAAGTCCAACTCTCACATCCATACATGACTACCGGAAAAACCATAGCTTTGACTAGATGGACATTTGATGGCAAAGTAATGTCTCTGCTTTTTAGTATGCTGTCTAGGTTAGTCATAGCTTTTCTTCCAAGAAGGAAGCATCTTTTAATTCCATGGCTGCAGTCACCATCTGCAGTGATTTTGGTGCCCAAGACAATAAAGTCAGCCAGTTTCCACTGTTTCCCCATCTATTTGTCATGAAGTGACTGGACCAGATGCTGTGATCTGTTTTCAGAATGTTGAGTTTTAAGCCAACTTTTTCACTCTCTTCTTTCATTTTCATAAAGAGGCTCTTTAGTACTTCTTCATTTTCTGCAATAAGAGTGGTGTCATCTGCATATCTGAAGTTATTGATGTTTTTCCCTGCAATCTTGATTCTAGCTTGTGCTTCATCCAGCCCAGCATTTCACATGATGTACTTTGCATATAAGTTAAATAAGCAGAGTGACAGTATACAGCCTTGACATACTCCTTTCCCAGTTTGGAACCAGTCTGTTGCTCCAAGTCCAGTTCTAACTGTTGCTTCTTGAACTGCATGCATGGCAGGTCGGGTGGTCTGGTATTCCCATCTCTTTCAGAATTTTCCAAAATTTGTTGTGATCCACACAGTCAAAGGCTATAGCCTTTATTATAGTCAATAAAACAGAAGTAGATTTTTTTCTGTAATTCTCTTGCTTTTTCTATGATCCAGTGGATAGTGGCAATTTGACTAGTTCCTCTGGCTTTTCTAAATCCACCTTGAAGTTAATGGTTCACATACTGTTGAAGCCTGGCTTGAAGAAGTTTGAGCTTTACTTTGCTAGAGTATGAGATGAGTGCAATTGTGCAGTAGTTTGAACATTCTTTGGCATTGCCCTTTTTTGGGATTGGAATGAAAACTGACCTTTTCCAGTCCTGCGGCCACTGGTGAGTTTTCCAAATTTGCTGGCATATTGAGTGCAGCACTTTCACAGCATCATCTTTTAGGATTTGAAATAGCTCAATTGGAATTCCATCACCTCCACTAACTTTGTTCGTAGTGATGCTTCCTAAGGCCCACTTGACTTCACATTCTAGGATGTCTGGCTCTAGGAGAATGATCGCACCATGGTGATTATCTGGGTCATGAAGATTTTTTTTGTATAGTTCTTCTGTGTATTCTTAGAGAAAGAAATGGCAACCCACTCCAGTACACTTGCCTGGAAAATCCCATGGACCAAGGAGGCTGGTAGGCTACAGTCTATAGGGTCACAAAGAGTTGGACTAACTGATCGACTAACACTCTGTGTATTCTTACCACCTCTTCTTAATATCTTCTGCTTCTGTTAGGTCCATACCATTTCTGTCCTTCATTGTATCCATCTTTGCATGAAATGTTCCCTTGGTATCTCTAATTTTCTTGATGAGATCGCTAGTCTTTTTCATTCTATTGTTTCCCTTATTTCTTTGCACTGATCACTGAGGAAGGCTTTCTTATCTCTCCTTGCTATTCTTTGGAACTCTGCATTCAAATGAGTATATCTTTCCTTTTCTCCTTTGCCTTAGCTTCTCTTCTTTTCTCAGCTACTTGGAAGACCTCCTCAGACAACCATTTTACCTTTTGCATTTCTTTTTCTTGGGGATGTTCTTGATCACTGCCTCCTGTAAAATGCCATGAAGCTCCATCCATAGTTCTTCAGGCACTCTCTCAGATATAATCCCTTGAATCTATTTCTCACTTCCACTGTATAATCCTAAGGGCTTTGATTTGGTCATATATGAATGGTCTGGTGGTTTTCCCTGCTTTCTTCAATTTAAGTCTGAATTTGGCAATAAGGATTTCATATTCCGAGCCACAGTCAGCTACCAGTCTTGTTTTTGCTGACTGTATAGAGCTCTCCATCTTTGGCTACAAAAAAATATAATCAGTCTGATTTCAATGTTGACCATCTGGTGATGTCCATGTGTAGAGTCTTCTCTTGTGTTGTTGGAAGAGTGTGTTTGCTATTACCAGTGCATTCTCTTGGCAAAACTCTGTTAGCCTTTGCCCTGCTTCATTCTGTACTCCAAGGCCAAATTTACCTGTTACTCCAGGTATCTCTTGACTTCCTACTTTTTCATTCCAGTCCCCTATAATGAAAAGGACATCTTTTTTGGGTATTAATTCTAGAAGGTCTTGTAGGTCTTCATAAAACTGTTCAACTTCAGCTTCTTCAGCATTACTGATCAGGGCATAGACTTGGATTACTATGATACTGAATGGTTTGTCTTGGAGGTGAACAGAGATCATTCCATCATTTTTGCAGTTGCATCCAAGTACTGCATTTTGGACTCCTTTGTTCACTATGAGGGCTACTCCATTTCTTCTAAGGGATTCTTGCCCACGGTAGTAGATATAATGGTCATCTGAATTCAATTCACCCATTCCAGTCCATTTTAGTTCACAGATTCCTAAAATAGCGATATTCACTTTTGCCATCTCCTGTTTGACCACTTCCAATTTACCTTGATTCATGGACCTGACATTCCAGGTTCCTATGCAGTACTGCTCTTTACAGCATCAGATTTACTTCCATCACCAGTCACATCACAACTGGGTGTTGTTTTTGCTTTGGATCCATTTCTTCATTCTTTCTGAAGTTATTTCTCCACCGATCTCCAGTAGCATATTGGGCACCTACCGAACTGGGAAGTTCAACTTTCAGTGTCCTATCTTTTTGCCTTTTCATACTATCCATGGGGTTCTCAAGGCAAGGATACTGAAGTGGTTTGCCATTCCCTTTTCCAGTGGATCACATTTTGTCAGAACTCTCCACCATGACCTGTCCACCTTGGGTGACCCTACATGGCATGACTCACTGAATTAGAAAAGGCTGTGGTTCATGTGATCAATTTGATAAGTTTTCTGTGATTGTGGTTTTCACTCTGTCTGCCCTCTGATGAATAAGGATAAGAGGCTTGTGGAAATTTCCTGATGGGAGAGACTGACTGAGGGGGAAACTGGGTCTTGTTCTGATGGGCAGGGCCATATTCAGTAAATCTTTAATCCGATTTTCTGTGTTCCTTCCCTGTTGTTTGACCTGAGGCCAAACTATGGTGGAGATAATAAATATAATGGTGACCTTCTTCAAAGGGTCCCATGCATGCACTGCCGCACTCAGTACCCCTGACCCTGCAGCAGGCCACCATCAACCCACACCCCTACCAGAGACTCCTAGACACTCACTGGCAAGTCTGAGGAAGTCTCCTGTAGTGGTACATATGGATCCACCTTATTCTTTTTAATCTCCTCATAATACTTCATTGATTAGAATTTCCATAATGTATTTCATTAATGTCCTATTGATGAACATTTAGATTATTTCTAGGAGAAATCAATGGCACCCCATTCCAGTACTCTTGCCTGGAAAATCCCATGGATGGTATGAAAAGGCAAAAAGATAGGACACTGAAAGTCCTGGTAGGCTGCAGTCCATGGGGTCGCTAAGAGTCAGACACAATTGAGTGACTTCACTTTCACTTTTCACTTTCATGCATTAAAGAAGGAAATGGCAACCCACTCGTGTTCTCACCTGGAGAATCCCAGTGACAGGGGAGCCTGGTGGGCTGCTGTCAATGGGGTTGCCCAGAATTGAACATGACTAAAGCGACTTAGCAGCAGCAGCAGCAGATTATTCCTAGTATCTTGTTATTACAAATACATTTGTAATAGATCTTTGCCTATATAGGAAAACCTATCAGTAGAATAAATCTTGGAATTTCTGAGTTACAGGAAATATGATTTTTTTAATTTGACAGATTTTTAAAAATCGCCTAATATTGATGTCCTAGAAGCAGCTTGTACCAGCTTGCAACAGCCAATTGTTCAGTATATTTAAGAATTTCATGAAACCATTATTAAATTGCTTGTAGCTTGAAATGAGTCGTGGTGGGAGTGTTTACACCATGAAAACCCAGGCTTCTAATTTTTATTGACATATATATTTTTGGCAAATCAGTTTACCAGAACACCACTGCCTATAAAGACAACTAACATTCATTTGGGGAAGATTCCTATAGTGTGGGGTGCATCCCAGACTTACAGAGCACCTGGGGGGTAGGAACAGAAGATCTGAACTTGTAGAGAATTTCTCATGGGAGCTCAGTGTAGCCAATGATGGGGGAACCTCAGTGATGATTAGACAAGGGAGGGGATGAGCATGATCAGAGGGTGCTTTCTGGAGAGGAAACTAAATTGGAACTTTCAGACTGCTCAGGAGTTAGATACACATAAGATGCTGGAGATGGATCCAGGTGTGGAAGCGTTTTCCTCAACTGCATAAAAAATAGATTCTTGGGAAGCAGAGGTTACAGAAGAGAGGGTTCCTCTCACTCAGCTGCCCTCACAGCCATCAGTCTTCTCCTTCCCTTCAGAGCTCACCTCAGAATTTCCCCCTTAACCTCTCCCCAGACATCCTATTAACACAACACACACACACAGCCTTAGGATAAGCCAAACTTTCCCCTCTCTTCTTATCTTAAAAATCCTACCACAGATGCAACTGAGTTAAATTTAAGTGAATAGTTTCAAGGACATTAACTTACACTCAGACCAAGAGGGGCATCTCTCTGGATTAGTCCTGAGCTTGCTAATGTCAGATGGGGTCTTTCTGATCATGTACATCATAAGGACAAAGGACCCACTCCTAGCTCCCCCCCCCCCCGCCAGTAGACCCCAGGGAGGTCTTATCCAACAGGCTGTTACAACCTTTCCACCCAAGAAACACATCCCCACAGCAGTGCTTCAGTGTGGTCCTCGCTAAAGGTAGAAAGAAGACCGGGTGACGCTGGTCCAAATAAAAACAACACAATTCCAGGAAAAGTGAAAATTCTCTTGTCTAAGTTACTCTACTGTTTGCATTTTCATCACGTGACTATTTGGTTAAACAGATTGAGATAACCAAGGAAGCTGTTTATAATGGTAGTAGTTTAGCGTATTGATTCTAGACTGTCTGAGTTCATATCTTGACTCAAGCTCCTTGACCTTGGATATGCAGCTTAGCTTCCATGCGCCTCAATTTCCTCACATATAAAATGGGGATAACAGTATAACAACATGACCTAGTCACAGTGTTTTTGAAGCTTAAATAAGGTAATACATGTCTGAGTGTGATACACATACACACATATCACTACAATGACTGACACATTAATAACTATGATGTGTAGCAGCAGTTTTGAGCCTTTGGACAGTCGTTCAGATATTAATTCTCCACTTCAGATTGTTTCCAGATGGACAAACCCTGGGTCAGGAAAATTAGAGCCAGTTTAATCGCAACAGGAGGGATAGATATGATAGATGAGAAGGACGCTTTAATAATATTTTTCGAGCAGCTTGCTCACAAAAAGCACATCAAAATTATTCCTTTCAACAAGCTATGGTGGGGTATAAGGTGCAAAAGTAATTGCTTTAGAACTCCATTTTGACAGACCTTGTAAGAGTTCCCTTTACTTTTTAAAATCACTAACTCAGTGTGAAAATAAAAAGTTTAAATTGGACAGTATCTCCTATTCCATCATTTGAGGTTTATTTGTCTGTCTCATTTCATTTGTTCCTTCTAATGGGATTTAATGGAAGCAGTGGGAGCCAAGAAGGGGTCATAAGTTGCTAGCTGACCGGGAAACCCTGCTGGGGAAACTGCAGGAGAAAGAGGCATTGCGTTCATCTCTGCCCCACTCAGCACAGCACCCTTCCCCTGGAGGCAAAGTCACTCTGAGAGAAATGAGTCTCTGGCTGGTGTGGTGCAGGGTGGAGAGACCCATAGTCTCCTTCCTATTTACTTGTATTGACATATACGGCCCCATGGCACGTCTGCGACCCCACTATTACCACTGTAGCAGTTCTATTTCCTTATGTGTTCCTTACAAATGATGGATTTTAACAAAAGAAAGGCTGATAATGACTTCAAGCATTATAACATCCCAAGGTTGAAAAAAAAGGATAGCCATACTTTATTTTTGTACTCACATCCATGTGGGAAATAAAACCCTATTTAATGAAAAATTGCATGTCGTAAAAGTGTTTTACGACACTTACAACAACGTAATGTCACCATTAACAAATTCTGTACAAGCTCCACAGTTTATGTTTGCGGGACGAAACCTAACGCCAAGTCAATGAAAACTGAATTGCAGCCTTTTCTCGGTGAGGTATGTTTTGTGACAGGGAACGTGCTCCAGGCAAAAGGAAAAATGTTTTCGGAGACCTGTAGGGTAGACAGAGGGCTTCCTAGGTAGAGCTAGTGACAAAGAACCCACCTGCCAGTTCAGGAGATGTAAAAGACATGGCTCGATCCCTGGGTTGGAAAGATCCCCTAGAGGAGGGCATGGCAACCCACTCTAGTATTCTTGCCTGCAGAATCCCATGGACAGAGGAGCCTGGTGGGCTAGAGTAAATAGGGTCACAAAGAGTTGGACATGACTGGAGCAACTTACCACACACACAGGGTAGAAGGAATATATGTATATATTAGAGGAACATAAGGAATCGGTCATAGCTGAGTTGGTAAAGAATCCACCTGCAGTGCAGGAGATCCCAGTTCCATTCCTGGGTCAGGAAGATCCCCTGGAGAAAGGATAGGCTACCCACTTCAGTATTCTGGCCTGGAGAATTCCATGGACTGTATAGAATCAGTCGCAAAGAATCGAGCAACTTTCACTTCACTTCAAGGAGTCGGTGGGTGGGGAGAGGGGTGAAGAAGAGAATATGAAACCAATGAAAGGAAAAAATAAGACTCGTGATGGCTCATTTTATGTGTCAACTTGGCTGGCCTGAGGGATGCCAAGAGAGTTGGCAAAATATTTCTGGGTGTGTCTGCAAGGATGTTTCTAGATGAGATTAGCATGTGATTCAGTAGACAGAGGGATGGCTGTCACCTCTGTGGGTGGGTATCATCCAGTCTGTTGAGAGCCCAATAGAACAGGAAGGCCAAGGAGGGATAATGAATTCTCTCTCAAGTTTTGAACTGGAACCTTTATCTTCTTCTGCCTTCAGAAATGGAGCTCCTAGCTCTCTGGCCTGAGGATTCAGGAACTTACACCATCAGTCCCTCACTCCCTGGCCTTTGACTCCAGCTTTCCTGGTTCTCCAGCTTGCAGATGGCCCAGTGTGGGACTTCACCTCCACAACTGCGTGAGCCAGCCCCTATAACCGATCTCCTGTGAATTCCATCTGTCTCTCTGTACATCCAATTGGCTGTGTTTCTCTGAGGAACCCTGACGACTACAAGGCTTTGAGGACACCCGAATGTGGGTTGTCAGCCACTGTGTGTACAAGTGTGGCCTGGAGCCAGCGTTGCCAGTGTCATCTGCGCACTGGTTAAAAATGCGCATTCTCTGCCCCCTCTCAGATCTACTGAGTCAAAAACTCGGGCAGGACCGAAAATCTGTGTTTTTTTTTTTTATTAAACATTTTTTTTTATTAGTTTTGCCAAACAATGACATGATATCACCATGGGTTTACATATGCTCCCCCTCCAGAACCCCCCTCCCTCCTCCCTCCCCCCGGGAAATCTCGTTGCACCAGTCCCAAGCATCAATCCTGGGCCGGCTATTGCTTAGACATATGATAATTAACATGTTTCAATGCCATTCTCCCATATCATCCCACCCTTTCCCTCATCCACAGAGGCCCTGAGTCTATTCTATACATCTGTGTTCCTTTTGCTGTCTCGCATGCTGGGTTCTCGTTACTGTCTTCCTAAATTCCATATATATGCGTTAATATACTGTATTGTTGTTTTTGCTTCTGGCTTACTTCACTCTGGATAATGGGCTCCAGTTTCGTCCATCTGAGTAGAACTGATTCAAATGAATTTTTCCTTAATGCTGAGTAATATTCCATTGTGTATATGTACCACAGCTTTCTTATCCATTCATCAGTTGATGGGCATCTAGGTTGCTTCCATGTCCTGGCTATTGTAAACAATGCAGCGATGAACATTGGGGTACACGTGTCTCTTTCAATTCTGGTTTCCTCGGTATATATGCCCAACAGTGGGATTGCTGGGTCATATGGCAGGACTATTTGCAGTTTTTTAAGGAACCTCCACACTGTTTTCCATAGAGGCTATACTAGTTTGCAATCCCACCAACAGTGTAAGAGAGTTCCCTTTTCTCCACATCCTCTCCAGCATTTATTACTTGTGGATTTTTGGATTGCAGCCATTCTGAGTGGTGTAAAGTGATATCTCATTGTGGTTTTGATTTGCATTTCTCTGATAATGAGTGATGTTGAGCATCTTTTCATGTGTTTGTTAGCCATTTTTATGTCTTCTTTGGAGAAACGTCTGTTCAATTCTTTGGCCCACTTTTTGATTGGGTTGTTTATTTTCCTAGAATGGAGCTGCAGGAGTTGCTTGTATATTTTTGAGATTAATTGTTTGTCCGTTGCTTCATTGGCTATTATTTTCTCCCATTCTGAAGGCTGTCTTTTCACCTTGCTTATAGTTTCCTTTGCAGTGCAGAAGCTTTTAATTTTAATTAGGTCCCATTTGTTTATTCGTGCTTTTATTTCCAATATTCTGGGAGGTGGGTCATGTAGGATCCTGCTTTGGTTGATGTCAGAGAGTGTTTTCCCAATGTTATCCTCTAGGAGTTTTATAGTTTCTGGTCTTATGCTTAGATCTTTGATCCATTTTGAATTTATCTTTGTGTATGGTGTTAGAAAGTGTTCTAGTTTCATTCTTTTACAAGTGGCTATCCAGTTTTCCCAGCACCACTTGTTAAAGAGGTTGTCTTTTCTCCATTGTATATTCTTGCCTCCTTTGTCAAAGATAAGGTGTCCATAGATGCGTGGATTTATCTCTGGGCTATCTATTTTGTTCCATTGATCTATATTTCTGTCTTTGTGCCAGTACCATACTGTCTTAATGACTGTGGATTTGTAGTATAGCTTAAAGTCAGGTAGGTTGATTCCTCCAGTTCCATTCTTCTTTCTCAAGATTGCTTTGGCTATACGAGGTTTTTTGTATTTCCATACAAATTGTGAAATTATTTGTTCTAATTCTCTAAAAAAGACCTCTGGTAGCTTGATAGGAATTGCATTGAATCTATAGATTGCTTTGGGTAGTATACTCATTTTCACTCTATTGATTCTTCCAATCCACGAACATGGCACATTTCTCCATCTGTTTGTGTCCTCTTTGATTTCTTTCATCAGTGTTTTATAGTTTTCTATATACAAGTCTTTTGTTTCTTTAGGTAGAAATACTCCTAAGTATTTTATTCTTTTTGATTCAATGGTGAATGTTTGCAGATGACATGATCCTCTATATTGAAAACCCTAAAGACTCTACGAGAAAATTACTAGAGCTAATCAGTGAATATAGCAAAGTTTCAGGATACAAAATCAACACACAGCAATCCCTGGCATTTCTATACACTAACAATGAAAAAACAGAAAAAGAAATTATGGAAACAATTCCATTCACCATCGAATCAAAAATCTGTGTTTTAACAAGCCCTCCAGTGATTTTAGAGTATAAACCATGTTGAAAGGTTTAGTGTGCCCAATAAAATCAGCTGGTAGACTTATCTGATCCCCATCCTGAGGATGGTGTCTGATCCCCATCCCAAGTCAATTAAATCTTAGAGTCAGGCTCTGGCACTAGTACTCTCTGAAAGTTTGTCAGGTAGTTCTAACTTACGGCAGTGGGAGGGTGTCCTTGATGGCTCAGACAGTGAAGAATCACCCAGGTTCCATCCCTGGATCGAAAAGATCCCTTGGAGGAGAGAATGGCAACCCACTTCCAGTATTCTTGCCTGCAGAACTCCATGGACAGAGGAACTTGGTGAGCTATATAGTCCAAAGGGTTGCAAAGAGTCAGACACATGTGAATGGCTAACGCTCTTTTTTTTTTTTTTTCTGACATGGGCCAGGATTGAGAATCATTGGTTTAGACTAACATTTTGTCATCTGTTACATGCTAACCATAGGGAAAGTTTTACTCAGAGGGGCAGTTCATTGATAACCAACTCTCTTTTGATTTAGGCCTGGTAACAATGATCTGTAATTGACATCATCTGTCTTCTTAGTGCTCAAGACTAGATTGCCCATGCCCTTGGCAACCATGTCTCCATGTCTCTTAACAGAAAGGCCTTTTTGCACAGACAACATGAGGTAAACTTTGATTTAGCACAACCTAAGTCATCAACTAAACAGTCCAAGAAGTGGGTCCCAAAGTAACAACATCCTTTAGATTAAATTTACAAAGTGTTTGGGGGTGAACAAGGGTATGGGGGAAGTGGTAGGAGAGAAAGGGACACAAGTAAGCATCAGTGAAGAAAAATAAAACTTTCATACTTTGATTATTGGGAGATTGGGATGGACATATATACACTACTATATATAAAATAGATAACTAATAAGAACCTGCTATATAGCACAGGAAGCTCTACTCAGTACTCTGTAATGGCCTACATGAGAAAGAATCTAAAAAAGAGTAGATATATGTGTAACTGAATCACTCTGATGTACAGCAGAAACCAATACAACACTGTAAATCAACTATATTCCAATAAAAATTTAAATCTGTATATATATATATATATATATACACAATTCTTACTGTTTTAAAAAAAAAAGGAAATAAAATAGCCATACTCCCTTTGGTCTAACAGGGAGCTATTTTTTTAAAGTTCAAATATCGTCTTTATTCATCACAAATCCTTGAACACTTGCTAACTGGGCAAACATTAATAATGATAATCACCATTTATTGAGCACTTATAGTGGGATCACATCTTCAGGAAGGGAGTGTAGGTTCTAAAGATACTATATAAGTTGAAAATAAAACAAAGTTGAAATTATCCTTGTACATCACTTAATGGCTGAGATAGAAGAGGCATGTGTGTGAGGGTATGTGAAAGTCACTCAGTCATGTTTGAATCTTTATGACCCCATGGACTATACAGTCTACAAAATTCTCCAGACAAGAATACTGGAGTGGGTAGACGTTCCCTTCTCTAGAGGATCATCCCAACCCAGGGATCAAACCCAGGTGTCCCACACTGCAGGCGGATTCTTTATCAGCTGAGCCACAAGGGAAGCCCACTAAAGAGGCATACAGACTCGTGGACTTTGTGGATGAGGGTAAGGGTGGGATGATATGGGAGAAGGGCATTGAAGCATGTTAATTGTCATGTGTCTGATCAATCGCCAGCCCAGGATTGATGCTCGGGACTGGTGCAGCGAGATTTCCCGGGGGGGAGGGAAGAGGGAGGGGGGTCCCGGAGGGGAAGCATATGTAAACCCATGGTGATATTATGACAATGTATGGCAAAAACAATAAAAAAAAAAAGATTTTCAGCAAATTTGTAAAAGTTTTGCCCATTATTCTTCAAACACCTCATACCACCATAGATGCCAAATTTTTGGCTGCTTAAAATTAATAAAACTCTATTATTGACTTATAAAAAAAAAGAGGCATATAGAAACCAAATCTCCATGAGATCAGCTGACCACATCCCCAATATCACATACCTCAGAGCTCCCCAAATGGGTTGATACTTCTCTTTCTTTCTTTTGTTCATGGACTGGATGTCTGCTTTGAGTGTCTCCCTTGCTGTTACCTCCTCAAATATTCATCACAATCCTATGATGCAAAATTATTATTATTATCATCTCTTTTGCATATTTTGCAGAGGAAGTAACTGAGATTTGGAGAAGTAAATTGCCCAAAGTCATATATTGGAGCTCAAATTAAAACACAGTTATGTGTAACCCAAGGACTCAGACCCTCTGCTTCTCTAAACCAGAGCCAATTTTAAAACTATTTTTTCAGTGGGGGGGTCTTTTTACCTTCACATCATTTCCAGGAACAATAAACTTCTAAGTAATTAGTTATGATCCCTGCAAGACTGATAACGCCAGGGTTGTAGGATCAAGGCAGAACTAGTCCCTTCTGTCCCACAAAGGGAACACTGGTACACTGTTGTTAGGTGTGTAAATTGGTGCAGCTACTATAGAAAACAGTATGTGATTCCTCAAAAAATTAAAAATAGAACTACCATGCATATGTGCCAAGCCACTTCAGTCGTGTCTGACTCTTTTCCACTCCAAGGACTGTACCCCGCCAGGCTCCTCTGTCCATGGAATTCTCCAGGCAAGAATACTGGAGTGGGTTGCCATGTCCTCCTCTGGGGGAACTTCTTGACCCAAGGATCAAACCCACGTCTCCTGCATCTTCTTCATTGCAGGCAGATTCTTTACCGCTGAGCCAATGGGGAAGCCCGGAACTCCCATATGATGCAGCAATCCCACTTCAGGGTGTATATCCAAAAGAACTGAAATCAAGATCTCAAAGAGATATCTGTGCTCCCCATGTTCACTGCAGCATTGTTCATAGTAATGGATAATGGAAACAACCTAAGTGCTCATCAATGGAAATAAAGAAGGGAATAAAGAAGATGTGCTGTATAAATGTAATGGATATTATTCAGTCATGAGAAAGAAGAAAACCCTCCCATTTGTGACGATATGGTTGCCTTGAAGGCATTACGCTAAGTGAAATAATCCAAACAGAGACAAATACTACACAATATCATTTATATATGAAATCTAAAAACAGTCAAACTCATAAAAATGTGGTTATGGGGGGGGCAGAGGAAAATAGAGAGAGATTAGGAAAAGGGTATAAGCTTTCATCTGTAAGATGTATGAGGTCTGAAGAACTAGTGTATACCATGGTGACTATGGTTGATGCCTCCGTATTATATTACTGAAATTTGCTTAGAAAGCAGAACTTTAATGTTCTCTTCAAAGAAGAAAATAAATCTGTGAGGTGACAGATGTGTTAATTAACTAGATGTGGGAATCCTTTCACAATGTATATGCATATCAGATGACCATCATATACATTTTTTCACTTTTTATTTGTATTGGGGTATAGCTGATTAACAATGTTGTGATAGTTTCAGGTGAACAGGGAAGGGACTCAACCATACATATACATGGATCCATTCTTCCCTAAACTCCCCTCCCATATACATTTTAAACATCTTACAATTTTCTTTGTCAATTATACCTTAATAAGGTTGAAAAAGGGCTTCCCCAATAGCTCTGTGGTAAAGAATCCTCCTGCAATGCAGGAGATGCAGAAGATGTGGGTTCAGTCCCTGGGATGGGAAGATCCCCTGGAGGAGGGTATGGCAACCCACTCCAATATTCTTGCCTGGAGAATTCCATGGTTAGAGGAGCCTGGCAGGCTACCGTCCATAGGGCCACAAAGAATCGGACAGGACTGAAGGGACTTAGCATGCATGCAAGATTGAAAAAAGTAAAGATTTTTAATAATTAATAATAAATAAAAATAGGCCATACATTTGACACCCTAATAAAATCCCCTTTATCCCCTGTTTGGTGGTCTCCAGAGATGGGAGCCCAGTATGAAAAGAGTGTCCTTGAAGTTGACAGACCATACATATGAACACCCCAAAGGGAGACTGAAGGGAGAAACAGTGGAGAATGCCAGTGGTTTGAAAAGTTATCACATCCTTCTCATCATCCTCAGGCTCTGCTTGAACCTTCTTTCCTTTCTAGTGAGAAAACAGATTCAATGAAGGAGCAGACATTTCAAATTAGTGCCCAAAATAAAGCCTGAAGAAACTCGAGAGAGCTTGTGAGATGATTGATTGCCTGCTCAGTTTAGCGTCTCCTGAGGCCCGTTCTCCACCTCCCTGGCCCCTCTACTGTTGTACAGAGGGAGGGGGAGCTCTCCTCGTCACCCACACTTCCTAGGACTTCAGCCCAAACCAGGAGGAATAGTTTTGCCTGGGAAGAGAAACAGGAGCAATGGAATACCTTCCTGCTCCACAGCTACCTCCTCTTCCAACAACTCCAGTCCCAGTCAGTACACAGCTGATGAAAAGCAGAGAACAGTATGAGTGTAATGAAATTCCTTGAGCTGACACACACAGATGTCCAGGTGGCACACTGAGCAACTTCGTAGATCACAGTGTAAATGGTATCCCCTTGTGATGAGCAGTGCCGAATGTGCACAGCTGTATGTGGCAGCCCTGCCAACTATCCCCCAGGTTTTGCCAAGGCAAATAGTAAAACATAATACTGTACATCTGTTTTTCCCCCCTAGGCAAAACAAGAATAGAAGACCTTGTCCATAATTTTCTATAAGGATATTATCATGTCTTCTCCTAAAGTAATTCAAATGCTCAAGACAATTAGGTGTCTTTCTTTCTGAAACAATAGAATGCTTATTTGTGTGTTTCCTTCCTTGTTACAAATTTACATGTACATCTGTTCACAAATATACATGGACATATGTTCACATAAACAGCAGTGAAAGAGTAAAGCAGTGAAAAAGGATTTATGGCAACTCTACAATTAGCATGCATACTATAAATATTATATTTAAACTTAATTTTGAGCTTCCTAGAGGCCAAGGCATAACAGGGTAATGTTGATTAGCCGTTAAGTCATATCTGACTCTCTGTGACCCCATGGACTGTAGCCCACCAGGCTCCTCTGTCCATGGAATTTCCCAGGCAAGAATACTGGAGTGGGTTGCCATTTCATTCTCCAGGGGATCTTCCCAATCTAGGGATTGAACCTGTGCTTCCTGCACTAGCAGGCAGATTCCTTACTGTCTGAGCCACCTGGGAAGCCCCCAAACAGGGTAATACAATTATATTTTTCTTAGGTAGTAGATAAAAACATATCTGAAGTTTAGGAGACACACCTGTTTTCCTGAATCTCAGTCCTTAAAGAAACATATCACGATGAAGCCAACTTGTTTTCCTATCTTGGCCAGGCAACAATGGTGAGACTGGGATGAGGGGGCAGAGCTTCAAAAGCTACATGCAATGAAACCTACAATGATATAGTGGTTGAACTTGCAGGCATGGAAGCCAGTGGGCCAGGTTCAAATGCCAGCTGGCCTTGGGTCATCCACTTAGCATGGCTTCAGTTTTCTTGTCTGTAAAATGGGGGTAAAATATGCACATGATCTGCTGTGACAGTATGTGGAATATAATGATGGTATGCTTAGCATAGCGTCTGATTCATGGTAAGCCCTGAATATATTAGTTTTTATTACATAAACCTAAAACAGGAGCTGGAGCTTGTGGCTGGGATTAAATACCAGACTTATACCTAAGATGCCCAAAGAAGGAGGCATGAGGAAACAGGTCAGGGAGGCCACAGTGAAGAACCTTCTGGAGAAATCCTGAAAGATGTCCAGCCTCTGTGCCCTCGACCTGCTGCAATGTTCAGGTTTCACCCTCTCAGGCAAGCCTTGGCAACCATCAGGTGATGTTGTAAAGAAATGGCTACTGGGTTGATAAAGGTTTGGTTGCAAATGCAGAAGGGACATGTATATATGGTGGGTTCTTGAGTCACCCTTACATGGATGGTCAAGGCATCCAGTGTTCTGACAAGACTAGAGCCTCAAGCCACAGAAGTGTGTGTATGTGTGTGTGTGTGTGTGTGTGTGTGGTGTGCGGAGGGTGAGAGGATGGGCTGGTGCAGGTAGCAGGCACAGGATACACAGGAACCAAAGTCCTGGTCATGGATCAGCTGGCCTCTGGAAAGAAGGAGTGTTGAGTTGGAAATGTTGAGCCTCAGAGGCAGGCACAAAGCCACAGTGACCTTCAAAACGGCTCTATAAAAAAGGGCTCTGCAAAAGCCTCTGACTAGAAGAAGAGAAAGGGGAAGTTAGAGCACTCCCATGGGTACAGCTTTTCCAACTTTTCATACTATGACCCACAATGAGAAATGTATTTTACACATGAATACATATAACTGAACAAAATTTCACAAAACAGTTCTTACTCTTACTATGTATGCTTTGCTCTCATATTATCATTTCCATTTGCTCTCTTTTTAAAAAAAATACTATTTTATTTTATAATTTCAAAAACACTGCTTTAAGAGAAAAGAAGGAGAAGGACCCTTTAGGAGGACCTTGGGCCCAAGACAGTGAGAGAGAAGGTTCTTTGGAACAGATACTGACTAAGGGAAAAAGGTCTGCGCCACAGCGTGGCTGCAAATGTTGGGCTGAAGAGGCGAAATCAGTGAGACCCCACTGGACTGGATCTTCTTTGAATCCCTCATGCTTTGCACATAATGGGCCTTTGGAAGAGTTATTTTAACAGAACTTGACTTATCTTAACTGAAAGTAGTTGCCTCAAGTGCGCAGCCTTCTCATGATCTGACGTGACAGCTCAAGGGACTTGAAACAGCTCGAGGAATGGCTGAATGGCATGTCCCACTATCTTCCTTACCGTGTCCTTTCTCACCTGGGCTGACACAAGGGCCTTGGTATCGGAGACGTCAGGTTTGCACCTGGCATTCCTCTTGTAGGGCCTGGGGCTCTGGCCTTCTCTGACCCTCAGGTCGTCAGACCCCACAGTTCCTGTCGGCTGGGAAGAGCTGAGGAGCTATTTTAAATAGTTTAAGCTACTAAATGAATTTTCTTGGAATGTTTCCTCGTCGATTCCTTCTTCATTTCCTCTTTCTGCATAGAGAACTTCTTTCTCCCTTTTCCTCCCTCTGTGCCATTAGACTTCTCAAATAAAAAAGTTACAGGTCTTTTTTTACAAGCAAGCGAGTGCTCTGGCTGTTCCAGAATGCTAATGCTTACCTAAGAGGAAAAAAAAAAAAAATCTTTTATGGGACCATAGGTTCTACCCCAGTGTGTGCAATTTCCATTTTGAGTAAGACAGTTCCAGCTCCTCCCTCAGGCTTTTTCCTTGATGCTCTCAGAGGAATTAAGCTTTCATCCTCCCTACGTGCTCCCATGGGAGGAGGGGCCATGGATGATCAGAGTTTTCAGTGAAGGAAGGGCTGCAACAGGGCCCCGTGAAGGCACCTGTGCCTGGGGCAAGCGACTCAAATTTCATGTCATTGCTTCTTCTGGGAAAGTAGGATAATAGTAAGTATCTTGCAGAGTTATTACTGAGGGAGGAAACAATGTATGTAAAACAAAGGAGAGTGCAAGCCACATGGAGATACTGAAAAGTCATTAGTAGTTGCAGTGGTAGTCGCTGGAGTTTTGTCATCATCACAGTTACTACAAGTTTCTTTTTGAAAATGAAAGTGTTAGTCGCTCAGTCCTGTCTGACTCTGCGACCCCATGGACTGTAGCCCACCAGGCTCCTCTGTCCATAGAATTCTCCAGGCAAGAATACTGAAGTGGGTAGTGATTTCTTCCTCTAGAAGATCTTCCCAACCCAGGAATCAAACCCAGGTTTCCTGGAAGATTCTTCACTGTCTGAGCCACCATGCTAGAGTACAGACGCTCAGTTCACAAGTTTCTTCTTGGATGACCCAAAGAAAGCTAGGCTCATTTTGGCCAAAGCGAAATAGGAAATAGATCATTAGTATTGTCATCATTGTTAAGTATTTATGAGGCAGCCTTCTGTTTACATCACTATATAAAGAGCATGGACCCAGTGTCTATCCAATAAGAAGGTCTTTTTTTATTATTAATTATTTATTGGCATATAGTTGCTTTACGATGTTGTGTTAATTTCTGCTTCACAGCAAAGTGAATCAGCCATACGTATACATATATCGTCTCTTTTTTTGGTTTGTTTTTTTTTTTTTTAGTAGCAACAAGGCTTTTATTTTTTTATTTAAATTATTTTTAAAACAATACTTTTTCCCTAGAAGGTGGCACATTTTCAACAACTAAAGACAAAATCTAATGACCCAATGATAATCTGCCTAGAAATACATACATACAATATTAATACTGACAATATTAATTCAGTGGCAATCACCATAGAACTGGGCTGTAAGTAGATTGTATACTATAACAGAAGAGTGTGGATATCCCTTCTTTTTTGACTTTCCTTCCCATTTAGATCACCACAGAGCACTGAGTTCCCTGAGCTATACGTAGGAAGCTAGAGGACCCGGCTCTGAAGTGGTAGCCTCTACATAATGATGTGAAATGAGCAGATCACTGGAAGCAGGGGTTTCCTTGGTCCAACTGTGACATTTGGGCACAGATCTTTTTCGTTCTACTAGGTTAAATGCCCTCTCACCCCATCTTAGGTCAAAGCATCTGTTTCATTTTGTATTCAAATTCTCTCCCTTGAGCTGCTCCATGCACAAAGCAGGCTTTTGGCACAGTTTGGTCAGATGGGTAAATACAAGTGTGAAACAATCCTATGACACCGTATCAGATGCTCAGGTAATGTTTTGATGCATCCGTGGTGATGGATGGTAAGGAACAAATGCTGGGACCCTTTTCAAAGGAAACTCCACTGCATGACATCCTCCAGCCCTGGGAGGAAGCAGTGGGTGTATCTGCTCAAGTCAGAGTTGGCAAGAGGCAAAGAGAGGAAGCTGGTGCCTGAGCCCGTGAACCTGGGTGAGTCAGAGTCTATTGTGAACAACTAGCTCCTTGGTAAGGGGCTCTCTGGGGAAGAGAGAGTCATCAGGCCACACCTTCTGAACAGCTAAAGAAGCATTCACCTTATAGGAGGAGGTCAACCAAAACGCCAGAGAGATGATCTTGTGTAGGGAAAGCTTGTATCTAGAAAAGGGACTTTGTGCTCCACTTGAGGGCAGGGTCTTGGCTATACAGGTGCATCCGTCTGCTTCTCAGCCGGGTTAGAACATTCAAAGTATTCAAATTAGCAGGGCTGCCTAAGTTAGGCAAAATAAACAAACCCAGGACAAGGAGAAGCTCAAATGGCTTCTTCTCACTAATGTTCTTTTAATATTTTTTAAATACTTATTCATTCATTTTTGGCTGCATCAGGTCTTGGTTGCAGCATGTGGGCTCTTCCTCATGGCACCCGGGCTTAGTTGCCCTGCAGCATGCGAGATTATCGTTCCCTGACAGGGGATCGAACCCATGTCCCCTGGATTGGAAAGTGGACTCTTAACCACTGGGCCACCACGGAAGTCCCCTAACTAATTTTCAACATCATCAAAGTTAGATCTCAGAGCCTAAATGTCTAGTTGTTGACATCTTGCGACTAATCACAGAGAAAAGAGCGCCTTAATTGCTCTTCCACAAAACATGTTTCTTTGGATTTAAGCAGCCCTGAACTGAAGAGAGAGCAGCCAGGTCAAGGTGAATGCTTCCTTTTACTGTCCAGAATTCAGTCACAGGATTGATGAAAACATGTTGTAAACTGTATTTTTGCCATTATGCTTTACAATTTAGTATTTCTTAAATCAGTATAGGTTGGATATTTTGTTTATACAGCTAATATGTTTATTTTTCTCAGGAAAAAAAAAGAAAAAGCTGCCACTAAGCCAGTGGAATGTCAGGTTTGATGCTACCTGGTGGCTCAGACGGTAAAGCATCTGCCTACAAGGTGGGAGACCCGGGTTCAATCCCTGGGTCGGGAAGGTCTCCTGGAGAAGGGAATGGAAACCCACCCCAGTATTCTTGCCTGGGAAATCTCATGGATGGAGGAACCTGGTAGACTACAGTCCATGGGGTCACAAAGACTCAGACATGACTGAGCGACTCCACTAGAATTAGAGAAATAGGATGCTTCACTGTTTTTGTCTAAGAACTTTCAGCACAATGCCTTGGGCACAAACCTTGAGTCACAAGCCCCCTCTTAAACAGCTCCATCCTCCCTTGGGTCCTGGAGTAACCATGTCACA
Source organism: Antilocapra americana (assembly GCA_007570785.1). Taxonomy (NCBI): domain Eukaryota; kingdom Metazoa; phylum Chordata; class Mammalia; order Artiodactyla; family Antilocapridae; genus Antilocapra; species Antilocapra americana. The sequence continues at coordinate 5,590,194 of ML664159.1, forward strand.
AGGACATTTAGGACAGCATGGTCATTGCCGCCCAGGAGCAGCTATATAATTTGCAGATCCAAGTGCAAGATGAAAATACAAGGGACTGTCATTTACAAATTATAAGAATTTCTACAGAGTGACAGCAGAGCATTAAGCCAGGGGTGGGCCTTTCTGAGCCTAGGGCGCTGTGCAGCTTTCCCCATCTCGTGTGCACAAAGCCAGCCCACTGCTGCCCAAAGGAGCAGGCCATGCCGAGCTTCAGATGCCATAGGAGTTCTCACACTCCCCAGAAGCCCCCCTCCCTGACTCTTCAAACTTTCCTCGGTCTCATTCCCAAATCTCCATCCCACCACACCTTCTACCACAACCTATCAATTCCATGTGTGCTTGCTGAGTCATTTCAGTCATGTCTGACTGTTTGTGACCCTATGGACCTAGCCTGCCAGGCTCTCTGTCTATGGGATTTTCCAGGCAAGACAACTGGAGTGGGTTGCCATTTCCTCCTCCAGGGAACTCTTCCCAATCCAGGGATCAAACCCGTGTCTCCTGTGTCTCCTGTATTGCAGGCAGATTCTTTACCACTGAGCCATCAAGAAAGCCCCTTATCAATTCTACACACGCCCAACTAACCCGTTCTGTCCAGAGGAATGTTGATAAGAGAGTCATGAGCACTTTGAAGGCTCAGGAGACCTCCCAGCCTGGACCTGAACAACACAGTCCCCACCCCAGCCAGTTTGGGCATCTTCTCATTGACTTCCTTTCTGTCCCCCTTTTCCTCCTTACCTTTGTCCAGGTGTCTTCTGCTTTAGAGTTAGCACCCTGCCCCACTCTCCCAGGCCCTTCTTTCTCTCCATCCCACATTCGAATAATTTTATTCCACAAACCACCACACAGCAGTAAACTCAATAAAGATTTTCAGCTTGATAATTGACCTATAGGTCAGAATTCTTCTCTATGTGAGCTATAGCACAGCCCAGTGTGTTGCCAAGTTCTGAGTCAGCCTTTGTTTATTTGGAGCATGGTACTAATGCCTGAGCTTTTATCCACTAGCATTAGACTTGAATTTTCCCTTGAAATGATTACTGTTAAGTCATTGCCTGAACTCAAATTAACGAGTTCATAATCACACTTTTTTTTTCTGGGATTGTGACTTAGAAATAGAAAACACTTCCAAATTCCATGGCTTTTTAGGAGAGAGAATGCTAAGGAACCAAGAGTCTGAGAAATGCAGGGAGCCAGTTTTGAACTGATTCCATTTTCCCCAACAGGCTCCATTCACTCCCCTGGGAGGGGGTCACTGAGGGGGTGACAGGCAGTTCCACACCATGCGAGAGCCCAGTACCAAGAAGGATGTGCGATCCTATCAACTAATTGGTTGGCTTCATGAAAACTGTTGAGAGCAATCATTTTTTTGACAGCTCAAGTTTAACCAGGTATATTCCATAGTTGAAGATAATTGGAACTGCAAATGTCACTAAAATCTAATATCTTACAAGGATTCCATAGTTGAACTTTGGAAAATTATTAGTCATTGAAGAATTCTCTCATGATGCTGCCATGGCAAAATTTCCTTTTCTGAATCTACTTTGTTATATGCTGAGTCTGCAGACATATCATTCCTTACAAGGTTCTGGAGATGATTAAATAGGCAAACATGTACAAAGTGCTTGGCACACCTCTTGGAACATAGTAAGCACTCAATACATGTTAGCTGTTATTGTTATCGGCTCCTTTATTTTGAAACTGACATTAATTGCTGTGACAACCAAAGTGCATTGAATCATTCTGCTGCTGTGCAAGGCAGTCTTCACACAAGTGCTGATGCTTACATGTTAACTTAGTTTCTAGCTAAGCAAAGAGTCAGGTTTTCAGGTAGCTTTGGATTCAAAACCTAGGTTAACCAGTTATGCTATGAACAGTGATTCTGTACCATCTGAGCCACCAGGTAAGCCCCCTGAATAGTCATTCTTATCTAAGGGCAATTTTACCTCCAAAGAAACACTTGGCAATGTCTGGAGACATTTTCTGTTGTCACAACCCAGGGAGGTGCTATTGGCATTTAGCAGATAGAGGCCAAGATGAATGTGCTAGTCACTTAATCATGTCCAACTCTTTGTGATCCCATGAACTGTAGCCCACCACACTCCTCTGTCCATGGGATTCTCCAGGCAAGAATTATGAAGTGGGTTGCCATTTCCTTCTTCAGGGGATCTTTCCAAACCAGGGATTGAACTTGGGTCTCCTGCATTGCAGGTAGATTCTTTACCAACTGAGCCATCAGGGAAGTCCAACAGATGCCAAGGATGCTTCTACACAACCTGAGAGAGGAGGACAATCCCTCTTCTCTCAAGCAAAAAATTATCTGGTCCCAAATTCCAGGAGTGTCACGGCTGAGGAACTCTGCTCTGTGAGAGACCTAGGTGGGATGCTGAATCTCTCTGGGCCTCAGTTTTCTCATCTTCGGGAAAGAAAAGAAATAGCATCCTACTTGCAAGGTTTCTAAAGCAATAGAAATAAATTTAAATGAAAGTCCCTCAGTGGGATCCTGACATATAATCACCTGACCTAGACATCAGTGGTCCTGGAAGTGGTGGTGGGCTCTGTCGGTTCCTGCACAACAGGAGAGTTCATTCGCATAGACACCTGGAGGAAGAGAGAGCGTCTCAGAAACCAATTAGGCTTTTTTATTACTGGGAGAAGGAAAATGTAACAAGAATCTGCTCTTCTCCTTTTGTTTCTTCTTTGAGCTGTTTAGAAGTGTCTGTAACACTCCCTTGCACTACTGTTTCCATCCCTTCTCAAACACACAAAGTCCAAGTTATACACCACAGTGGACTTGAAACAACTTTTCAGTTCTGCTAATTCACTCAGTTATCATTGACACTGGGGTTCCCTGTTGGCTCAGTCAGTAAAGACTCTACCTGTAATGCAGGAGACCCAGGTTCCACTCCTGGGTCTGGAAGATCCCCTGGAGAAGGGAATGGCAACCCACTCCGGTATTCTTGCCTGGAGAATCCCACAGACAGAGAAGCCTGGTGAGCTACAGTCCATGGGGTCACAAAGTCTCCAGCAGCCATGTAACTGAGCCTACATGAGTGATTTGTATGATCCTTCCCCAGGCCATGTTCCCTCAGCCCTAAACATGCTATTTTCCTCCACCCGCACGATGAGCACACCTCCCTGTGACTTCTCTTTTTTTTTAATTTATTATTTTTGTCTATACTGGCTCTTTGTTGCTTTGCACAGACTTTCTCGAGTTGATCAGGTGAGCAGGGGCTGCTACTCCTTGATGCAGAGCACAGGCTCTAGGGTACATGGGCCCAGTAGTCATGGCACACTGGCTTAGTTGCTCCAAGGCATGTGGAATCTTCCCAGACCAGAGACTGAACCCGTGTTCCCTGCTGCTGCTGCTAAGTCGCTTTAGTTGTGTCCGACTCTGTGCAACCCCATAGACGGCAGCCCACCAGGCTCCCCTGTCCCTGGGATTCTCCAGGCAAGAACACTGGAGTGGGTTTCCATTTCCTCCTCCAATGCATGAAAGGGAAAAGTGAAAGTGAAGTCGCTCAGTCGTGTCCAACTTGTAGCGATGCCATGGACTGCAGCCTACCAGGCTCATGCATCCATGGGATTTTCCAAGCAAGAATACTAGAGTGAGGTGCCATTGCCTTTTCCACTTGTTCCCTAAATTGGCAGACAAATTCTTAAACACTCGACCACCAGGGAAGTCTGTTCCCTGTGACTTCTATCCTGCCATAGACCATTTCCCAACTTGAGGGTGCAGGTATCATAATTGCTTCCTCTTCTGCTAATGAAATGTCTCTGAAGGACAGAGCTCAGGCCTATTTAGTGAGCGTTCACCTGGTTCTGGATCTCTTGTTAGTGATGTCAGGCAAGTGTGGTTCCCTGCAGGGAAGATCTTCAGAAAATTCTCATGTGGGTAACTAACCAGGCCAAATGGCAGGGTTTTCTTCAGGGAGGCAAATGATCCTTACTGTAAATCCTCCTGGGTCTCCTGAAGAGAACAAGGTATATCATCAGAAGTGCATAAACCAGTGATAAGCCTTTATCAGAAGAGAATGTTGAGGGGGAAAGTTATTTACCATCTAATATACTACTTCCCAGGGCTTCCCAGCTGGTGCCAGTAAAGAACTCACCTGCCAGTGGAGGAGACAGAAGAGATTCAGTTCGATCCCTGGATCTGGAAGATCCCCTGGAGAAGGGAATGGCAACCTACTTCAGTATTCTTGCCTGGAGAATCCCATGGTCAGAGGAGCCTGGCAGGCTACAGTCCATGGGGTCAAAAAGAGTCGGACATGACTGAAGTGACTTAGCACCCACACACTTTCTATTTCCAACCAAGGAATGGCTTTAATATAAGAGACACCATGCTCAGGCCTTCCTCAGCATTTGCTCAGTAAAGGAGTATTGCCCAGTGCCAAGCATGCTCAGGGCAGTGTGCTAGGCACAGGACATGACAGTGAACAAGCCGCACCCCTGCTCTCTGGATGCTACTGCTGAGCTGACCCAGGGTCCTCCTCAAGTCCCTCCTACCCTGGGGCCTGGGACTGTGAATTATTTGCTGAATCCTTTCCAAGGAGCTGATCCAACCTTACCTGAAACATCCTCTTCACATATTTCTACCAAAACACCTCTTGGGTCCTTCAAGGACCAAATCTGTCTCCTCTGCAAAACCTGCCCTGGGTCATGAGTATGCTCCACACTCCCACAAAGTTTAACTCTCTTCATCAGCCCTTATCCTCATATATGTACTAAATGTAACCTACAGATTTATGTAAAATTTGGCTTCTTTATGTCATAAGTTTGGCACAAGGCATCACCATAGACCCTTGATAAACTGGGACTGGAAGGGTGAGGGAGGGGCACTGAGCTAAGCCACTGGCTGGCTGTGGAGGGCCCAGGAGGACTAGCCCGGTTATAGATGGTGCCCAGAGAAGGCAGCTGGGCAGCCCAGGTAGAGCGCACACAGGCCTGCTTCCCACTGCCTATTTTTGGCGTATCTAGCAGGTCAATGAGACATAACAACTGGGGACCCTGGCCATCTTTGAAAGTCAAGGCCACACTTCTAGCAACTGTCTTTGGAGGAGACCTGTCCACACGTGCAGGACCTGGTCTACTGTCCTTAGATATGGGGTCAGGATTCAAACTTCCGGGAAGAACTGGGAAAAGCGATCTCTAGAAAAGTTGATTTGAATTGAGACCAGGAGAAAGAGGGAGGAATGATGTACTCAAGAAAAATCAGGAAATGAGAACTTAGGGAAAAACTCAGTCCCAGAGGCTGTGGTGCTAGTGGTGGTTTAGTCGCTAAGTTGTGTCAAACTCTTTGCAACCCCATGGACTATTGCCTGCCATGCTCCTCTGTCCATGGGATTCTCCAGGCAAGAATACTGGAGTGGGTTGCCACTTCCTTCTCCAGGGTATCTTCCCAACCCAGGGATCGAACTTGGGTCTCCTGCATTGCAGGCAGATTCTTTACCAACTAAGCTATGAGGGAAGCCCCAGGGGGTTCCAATAAGGATATGCCGCAGCCATGCCTGGGCTCCCTATAGCACGCCCGGGTCTCATTGGCAATGATGACTCTGTAGGAAGTAGCAGCAAGGATCAAGGAGATGGTGACAAGCATAAGGTGATAGCAGGGCTGTGGAGCTCAAGTCTAGAAGTGACTTTTTCCCAGTTGGAGGGAAGAGGAGGACAGTGCTGATGCAACACCAGATCAGACAGGACGAGCCCAGAACAGAGTCCCCGTCAAAGACATCAGTTCATGCTTTAGTGGATCTGTACTTCAGAAGACCTGGCATCAGGGCTTTAAAAGGGCAGAGGTCAAGCTAGAGGAAATAACAGAGGCAACTGATTTGTACATCTTTAGATGTGCAGAGACAGAAACGTTGAACTTATTGGTTTGACATGCTTACATATCTCCTCTCCAAGACTGAAAGGCTGTCAAGATTACAGGGCAGCACAGCTTCTCTGTGCTCTGCAAAACCCTGTGTTTGTAATGGCTGGTGATAATGGTGGGGGAAATGGCATATATTAAATGACGCAGTCTGTAAGTTAAGAAGAAGCGCAGCTACAGATATATTCCAAAGCTTCCCTGAATCATTCATACATATGAAAGTAGCAAAGGGTGACACCACCCCAACTATGTATGATGAGTTTGTTAGCTTGCGGGTATGTTAGATCACAGACTTTATTTCTCACACTCTAAAAAAAACTTACATAAAGTAAAAGGGACACAATGTGATCAGTGTGAAATCTTTGGGGACATCTCACCAAAGGCCAGGGAACTGCTCCTGAGTCTGCATGGCCTTGGTCAGTACCATGGGTTTGGACAGCTCTACTGAGAGCAGTTCAGGGATGCTGAAAGCCCTAGACAAAGTCCCTTATGAGCTAGTGCCAGTTTTACTTTCACAAATATCCTCCTCAGCATACTGAAGAGAAATCAGAAATCCCTTCTGCTTGGAAGTTTTAACTTATGCAGGACTTCCCTGGTGGTCCAGTGGTTGAGAGTTTGCCTGCCAATGCAGGGAACACAAGTTCCATCTCTGGTCCGTGAAGATCCCACCTGCCATGTAGCAACTAAGCCTGTGCACCACAACTACTGAACCTGGGTGCCTAGAGCTGTGTTCTACACACAATGAGAAGCCCACAAACTGCAGTGAAGGGTAGCCCCTGCCACTGCAACTAGAGAAAGCCCATGTGCAGCAACGAAGACCCAACGCAACCATAAATGAATTTTACAGAAAGAACTTATGCAAAGAGAAGTGAGCTCTGCCCTCTCTTGCCCATGATGGAAATCTTGGAGTCAGGTCTGAGCACAGAAGGGGAACTTAGTATTTACATATGAAATCTAAGTGTTTCTGTGGCTACAGAGGAGACCAGGCTCTCAAAGGCTTTATCCTTTACCATTCTTCCTCTCAAAAATAATCTTCCATAGAAACAGATGTTAGTTTCTTCTATCTACATCAAAGTTCGAGAGAAGGCAATTACTCAGATTATGCTGAAGATAAACAGTGTCATTCTGTTCAGTTCTTCAAATAATCTTCTATTTAAATCATAGCTAATTACTATTTAGCAAATTAAACCCATTGAGTATTTCAGAAATGTTCTATTTCATTGTCAGAATGAATGCTTAAGAGATCCCCTATGGTGAGGAGCCTTCTTTTTTCATTATATAGAATATTATCTAGTTGGCCTGAATCCTCGACAAAGATTTTCTTTTCATATCCCTTAAAAAACAAACAATACAAATCACTTGTGAAACTTCAGCTCTTTAAGTAGACATTTCTTTAGCACAAGAAATTTCTTAGGTAATGCAGAAAAACCTTGCCTGTATCTCTAGCTGTGGTTAGACCCTCAAACCATGTGTCAAGAGGTTAGGAGTGAAGAAGGGATGTGTATGGAAAGGTGTGACTGGCTAGCTGGAATAAATGAGAATCGGGCATGGTGGTTTAGTTGCTAGGTCATATCTGACTCTGCGATCCCATGGACTGTAGCCCACCAGGCTCCTTTGTCCATGGAATTTCCCAAGCAAGATTACTGGAGTGGGCTGCCATTTCCTTCTCCGGGGGATCTTCCCAACCCAGGGAATGAAACTGTGGCCCCACCATTGCAGGCAGTCTTCTGCATTGCAGGTGGATTCTTTACCGACTAAGCCACCCACCAGATCTGCTACTTGGGCTATGTGCTCCGTAGTTGTTCAGCCATCCAGCCTCCCTCCAACCTGAAGGAACTCTTTTAACTGAAGATTTTATAGAGTCAATAATATAGATTCCTTGAGAAGAACTAAATCCACATTACATAAATGAAATCTATTTATTAAAGAATTACTAAGAGTAAAGTAAACAAGCTACACACACAGTAGAGGCCTCTGCAGTGGGGTTATGCCTACCATGTCTGTTATGGTACCAAGAGCACTGGCCTTAGACCCACAGGCTTCAGAGGACCCCTCTCTTGCCATCTTCTAACCACATTCCCAGCCACAGCTCCCACCTCCCGCAGCAAGAAGTTCATGGAACCAAAGGGCCTTTTCCACTTGGAACCCAAGTCCTCCCTTCTACGCAGTGATTCAGGTTCTCAGGACCCTAGAATTTCCTGCTCAAGTGATTCCAGGTCTACATCTATGACCTACACAGACCTCTACTCCATGTCCTACGCCCATGGGCAGATTGAGCAACCAGAGACCCAAGGAGTGACCAGTGGAGGGGGGCTCTTGACATGGAATGTGGACAAAATTTGGACATATAGTACAGTAAGAGGGGAGGCTGGGAGAGGTGTATTTATACATATATAGATACACACACACAAGGCCCCAGGGTACAGGGCAGGAACAGAACTGAGTCAGGCTGTGGGCTGAGAAACAGTGAGCCAGCTCTTTGTGTACCACAGAATCCTACACTTGAACCTAATCTTCCAGATAGTTACAAAGGTATATTTGTAAGATAGGAGGATGGAACATATTTATTTAACAATTTACCAGCCTAACTGACAATTCTAAATACTTAGACATACAGTGAGTGGGCCCCCATCTGTACTCCTGTCCTGGGGCCCAGCAATGTTGCAGAGTGGGAGTCCCTGGTGAAGTCTCCAGTGTTGGAGGGGATCCCATTTTTTATAGCATCTGCACAACCTGCTAATGTATTTCCTGATCACATCTCAGTCCCTCAGTTATAATGGACACAGAAAATTCTCAGTATGTACATCTGGGGTTGCTCAAAGTCCATCTCTGAAAGACAGACCTTTGTCAGATATGTTCCTATAACTTAAGTTATTTCACAGACCTGTAAAAGCTCTAGGGATTAGAGCAGGAACAGTACCCAATGAATCTTGTCTGCCTTTTACATCTGCTTCATTTCCTCTTTTGAACCCATAGCTTTTGTGCTCTCTCTAGCTACCTACGATCTCTGCTAGACAGCAGCATTCTCACCCAAATCTTCATCTCCATAAATTGTCCTATTCTCCACTTCACCCTCAACTTTGTCAGAAAGTCATTCATTTCCTCACTGAAGATGATTTTATCCAAGTGAAAGAAAAAGAAGTCTGCAGACACTAATTCATACTATAGTGTGAATGATTAATAGTTTCCTTTTCACCATTTCGATTGCATTTGACTATCAAAAAAAACTAGTTGAACAGAGTAATTTCAGCTGTCAGCTCTTATAGACCTATTTTAAGACCAACATAGATAAGAATGTTTGCTTTTTATTGGTGAAAATTTTTATCAGCAAAAATTTATTAATATTGACAAAATGTATTTTAATTTTATAAATTATCTGTTTATGGTTAAGACCAATACAGTAAAATAGCCCATATAATAAATATCCCAGTAAAAGAAAATAAAGTAATTTAAACTTAATTAGTTATTGGATCAATGGCACTGACTGGCAGAGGAGAAACTGACTTTCTCAATAGTGAACATTGCCCAGAGGATTCTATTGATGAACTATTTCCTCTAAGCCCCAGTTTAATTCTCACAGAGTATGACTTCACAATTTAGTAATTAAATTCGAATCATGCCTGGCTCTGCTCTTCAAGTCTGCATCAAGGTGATTTCAACTCAAGAGAGTTCATTGTAAATTTAGAGAAGGCTTGTTGGCAAACATGTATTATGAGGGGAGAAATCCCTCTTATAGTTTTATAATATAATACCCTGTCAGAGATCTTTTTAAATGGAATGAGGAAGAAAATGCTTTTATTCTTCAAACCACAATCAGGAGAAAACCCCAGATATGAAAATCAGAGCATCTTGGCATCATGGTTTCTCCTTGGACTTGCAGAGGAAGTGAATTTTTCAGTTGGGATGTTTCTGTGAGAAAGTCTCCATCAGTCAAGAACAGGAAACAAATGGTTCAGCTAATCAGTTATGAAACAAGATGGGCATTGGGAGAGCGTGTCCCTAAGGCAAACAAGGGAGTCATCATCTGCCTTATCTGAGTCACGTGGGGAAGGGTGGTTCTTGGCAGTAAGCCATTTTTGGGAATGCAGAAGTGGAGGGAGAGCTCTTAACCATCACTGTTTTCCAGGAATGCAGGGCTCAGGAGAAGTCCCACGTGTGTCCGTCCACTTGTAGAAGTGTGCACTTTCTTAATGCACAGCTGTCCTCTTCACACCAATCCCTCCCTACTTGCTGAGAGCAACAGGGCACTCAGCCCCACCCCTCACCTGCCTTGCTCTCCTTTCTCACCCCAGGCTAATTTACTCAGCACCTCTGCCTGGAGTACTCCACCACCAGCCTCTCTCATTGAGATACTTTATTGAAATGCCATCTTTCCTCTGAGACCTTCCCTCTCACATAGCCTGTCTCCCTTCTGTGCTTCACTTTTCTCCTTGTGGAATGCATGGACTGCTTCACCGATTTAACTGCTTTATTGTATGTCTTCCCATTAGATTATAAACTCCATGAGAATGGGGGTGTTTTCACACTTAGTATAAGCTTTGCCTCACCTCCTGTTATTAAAGCTGTTTGTTACAGTGATGAACATCCTTTTTTACACATAAACAGCATGACCTGGGAAGAATAGCATTCTGTTTCTCTTCTGAATGCTCAATCTAAAAATACATATTTGAAAACTTTAAAAAGTTTTTTTTTGTAATTACAACTAAAGATCCTAAAACCAATATACAGCTACATATTTCCAAATATCAGCTTTCAGAATTTTGGCCTTGTAACTCATATGTCTAATTGATCTGAAAGAAAAGGGCAGAGTACTCTGTACATTAAGAAATGGCCACTGATCTCTCAGGGTCTCCTGATACACAGGTGTTTTTTTAACCATACGTTACATGAGGTCTGGGTTACTCTCTTCCTTGCAGCAAGTGAGAGTTGCATAGCTGAATGAGAATTTTCTTCTTTATTTCCTTTTTATCATTGGTGGGAGAAGCAAGCATAACAGCATTTCCCCAAACTTCTTATAATCCTGCAGAAGGTTTGGGTTCCCAGAGAATGAGAAGAAGAAAAAAAATTCTAATGAAAAACAAGGGGGAAATTGATTCTCAGATGATGTTTCTTTATCTTACTTTTTATTGTAAAACTAGCATCATCACAAGTAATGGAATATTCTTAAGGCTTTGGTGAGTCTATATCCCTAATAAAGATTGATTTTATTATTTCATATTTTCTTCCACTTCCTGATCACAAGCACACGCATGTAATTTTTCATACAGTTGCAATCATAGCATAGATAAAAATTTTATATTTTTAGGGTTTTTTCCTGCTTGATGACAATCTATAAAAATTACCCACATTATCTTGGCATCCTCAAAATTATCACATTTTGGTGCCTGAAGAATATTTCATTAAGTCACTGACACCACAGCTTAATTGTTCAGTGGACATTTCTCTTCTTTCTGGGTTACTTCTCTCCACTCTTCCTTTTGCTGAATGTGTTATCAGTTGAACTTTGAAAAACTCTTCCAGTTGAGTCACTTGACTTGTCATAACTAGCCATGTTCCACAGAACTTCCGATGTGCTCCTAATGGGGGTTCTGTGTTGGGGCAGGGAAAGGAGGTGGGGGGACTGTGAGAAGGAGAGCCTGTCCACAAATATACTTGATAGACAGATCCTGGAGTTTTAGTACCACATTTATATATTAAAGGCTCTGAGAAGTATTTCAGAAAAGGAACTTACTTGACTTTAATGTAGCTTTTCCAGACTTTGACCATCAAGAACGCTTCCTGGGATTTCCCTGTGGTCCAGTGGTTGAGAATCTGCATGCCAGTGCTAGGGATGCAGGTTTGATTCCTGGTCAGGGAACTAAGATCCCACATGCCGTGGGGCAGCTAAGCCTTCATGCTGTAACAATTGAGCCCACACATGGCAACTAAGATCTAACACAGCCAAAAATATATAAATAGATATCTTTCAAAAAGATAAAGAATTCTTGGAGCTCACAGAAACCATCCAAGGGAGCATTCAGCTTCCCTAGTACCTGGTGCAAAAGCGCTGCTCTAACAGCTCTCTCCAACTGAAGTCTCGCTAGTTCAGGGATGAGTTTCTCATCTTTCCTGTTCAAAAACATGTCTCCGCTATCCATTGGTTTCATGGCTAGACTTTCAGAGGGGCAAATGGAAGTGCATGTTGTCTTGGGTTAGCACAGGGGGTGCTCAGGGGCTAAGAGGTCTGAGTTCTGCTCCCAACCTTACTCCTATCTTTCTCTGTGACTTTTGGCAATTCACCACCACCTTGCCCCACTGCTACTCCGATTATAAAATGAGGGTCTGGAGTAGATAGTTTCTGGAAAGATAAGGCTGTACCCAGTCCCTACAGTCTGTACACCTCCCTAGGGAAATAGTGGGAAGATTGGCTCAGCGGTAAAGAATCCACCTGTAATGCTGGAGCCACAGGAGACACAGGTTCAATCCCTGGGTCGGGAAGATCCTCTGGAGTAGGAAATGGCAACCGACTCCAGTATTCTTGCCTGGAGACTGTCCAGGGTCGCAGATGACTGTCCACAGGGTCACACAGAGTCGGACATGACTGAAGCGACTGAGCATACAGGCACAGGGAGTAGCCTGAAGCCTTCTCTGACTGTTGTCTGGAGCCTCCAGGAAGGGGATGCTAGATCTCACACAGAGATGCTTCCACAGGAATGCACACCCTCCAGCAGGGCATACACATTATTCTCAATAGCTGGGGACATTCTCAATGGCCACCAGTGATCAAAACTTGCTCTCTTCTGTTTCCTTTCCTATTTGATTTCCTCAGAGACATGACTTAGTCAACAAAGGTCCATCTAGTTAAGGCTATGGTTTTTCCAGTAGTCATGTATGGATGTGAGAGTTGGACTGTGAAGAAAGCTGTGTGCCGAAGAATTGGTGCTTTTGAACTGTGGTGTTGGAGAAGACTCTTGAGAGTCCCTTGAACTGCAAGGAGATCCAACCAGTCCATTCCAAAGGAGATCAGTCCTGGATGTTCATTGGAAGGACTGATGTTGAAGCTGAAACTCCAATCCTTTGGCCACCTGATGTGAAGAGCTCACTCATTTGAAAAGACCCTCATGCTGGGAAAGATTGAGGGCAGGAGGAGAAGGGGATGACAGAGGTTGAGATGGTTGAATGGCATCACCGACTCAATGGGTTTGGGTGGACTCTGGGAGCTGGTGATGGACAGGGAAGCCTGGCGTGCTGCAGTTCATGGGGTCGCAAAGAGTCGGACACGACTGAGTGACTGAACTGAACCGAACTGTTGTTTTGCTGCAAGGAATCTTAAATGACTTACTTCACCTCTCTCAACTGCAGTGACTTATCCTTTCCGAGCCTCAGTTTTCTCACCTTTAAAAATAATCCAACCTCTCAATGAGATAACATATGTAAGAGACCTAGTATGCAGTGAGCACTCAGTAAATATTAGTTTTCTCTCCTTCCCTTTTCTTTGCCTTATTAAATGACTGCATGCATATGTTCTCAGTTGTGTCTGACTCTGCGACGCTATGGACTGTAGCCCGCCAGGCTCCTCTGTCCATGGGATTTTCCTGGCAAGAATATTGAAATGGGTTGCTATTTCCTACTCCAGGGGATCTTTCTGACCCAGGGATCAAACTTGGGTCTCCTGCATGGGCAGGCGGATTCTTTTCCACTCAGCCACCTGGGAAACTACTGAGTTTCTAAAGAAGACACTGGTAAGGTTTAATAATTGCCAGGAAACTCAGAAGAGCTTGAAATGACTTCAGGAAAGACCTCAGCTCCTGCTCAGAAACATGAGAAAGTGGCTAGTGCATATCATCAGAATTCAGCTGTTTGATTACTTCATGCCCATTTACATTAGGGTTATAGTGATGTCAATGAACTACTATATATATATATATATATATATATACACCAAAAAGAGTTTAAATGAATTTGTGGATGATAAGTTCAAACCAGTAGATAACTGGGATACATACTAAATCTCTGGAAATCTAGATCTTCAAAGGAAACTGTGTACTCCTTCTAGACAGTCTTAGAGGACATGATCACAGAAAAATGACTGGAATGGACTGACCATCTGGTGACCTAAACATACTAGACAAAGCAGGCATTCTGAGCATGACCCTACTTGAGCTGGGGTCCCTTGGCAACTGGAGTTATTTCTACCAACACATTCTTTATTAAACTCCCTTTGGGCTCAAATTTCACAACTGACGTTCAAACCATTATTTTATTTGTGTATTCCACTGATGCCTTACTTTGCCAACAAAGGTCCATCTAGTCAAAGCTATGGTTTTTCCAGTAGTCATGTATGGATGTGAGAGCTGGACTATAAAGAAAGCTGAGAGCCAGAGAATTGATGCTTTTGAACTGTGGTGTTGGAGAAGACTTTTGAGAGTCCCTTGGGCTGCAAGGAGATCCAGCCAGTCTATCCTAAAGGAAATCAGCCCTTAATATTCATTGGAAGGTCTGCTGTTGAAGCTGAAACTCCAATACTTTGGCCACCTGATGTGAAGAGCTGACTCATTGGAAAAGTCCCTGATGCTAGGAAAGATTGAAGTCAGGAGGAGAAGGGGACAACAGAGAGTGAGATGGTTGGATGGCATCACTGACTCAATGGACACGAGTTTGAATAAACTCTGGGAGCTGGCGATGGAGAGGGAGGCCTGGTGTGCTGCAGTCCATGGGGTCGCAAAGAGTGACTGAACTGAACTGATGCCTTTAAGATGGTGCTAACTTAAGTCACTCCTTTCTCCTTATTCCTAATATACTTTTTTAAATTGAATTATAGTTTATTTACAATGTATTCGTTTCAGGTGCATAGCACAGTGATTCAGTTATATACATACACATACGTGTATATATTCTTTTTCAGATTTTTTTCCATTATAGGTTATTGTAAGATATTGAATGTAGTTCCCTGTGCAATATAGGGATTCTTGTTGTTTATCTGTTTTACAGGTAATATTGAGTGTCTGTTAATTCCAAGCTCTTAATTTATCCCTACACCTCTCTTCCCCTTTGGTAATATAAGTTTGTTTTCTATGTCTGTGAGTCTATTTCCATTTTGTAAATAAGTTCATTTGTATCATTTTTTTAGATTCCACATATATGAGATATAATATGATATTTGTCTTTGACTTACTTCACTTAGTTTGATAATCTCTAGGTCCTTAATATACTTTTTTAAATTAATTTTTCTTGGAATAAAGTTGATTTACAATGTTGTGTCAGTTTCAGGTATACAACAAAGTGAATCAGTTATACATACACATATTTCTA
Source organism: Antilocapra americana (assembly GCA_007570785.1). Taxonomy (NCBI): domain Eukaryota; kingdom Metazoa; phylum Chordata; class Mammalia; order Artiodactyla; family Antilocapridae; genus Antilocapra; species Antilocapra americana. The sequence continues at coordinate 5,605,378 of ML664159.1, forward strand.
CTCTTGGGGTTTCTTTTCCCATATAGGTTGTTTCCCATATAAGTCATTCATTTCTCATATAGGTCATTACATTAAAGTTCCATGTGCTATACAGTAGGTTCTTATTAGTTATCTATTTTATATGTAGGAATGTGTTGTATATGTCAATCCCAATCTCCTCTCAGTTTATCCCTACCCCACTTCCCCCTTGGTAACCATAAGTTTGTTTTCTGCATCTGTGACTCTCTTTCTGATATGTAAATAAGTCCATTTGTACCATTTTTTAGATTCCACATATAAGCAATATAATAGTTGTCTTTCTCTGTCTGATTTACTTCACTCAGTATGACAGTCTCTAGGCCCATATATGTTGCTGCAAATGACATCATTTCATTCTTTTTTATGACTCATTTCACATATAAGTGATAACATATGGTATTTGTCTTTCTGACTTATTTCACTTACCATGATAATCTCTAGGTCCCTAATAAGCTTTTAACTATAAAATAAACAAAGAGGAGGAAAGTAGAAGTGAGAAATATTCAGTTATAACTGTATTTCTCAAAGGTTGATCTTGCATCAGAATTATCAAGGATGCTTGTTAAAATTCATATTTCTGAGGCCCACCTCAAAGCTATTGATTCAGGATTTCTGGAAGTAGGAATTAGGATTTTGAATTTTAAAAATGCTACCCAGTTATTCGCATAAACATTGAAGTTCAGAGCCTCACAGCTCATACTTAGGTTACTACAACTGTCTGTTAGCTGATGTCCTGCCCTTGTGTTTTCCTTCAATCATTTTTGGAATACTCCAAAAGATCTACATTTATTATGCCATGATAAATGTAGCATGGTTCCTTTGAATCACCTCATTATATTTAGACTTTCCCTTGATGACAAAAGGCTTTTTTCCTGACTTTTCAATGCCTTCTCACTGACCTTGTCCCCAGCTCCTCCCCAGACCAATTGTCCATTTGGGCTAAAATAAGCTGCCTTCAGACTACTCAGAGAAGTTCTCTCACGGTTCCATTGAGAAATCTAGGGGCTGTCACTGGGGAAAACAGATTGGCTCTAGAGCTCTCTATCTCCATTCCAACCATAGCTTCACTTGTACTTCCTCATATAATTTATCTGGGGATAAAACTCTTGTAGATAGAATAAATTAAAAACAACAACAACAGCAACAGCAACAATACTGTCCTAGATTAAATCTCCGGCGTCACTTTCCTATCTGCAAACACTTCCATTTTTTGTGTATGAAACCCCTGCCCATTTCTCCCACTTCAAGGCTTCCTTATCAACAGTCCATAGTCTGTCCATCAAAGTTAAAAACCTTCCTTGAGATGCAGTTGGGTCTCATCTAACCTTCCAATCTCAGGGTTGTTTGTATCATTCAGAGCTCAGATCAGCTCACGGCAAGTGGGTTTAACAATTTCTCATTGTTAAATTATATCTGTCTCGGTTATTTCCTTCATACAACACACATTTATCAAGCCACTGCTCCTAGGGTCTGCATTCAGCCCTGGAAATACAGTAGTGAACAAAAGTTCCTGCCCCTTATGGAGCTTACATTTTTATGTACATATCCCCCCCCCACAAAGAAATTCTACATTCTGCAATAGGAACCTGATTTTCTCCTAGTTTTATATCATTTCAAATTTCATAGTAGAAATAATCAATTAACTCCATTATAGGAAACATAACCCAAAATTCATGACAAAGCTATTTCATGTCTTAATGTCAAAACTTTGGGTTTTTATTTTCTGGTTACTTGAAAATTAATTTTGAACAATAATTTGTCTGCTTCCTACTTATGTTCCAGATTGTGTTTAGAATCAGAGACCCAAAATTTAAAAGGAAAAAGTAAATGACAGTTATTTGCAATTCTTTACTTCTGTAATCAGCATGTCACCATTCAATTTTTCTCATACTTTTTTCCTTAAGTGGCTCTACTACCCTTACAAAAAGAGCTTGTTTAAATTCCAAAACTTACCCAAACAATTTGCTTTATTTGCCAAAACTACAAAAAGCTTTTAAAAAGGGGAAGTTCTCCCATTTCTCCTTATACATTCCTGAGTTGAGAACAATTTTTTTCTTACCTCATCATAGACCTAGCGAGCATGAACTTCACACTCATTTAACTCAAGCTTGACTTCTGATGTCCAGCAATGCTGAGCTAATTTATTCAGGCCAGTTCTCCTATTGAAAATCACTAAAAGTACTGAATAAAATATGCTTTCATCTTCACTAAAAAGCATCAGTAAGCCAAAACATTAGTAAGGCATTACCAGGCTCAGAATAGATGACAACAAAGAAAAGTAGGCCAAGCGCTTGAAGCTGCTTTTGTTCCAAGGGCATTTGCCTTTTTGGACTATGAAACTGAGCTGTGGCCTCAGTGGAATCCTGGGGTGAGAGGAATGGAAATCAGATCCGAGGGCCCCCCGAATGTGGAGAGTATAATAGGAGAACTCCATATTACAGTTAAACACAATGGGCTACCCCAGAGGTCAGTTCGTCCCCTCCCACCCCTATCAGAGAGCTATGAAAAGAGTTGTTTTAGCCCAGCACAGATCAGAGCAGGAAGAAAAGGAATCCCACCCACACCCCAGAAGACTATAACCACAGGAATATTTGAAGCCTAAAATGTGCAGCCCCAAATTTGTATCACTGCCCAAAGTCTAGTTTAGAATGGTACCAGATTGTCTACCCAAGTCCCCAAAAGAAACAAGTGCAAACCTCCTCTAGAGGAAGTTAGCATCATGTTATCGAGGCTTTGAGAGTCCTCAACATATATTTACTCAGATGGTATGTACAGCAGAGAATCAAAGGTAACTAAGCACACAAAGAAACAAGACATCAGGAAGAACAACTAGTAGGAAGAACACGGGACTTCTCTGGTGGAGCAATGGATAAGACTCCGCCTGCCAATGCTGGGGACATGGGTTTGATCCCTGATCCAGAAAGATCCCACATGCTGTGGAGCAGCTAAGCCCATGTGTCACAGCCTGCACTCTGGAGCCCATGAGCCACACTACAGAGCCCAGTGCTACAACTACTGAGCCGACATGCCTAAAGCCCGTGCTCTGTGGCAGGAGAAGCCACCAAATTAGAAGCCCTCACACTGCGATGAGAAGTAACCTCTGCTCACCGAAACTAGAGAAAGCCTACACACAGCAGTGAAGACCCAGCACAGCCAAAGAGAAAGAAAAAAAAAACATAAAAGAAAAAAGAACCAATAGGAAGAATAGACAGCAGAACCTGACACTCAGAAACTTTCAGATATTGGAATTACCATACTCAGATTATTTTTAAAAAGTAAAAAATGCTTTGTTATAGTTAAAGACATTTTTAAAGTTTGAAATTATCTGAAAGAATCATGAATCTATGAAATTGTCAAAGCAGTTTTTTAAATCGGTCAGATAGAATCTCTGGGGATTAAAAAATACAGTAGTTAGTATAGAAAGATAAATGCCTTGTTCTCCATAATTGAACTTAGCTCCTTTGCCTCTATGTCTGTTGATGTGAGAGTTTGAAATGTATTGATTATATCTCCAGGTAGTACATTGTCTCTTCCAGGTAAATATTCAGTCATCAGTACTCAGTAACTCAGAACTATGTAAGTTCCAGTGTTTGGCGTGTCCTTGGATGGTGGTTGGGTCTATGAGGTATTCTATCTTATTCTGGATCCTAACCCTGCTTTCTCCCTTTCTGAGGCATACTTTGGCCTCTCTCCTCACTGTTGTTGTTGTTCAGTTGTCCGGTTGTGTCCAACTCTTTGTGACCCCATAGACTACAGCAAGCCAGGCTTCCCTGGCCCTCACTATCTTTCAAAGTTTGCCCAAATTCTTGTCCATTGCATCACTAGTGCAATCCAGCCATCCCATCTTCTGGTGCCCTCTTCTCCTTCTGCCCTCAGTCTTTCCCAGCATCGGGGACTTTTCCAATGAGTCAGCTGTTGGCATCAGGTAACCAAAATACCGGAGCTTCAGCTTCAACAACAGTCCTTCCGATGAGTATTCAGAATTGATTTCCCTTAAGATTGACTGGCTTGATCTCCTTGCAGTCCAAGGGACTCTCAGGAGTCTTCTCCAACACCACAGTTCAAAGGCATCAATTCTCTTGCACTCTGCCTTCTTTATAGTCCACCTCTCACAACCGGAAGTGACCACTGGAAGACCATAGCCTTGACCATACAGACTTTTTTCTGCAAAGTAATGTCTCTGCTATGCAACACACTGTCTAGGTTTGTCATAACTTTCCTGATGAGCAGCAATCATCTTCTGATTTCATGACTGCAGTCACCATCCACAGTGATTTTAGAGCCCAATAAGAGGAAATCTGTCACCACTTCCACTTTTTCCCCTTCTGTTAGCCCTGAAGTAATGGGGCCAGATGCCATGATCTTGGTTTTTTTTAATATTTAGTTTTAAGCCAGTTCTTTCACTCTCCTTCTTCATCCTCATCAGGAGGCTCTTTAGTTCCTGTTCAGTTTCTGCCATTAGAGTGGTATCATACACATATCTGAGGTTGCTGATGTTTCTCCCACCTATCTTGATTCCAATATGTAACTCATCCAGCCCAGTATTTCTCATGATGTGCTCAGCATATACGTTAAATAAACAGAGTGATGGCAGAGAGCCCTATGGTACTCCTTTCTCAATCCTGAACCAATCATTTGTTCCATACAGGGTTCTATCTGTTGCTTCTTAACCTGCATTCAGGTTTCTCAGGAAATAAGTAAGATGGTCTGATATTCTCACCTCTTTAAGAGCTTTCCACAGTTCGTTATGATGCAGACAGTAAAAGGCTTTGGTGTAGTTGATGAAACAGAGATAGATGTTTTTCCCTGGATTCCCTTGCTTTCTCTATGATCCAGCGAATTTTGGCAATTTGATCTCTGGCTCCTCTGCCTTTTCTAAACCCAACTTGGACATCTGGAAGTTCTTGGTTTGCGTAATGCTGAAGCCTTGCATGTAAGATTTTAAGCACAACCTTACTAGCATGGGAGAATAGTACATTTGTCCGATGGTTAGCACATTTTTTGGTACTACCCTTCTTGGGAATTGGGATGAGGATTGATCTTTTCTAGTCCTGTGGCCTATGTTTTGGCCTGTGAGGTATCCTATCTTATTCTGGATTCTAACCCTGCTTTCTCCCCTCCTGAGGCATTCATTGGCCTCTCTCCTCACTGTACACACTATCAGAGCACCCACACTCACTTCTGCACACTATTCCCTCAGCTAACTCTTGTTCATCCTGGCCATAAGTCCTAGCTTGTGCCTGTAGAGAACATGGAGAATTCCCAGCTGCTCAACCGCCTTCTGCAGCCATATGATCTGGGACAGCCTCAGGTCCTCTCTGCCTGAAACCTCACTTAGGGAGCTCTATTTTCCCAGACAGTAAGCCAGGCAAAAAATCCCCTCTACAGTCAGATCCAAACTTTTCTGGCCGTTTTGTCTTTCATGACCCCACTGGCCTCCTTACCCAGACTCAAGCAGAACCGGAACAGGAGCTCTCGTTTCTCCTCTCCCTCTCCACTAAACTTCTTATCCATCCCGGAAATGCTTTTGTCTCCTCTCATATTGTGGGAAGGACTTCCCTGGTGGCTCAGACGGTAAAGCGTCTGCCTACAATGCCTACAATGAGGGAGACCTGGGTTCAATCCCTGGGTCAGGAAGATCTCCTGGAGAAGGAAATGGCAACCCACTCCAGTATTCTTGCCTGGAAAATCCCATGGACAGAGGAGCCTGGTAGGCTACAGTCCATGGGGTCGCAAAGAGTCAGACGTGACTGAGCAACTTCACATGACATGACATATTGCAGGAAAATATTCAGTGCTTATGTAAGAATTTCTCTGTTTTGTGTTTATTTTATCAACTCTATGCTCTGAGATTTCCATGCTTTGTCTTGATATTCAAAACTTTTGGAATGAAAAACACAAACAAATAATAACAATGAAAATGTTTCTCTTATCAAGAATCTTGCTCTCAGAGTTGAAAACTTCGGCTTTGAAGACTCTCTTTGAAAACTCAAAGCTAAGAGTATGACTCTGTTTTTACAAGCTTCTTTGTCTTCTCCCTTCTCTAAGATGTAGAATTTCTCTCAGGGTGAGGGCAAAAGGAAATTACTTAGAAGGAAACATATAGTCAATAGTATTTCAAAATATTTTTCTGCTGTATCAACAACTTTTCTCATCCAGTCTCTATAAAAAGACAGTGTGTGTAACAATGAACTTGATATAACAAAATTGTGTGTGTTAGTAGCTCAGTCATGTCTGACTCTTTGCGACCCCATGGACTGTATCCCTCCAGGCTTCTCCATCCATGGAATTTCCCAGGCAAGAATACTGGAGTGGGTTGCCATTTCCTTCTCCAGGGGATCTTCCCCACTGAGGGAATAAACCTGGGTCTTCTTATTGCAACCAGACTCTTTACCATCTGAGCCACCAGGAAAGGATAACAAAATTATCCTGTGACAAAAATGTGTGGACCATGGAGTTTTGTTATATAAGTCTTCAATCAGCCTATAGGTTTCAAGAGCAGATCAGTGGCAAGTTGTATTAATTTACCGTGCATTTCTCATGTGTGTGTGTGTGCTAAGTCACTTCAGTTGTGTCCAACCCTGTGACCCTATGGATTTTAGCCTGCCAGCCTCCTCTGTCAGTAACACAGGTCAAAAATAGCGTTACTGAGATAACTGAAGATTTGGAACAAAAATATATTTACTTTGGCTGGTAGCTGTGAAGATAAAATCCATTCTCTTTTCTTTTTAAAAAAAATTGGTTTATTTTATTTATTTATATTTGGCTGCACTAAGTCTTCATTGCTTTGTGTAGGCTTTCTCTCATTGCTACGAGTGAGGGCTACTCTCATTACGATACATGAGCTTCTCACTGCAGTGGCTTTTCCTATTGTAGACCACAGGCTCTTGGTGCATGGGCTTAGTAGCTGTGTCGCAGGGGCTTAGCTGCCCACAGCATGTGGAATCTTCCCAGGCCACGGATTGAATCCATGTCCCTTGCAATGGCAGGTGGATTCTTTACTACTGGTCCAGCAGGGAAGTCCATCCATTTTCTTTTATTCTCAAAATTAAAAAAGATATACTGTTACCTTGATTATATCACCCCTAAATGTCAACAGGGAGGGTTTTATTTTTAAATGAGAATGCATACCCTAAATAGACAATTCAAAACTGACTCCACTAGAAATATCACAACATTTAATGTTATTCAAAATAATTTGGGTTTCATTGAGGCAGAAACTTTATTTTCACACAGATTCTAAGATCTTTCTTTCCTTTGAGGATAAATATATATAGAAAGTATGTTAAATCTGTATTTGGAAAGAAATACAGAGATGATTTTCCTGCCAGCAGTCTTGGATATGAACCAAGTATATAAAGTCATCAGAAAGAATTAATTGGGTCTCAACAAATGTGATTGAACTGACACTTTTGGTATGCTGACCATTAAAGTTTTAGGCTAGAAAACAAAGTGCCTCCTTCTGCTAGGATTGAAATGTTCCCAAAGACTAACTGGAAAACACATTAAGGATATACTGAAATGACCATGATTTTGTTAGCCTATTTCTGATTGTAACTATTGATACAGCCCATATCAGTCCTATGGAATCAGCCTCAGTTCTGTACATCTGCATTTAAGGGAAATAACAAAATCCTCCGATTTTCAGAGCTTTGGCTATAAGAAAAAAACTCACCTAGAGCTGAAATTTACAGAAACAAAACTACAGAATCTTCCCATTTTTAAGATTTCAGTTTAATAAGTTTTAGAGATTGTCCTCAAAAGGTGAATCTATTCGTTATTAAGTCATTTGCAGAGTGTTAGAGGTGAAGGTAATTACATGTGTCATGAAGATCACCACGATGGTTTCCACAGCAACGACAGCTGTGTCTCACTTGACTCCTCACTTTGTGCCTTTTTCAGCCTGTGCTAGTAAATTCAGGCCTGTGGTGAGTACAAATAAGTGAATATGGGCAGGTGCACACACACACCTGTGTTTCAATAAGGTCTTCCTGTAAAACCTAAGTTTTCCTTTTCATCATGTCATGATATATTTAACCTTTAAGGTTGGAATCAACAGAGCCTCTTGAAGGGCTTCCAATTCCAAGGCATTGTAGATGAACACTTTTGTAATGAGAACTGCATATTTTTTTAATCCAAAAAAAGAAGGGCTATAATATAAAAGTCTAGCTGATTCACTTCGCTGTACAGCAGAAAGTAATATAACATTATAAAACAACTATCCTCCAATAAAAAAAGAATATATTAAAAAAATTTTTTTAATTAAATGACCACATCTTTGAATAACCCAAGTCTGCCAAGTTTATGACTGAGAAAGAGACCTGTCAGTGATTCAAGAAAGGAGTCTTCTTTTAAGCCCATTAATTCCAGAGATGAGGCTGATAGAATAAGGGGATATTTCAGCTCAATTTTTCTTGAAACCAGGTATCTGGGGTTCACACAACAGCACTTCAGTCCCTTCCAACTGAGCTGTTCAATTGCTTTGTGATTCCTGATAGATTGGTTGATTGGGCTAGATGTATCTGTCACAGCAGGCCCCAAAGCTTGACTGATTGCTGTGTGGTGCAATTAACAGGCCACCAAGTTATTAGAAGACTTGTCCCCACTGTAAAATACAGGCTCCTTCCCAACAATTCTAGAGCTTCTTGCTCCAGTTTCCTGTGGCCTGAATTCCTCCTAATGGAAACCACTGTTTGCACCTTTGATTTCACTTATGAATATATCCAACAAATATTTGTAGAGTGCCTCCATATGAAAGGGGCTGTGCAGGGCACTGTAGGCCCTATGCTGACCCTGTCTTAAGTGCCTTGAATGGAGGTCTGAAAAGGACCCACAGCAAAGTGAACAGTCTTAGAGAAAGGTCCACAGCTTAGGTCATTCTCAGCTACCAAACACTTACGAGGCCGTCAGCATAGCCACTGCCATGTTTTCCTCTTCCCTTACAGGCTTTCATCTACGTCACCAGGTCTGCCCTACTACTGATCCTTCCTTCAGAGCCCCCACCCCTCCTTATTCTCCGTGTCCCTTCCTCTAGCCAAATGGATCCCCCCTTGATCCCCACTCTCACCTCAATGCTACCTGTCAGCTTTCCACACCCTTCAGGCCACCCCACCCATGTGTCATTTTTGTTTTTTCTTCCTTCATTCCTCTTTTCACTGAGGATTTTGAAGTCTTCAAGAGACAAGGAAATCTAAGACATTGTGGGGTTTCTGTCTGAATAGTTGAGGACTCGATGGTGTTCAGGCAATTAGTCTGGGACTCAGAGCTGAACCTCCTTGGCTACCTTCTGGGGCTTTGATATGAGACTCCAACTACTATCTTGTTACTTCTTTGCCAAGTGTCTCCATGTCCCATATCAGCCACTACCTTCTTTATCTTCCCCTCCAACCAGCCTGAACTGAAGAGACACCATGCATGAATCCTAGGAATGATCCAAGACCTTCCCTGCTCCCTAACCCTTCCTTATCCCTCCTGTCTTCACTGCTGCTGCCTTTGGGGTTGTTCAGTCGCCAAGTCATGTCCAGCTCTTCGTGACCCCATGGACTGAAACAGCCTGGCTTCCCTGTCCTTCACCATCTCCCAGAGTTTGCCCAAGTTCAAGTCCATTGAATCGGTGATAACATCCAACCATCTCATCCTCTGTCACCCTCTTCTCCTTCTGCCTTCAGTCTTTCCCAGCATCGAAGTTTTATTTAGGTTTTTGTCACCTCTGGCTAGAAGTGTTGCTCTAACCCCCTCACCGATTAATCAAATCTAATCCACCAACCCCACACACCATATTGAGTCCCCTACTTCCATCCATCAAATCCATCCCTCCAAATGCAGCTGTAGAGTTTTTTCCAAAATATACGTCATTTCTTGGCCTGAGTCCCACAGCTTGCAGAATAACATTCAAACTCCTTGGTCTTATAACATGTAGTTTATGATCAGATCCTGCCTCCATTTGCATCGTCCTTTCCCAGCAATCTGTGCTCTTTTTTCCAATCGTGTAAAGCAGTGGGTAGCTCCCGTAGCCTACTCACACGTGCCTTATTTCACATGTGCTGACTCCTCCTGGCATGCCCTTCTTCTCATCATAAGGGAGGAAAAATTAATTTTCTCTCTATCCGTCTAACTTCTAAGCTGTAACAAAAGACAGATTAATAAAAGCAAACAGAAGTTTGTTAACAGATATCTCACATATAGATGAGATATACCCAGGGAAAAATAGTGGAGAAAGTTGCCTTCAAAATTCAAGCTTAAACACCATCTTAAACTTAAAAAAAAAAATGGTGTGGAGGAGGCCAGTTATGGGGAGATAACCTTGAGCAGGAGGGTCATTATACAGATTTACCTTCTTTTAAATCACCATTCATCCGGTGGTTTAGAGTTTTTTTCTCTCCCTGGTAGGGAAAGGGAAGGAGAGACCCTAATACATGGAGATTTTCTTTATAAATATGAATTTCCCTTGTGTGTGCATGCTTAATCATATCCGACTCTTTGTGACCCCCACCTGGCTCCTCTGTCCATAGGTTTTCCAGGCAAGAATACTGGAGTGGGCTGCCATTTCCTCCTCCAGGGGATCTTCCCAACCCAAGAATCAAACTCTCATCTTCTGTGTCTCCTACATCGCAGGCAGATTCTTTTACCTGCTGAACCATTGAGAAAGCCCAAACTTTCCTTACAGAAGGGTAACTTCTACTCTGTTTTCAAAGTTTCTTCTCTGTCTGCTGTTTCTCAAAAAAAATCAACTCAAAGTAACCCTTTGCCAAAAAGGCATACTTTGGGGTGGCAAAACTTGCCACCCTTCCACCATGAAAGGCATATTAACTCTCATTGGTCTTACTGGTCCTTCAAAGTGAGTTTGTCGTGCACTGTGTTGCGTGCACTGTGCTCAGAGCAGTATATTTGTTCGGGGAACCCTAACCCCAATGTACGCGTCCTTCATTTGGGTTCCTTAGCAATCTCTGAATACCTCTATTAGGGCTTCAATCATAGATAACATTTGCTTTGTTGGTCTCATTCATTTACTCAACCAATACTTATTGACTATATTTCATACAATAGTGGGCAGCTTAGACAAATTTTCTACTCTCCAGTTCTTACAGTCTATGAAGGGAGAAATAACAAGAAAATGGATAAGTGTCTCCATAGGAAAGTAACAGGTTCAGTGGGTCATGGAGCTCTTAACACAAGCCAGAAGGTCAGGAAAGGTTTCTCTAGTGAGCTTTCCTTCAGTTGAGGCTGAGGCCTGATCCAGGAAAACAGTCAGCCTACAGAAGACCTAAAAATGAGAGAGCACAGACCTTTGTAGTGAAAGGAGTTCACTACAAATGGAAATAGACTGGCGAAACACCACATTGGAGAGATGGTAGAGGCTCCAGCTAGCAGAAGGCTACAGAAAACTTGTTTATTGAATTTGGGTTTTTACCCCCCAAATAATAGGAAGGCCATTGATCAGTTATAAAGAAAGAGTGACATGATCAGACTCGCCTTTTAGAATGATCGCTGTGCAACACATGAGAGGGGAGTGGTTGGGAGGTCAGAAAGAGGTTAGATATAGGAACACAAATGAGGATACTATTACTAATCCAAGTAAGAGATGATAGTAGGTGGAAGAAGACAGTACCAGTAGAGGTGAAGAAATGTAGACAAATTTTAAAACTGCTTATGAGGTAGAACTGACCGGATTCATTGACTTATTAGAAAAAAAGACATGCGGGAGAGGCAGTCAGAGATAATCCCAAATTTCTAGACTAGGATCATAGGCATCATTCCAATAATTTGGAATGTTTGCATGGAGAGGCAGTTTTAAGAGAAAGAAAATAAGCTCAGTTTAGGACACACAGATTTTGAGGAAAATAAATAAAGTTGTCCAGTAGACACTTGAATATGCATGGACCTAAAACTCAGAGGAGAAGGTGAAGAAGTTTTTAAATAGGGATCTGAGAGTCACTAGCACATGGGTTGTGATCAATTAAAGCCAAAAGAATGGATATGATGCTATTATTTACTTCTGTATCACCAGGGGGTTAATACAGGGCCTGAAAGAGAATAGGTACCCTGATCATTTTATTGAATGAATGAATGAGTAAGTGAATAAGTGACTAAACAGTGTACAATACAACTAAGTTTAACTGGCAAAACTGTTTGAATATAAAATATTGAAAGATGAAAATTATTATGGTATTAGTATGCACCAGCAAAGTTTTTAGAAAAACAGTACTGTAATGGGTAATCTAAAAAGAGTTGGATATAATAATAACTACTCTAAAGACAAATAAAATGCATTTCATTTGTACAAATTAAGCCACAGTTACAGTCCAAAATTTACCAAAGCAGATTGCAATTGCTATTTTATTATCATCATTTATAAGATGCCTGTGATAGTGCAATTAAAATTTGATAATCATATTTGTCTATGCATAATAATTAGCAAGAGACAAAGAGATTGAAGGAATGGTTAAAGAGAAACAACAATGGGCAACCTTTAAACCTCACGTTTGGCATCACCCAAGCCTACTTTTAGCAGTGGCCTATTATGGTGTCTTGTTTTCCATTTCCTACTTTCTAATCTCACAGTTCTGGAATGCAAGGATACAACAAAACTCCTCTTGTGTATCATCATAGTAATTTTCTAATTATTTTTGGAAGGAACTTTTTGAGTCTTTCTGTTCTTTTGCTGAGCATAACATTTAAATGTAGGAACACGTACTCTGGAACCAAACCCTGTCTGCTGGTAAGGGGAACAGATATGGGCTCCATGACTGAAAGACTAGGTCCCCACTACTTTGTAAGTATGTCTCTTTTTCTTCCTGTGGATTCTTCCATTTCACTGGAAAGCCGACGAGATACAACTGAGAGATTTTTATTTTCTATTTCTGTATCATAATCCCAGTCATTAAGCCAAGGCCAAAAGATAAATCTCAAGTACACCATTATCAAGTACACACACAGTAGAGGAAACCATCCCAGCCAAAGGCAGACATGGATGCACACTGCAGGGCACCTGTCCAGGTAGCAGGGGAGCTCAGAGAAGGTTGTTCAACTGTTCTGGGTCTCATGGCCTCATACATAAAGTGAGGGATTGGATTTGGTTACTTTTAAGACCCCCTTCTATTTCTATAGTTTTATTATTTTATTATACCCTGAGGAACATTACTTTAAACTACGTAGACTTTATTAAATTTGACTTTGCCTCATTATTTTATTATATCAGTTCTCTATTAAATACCATTTTTTGATATACTGACTATGTCTCCATGGCTGGTGAAAACTAAAGGGCTAGAGACACAGGATGACCAGGGGGACGTGGTAACACTAACACCAGTGCCCCCATTCTATGGGTGTTTACCATGGGCCGGGCATTGGCCTAGGCGTTTGCGCTATCGCATTTACTCTTCATAGCAATCCCATATAATAAGTATTCATATTCCAGTTATATGGAAGATGAAACTCGCACTTGTATATGTTGATAACAGGGCTTCCTTGGTAGCTCAGCTGGTTAAGAATCAGCCTGCAACACAAGAGACCCAGGCTTGATTCCTGGGTCAGGAGGTTCCCCTAGAGAAGGGATAGGCTACCCACACCAGTATTCTGGGGCTTCCCTGGTGGCTCAGTTGGGCTCTATCCCTGGGTTGGGAAGATCCCCTGGAGGGCATGGCAACCTACTCCAGTATTCTTGCCTGGAGAATCCCCATAGACAGAGGAGCCTGGTGGGCTACAGTCCATGGGGTCGCAAAGAGTCTAACAAGACTGAGTGACTAAGCACAGCACATGTTGATAATCTGAAATCTAGAAAGTTCTATAGCTTGATTTCAGCCCCAGGTCCGCCTGCTTCCAGTTCCTGTGAGCTTTACTAGTACATTAGATCTGGATTTCTGGCTGGGCCCCACTCTGAGGGTTGGTGTGAACCCAGTAAAAGCAGGTAGCACTCAGGGAGGAAAGTTAAATGGGGCAATCTGGGGTGTTTATCACAAAAAAATGCAGACTTGAGAGGTGAGCAAGGGAGTCAACTCAGTTGCTCACTCGTGTCTGACTCATTGCAACCCCATGGACTGCAGCACACCAGCCTTCCTTGTCCATCACCAACACCCGGAGCTTCCTCAAACTCATGTCCATCGAATCAGTGATGCCATCCAACCATCTCATCCTCTATTGTCCCCTTCTCCTCCTGCCTTCAATCTTTCCCAGCATGACGGTCTTTACCAATGAGTCAGCTTTTCACATCAGGTGGCCAGAGTATTGGAGTTTCAACTTCACCATCAGCCCTTCAGTGAATATTCAGGACTGGTTTCCTTTAGGATGGACTGGTTGGATGTCCTTGCAGTCCAAGGAACTCTCAAGAATTTTCTCCAACACCACAGTTTAAAAGCATCAATTCTTCGATGGTCAGCTTTATTTATAGTACAACTCTCATATCCATACACGACTACTGAAAAAATCATAGCTTTGACTAGACAGATTTTGTCAGCAAAATAATGTCTGCTTTTTTTTTTTTAATATGCTGTCTAGGTTGCTCATAGCTTTTCTTCCAAGGAACAAGTGTCTTTTAATTTCATGGCTGCAGTCACCATCTGCAGTGATTTTGGAGCCCAAAAAAATAAAGTTAGCCACTGTTTCCATTGTTTCCCCATCCATTTGCCAGGAAGTGATGGGACCAGATGCCATATCTTAGTTTTCTGAAGGTTGAGTTTTAAGCCAATTTTTTCACTCTCCTCCTTCACTTTCATCAAGAGGTTCTTTAGTTCCTCTTTGCTTTCTGCCATAAGGGTGGTGTCATCTGCATATCTGAGGTCATTGATATTTCCCCTGGAAATCTTGATTCCAGCTTATGCTTCACCCAACTCAGCATTTCACATGATGTATTCTGCATAGAAATTAAATAAGCTGGATGACAATATACAGCCTTGACTCCTTTCCCAATTTGGAACCAGTCTGTTCCATGTCTGGCTCTAACTGTTGCTTCTTGACATGCATACAGATTTCTCAGGAGGCAGGTAAGGTAGTCTGGTAATCAGGAAAACTGAAATTGTGCAGGAAGACTGTTCAAATTGTGGCTGCACAATGTGTCACATCCAAAGTGAGCAGCAAGAATGAACATTAGGGACTTTCTTGTTGGTACAGTGGATAAGAAGCCACCTGCCAATAAAGGGAATACAAGTTCCATTCCTGGTCTGGGAAGATTCCACGTGCTGTGAAGCAGCTAAACCCGTTGCCACAACCACTGAAGCCCATGCGACTAGAGCCTGTACTCCTCAACAAGAGAATCCTCTACAATGAGAAATCTGTGCACCACAACTACAGAGAAGCCCCCTCGCACCCAAACTAGAGAAAGCCCGCATGCAGTAACAAAGATCCAATGCAATCAAAAATTTTAACGCAGATGTATAGAATAGACTCGTGGACTCTGTGAATGAGGGAAAGGGTGGGATGATATGGGAGAATGGCATTGAAACATGTTAATTATCATATGTCTAATCAATCGCCAGCCCAGGGTTGATTCTCGGGGCTGGTGCATCGAGATTTCCCGGGGCGGGGGAGGAGGGAGGGGGGAGGGAGGGGTTTCTGAAAGGGGAGCATATGTAAACCCATGGTGATATCATGGCACTGTATGGCAAAAACAATAAAAGGGAGAAAAAAAAAAAACACTGTAAGAAAAAAAAAATTAAAAAAAAATAATAAAACTACAATTCACATAAAAAAAAATTTTTTTTAAGTTTTTTAAATGCTTTTAAAAACAGGACTGGACATTGAACAGTGGCATGAGTAGGCTGTAGAATCTTAGCAGAATTCCCTCTAAGTCTTCATCATTAAAACTGGGTGCAAAAGGACCATTTGGAAATTCTTAAAATGCTACCTAGTGGCGGCATAAGGAAATACAGTGAAAGTATCTATAAGACAAGACAATGGAAAGGGATCCCAGGAAACACATGGCAAGTTGCTTGTGCTTCCGAGGAGCACATTAAAGAAGCTTTCTCAAAGAAGAAATGGAGAAGATGCACCAGGCAGCGGTCTCACATGGCTGATACTCACAACTAGGAGATACAGTAAGTGTCCTTGGGGCTGGTATTCTATATTGCCAGGTCATCTCAGTTCACATAGTGAAGGCCTCAGAGGCAACCACGTCCGCTCTTTAGAAAGGTTTGTTTCCCAGGTGGAACAGTGGTAAAGAATCCGCCTGCCAATGAAGGAGACATTGGAGATGCAGACTGGATCCCTAGGTCAGGAAGATCCCCTGGAGGAGGGCATGGCAACCCACTCCAGTATTCTTGCCTGGAGAATCTCATTGACAGAAGAGCCTGGTGGACTACATTCCATAAGGTCACAAAGAGTCAGACCCAACTGAAGCAACTTAGCACGCATGCATGCACAGGCAGTATTGGACCATATGGATGATGGATGGTATGTAATTAGAAAAACCTAGATTTTATGTAAGGCTAATTCCCACTGTTAGACATTTGAGCAAAGCAATCTTTCCTCATCTTAAAATAAAGATAATTGTAGTTCCTATCTCATAGAGATACTATGAGGATTAAATATAATAACATTAAGCACAAAGCTTGGCAGAGTAAACATTTGTTATATCCTTTTAGAATATACACAAGACTTTGTAGAGTGGTCATGGCTATCTAAAGAGGAAATTATCGATTTTTTCTCTTCTATTTTAGACAGACTTTCAATGTCATTCAACCCTAAAGTTTTCATCATTTTCATTGTGAGAATACATGTGTGCATCCTTTTCTAAATATTAACAAACTTTATTTCTTAGAGAACATTTAGGTTCATGGCAAAATTGAGTGGAGAGTTGAGTCTCCATGTATCCCCTGACCCCACACACATACAAAATCTCCTGCTATCAATACTGTGTCCTTTTTGAATGATGAATTATTTAGGTCTGATTTTAAAATTTTCAAATAAATGGACATTTTTAACTGATAAATTGATGTTTAGTTGCACTGTCATCAGAGAAAATGCTTTGTATGATCTTGACTTTGTAAGAATTTATATTTAAACTTTCATTTTCCTATATAAACTAATATATGCTAAATATTTGAAAAGGAGGCATATTTTCTATATGCAAGATTCTTCAAAATATTTCACATTTTCAATATGATCTATCATTCTTTAACATAAATTTTTAAATCTCTCTTTACAGTTGTAGATTTCTCCATTTTTCTAATAATTTTTATTGTGTTTTAAAGGTAATGTAATGACCCTTTTAATCCTGATTGATCTTTTTTGCCTCCTATTCTATTTTCTTGTGTGAACTATTTACATAAGGTGGCACAGGGCAAGGAGTAGTCAGGAGATGGGCCAGACTTCTGAAGTGTAAGAATCAGAATGCAGAATGGTATAGTGGTTACTAGCATGTTCTTTTGATGAAGACTGATCTAGACTGAAGTCTAGGTTTAATATGTCTAAACGTCTGTTTATTCATCTGTACAGTGTGACTGATGACAATAACAGTACCCACCCCAATCCAAATCCACACCTGGAGGTGCCTTATGCTTTAGGTCAGGGTGTTGCAAAATCCTGACAAATTCCCTAAAAGTCCAGTTGGGAAATAAGTCAGTGTTGACTTGGATAATTCATGAGCTTAGGAGGGTTTGTTGTTGTTTAGTCAGTAAGTCATGTCTGACTCTTCTGCGATTCCATGGACTGTAGCCTACCAGGCTCCTCTGTCCATGGGACTTTCCAGCCAAGAATACTGGAGTGGGTTGCCTCCAAAGGGTCTTCCCCATCTAAGGATCGAACCTGCATTGGCAGGCAGATTCTTTACCACTGAGCCACCAGGGAAGCCCAAACTTGAGAGAGCTTACCTACCCACTTGTAGCAATGGCAAGGGAACTATAAAAAATCACAGCTGAAGTTACACATGCACCTGGTCAGTTTCTTTGAGTCCTTGGTTCATCACCTCAGTTTTCAGAGCACTAGAGGAGCTGAAGAAATCCCCTGAGTTCTTTTTCATTTTATCACGTGCTCAAAAGGCAAAGGGAAAACTTCTCAGTTTTCACTTTGTGAGCAAATTCTGACTAAACCAAAGTAATTTGTTAATTCAGCCATAATATTCTTAATATCCCAACAAATTATAATAATCTAAATAATAATGGGATTTCAGCCAATGCCTGTTCCTTTAATCTTCTTACACAAATTCTTTAAGACCCTTTGTCTATCTTTTTCTCCAAAAGCATACATAAAGCCAAACCTAATCTTCTCTTGACAAAACACATCCCTAGAAGTGAGTTTTGAAGTCTGCAGTTAGCTAAAAGGAATGGACACGGTTTATAATAGTTGTGAATGTTCAACTTTCCAAAGTGTCCACAAGATTTAAGAGCTTTGTCCAGTTCTAAAAAAAAATAGCACCCTTCTTTGGCCCTCATTTATCTAGAGATCAGTTCAGTTTATTAGCAAATATTTGTGCTCCGCTATGTACCAGACACTAGACTCTAGGCTTTGTGAAAATCAAAACTGCTAAGACATGATCTGTGGTGAAGGGAATCCTAGTCTGTTTAGTAAACAAGCAAAGCAATGAATTAATACAGGTGTATATCAGAGTCTAAAAGCAGGTAGCCTGAGGACAATTGACCCACATGCCATTGTTGTTTTTAATCCAGAGATTTCAAATAGAAATCTGAGTTTGGGGGTTCTCCAGTAGAGCCAACAAATGTGATAGACAGCATTTTGGACTCACTTTTCTGTGTGGCTGCTGTCAATATTAAGAAGCCCTGTTCTTGGAATAGAGACACAACTGTCAAGAATGAACGTGTGAAACTGGTACAGTGGGAGGGGTTGGTATGGACTGGTATGAACGGGGAGATTGGGATTCACATACATACACTGCCATGTGTAAAACAGATAGCTAGAGGGAACATGCTGTGTAGCACAGGGAGCTCAACTCTGCGATGACCTAGTTCGGTGGGATGGAGGGTGGGAGTGGAGAGAGGTCAAAGAGAGAGACAGTGTATGTATACTTATAGCTGATTCAGAGGAAACGAACACAGTATTGTGAAGCAACTATACCCCAAGTAAAAAAACATTAATAAATAAACAAAGCCCTACTCTCTTTGGAAAGAACACACACCTCCCAGGTGGCCAGAATCTGCAGCCAGCCTGCCTTGCACACATGCCTGGCTGCTGGAGGAATGGAAGCCTGTGACTGTTACCAAACAATCACAGACAAGGTGGTTTGCTTGAATACCAATGATCACTTTCACAGCACTTATAAGCTATACCTTGATACTTTTTTGTAGGAGCTTCCTGTGTGGCTCAGTAGTAACGAATCTGCCTGCCAGTGCGGGAGATGTAGGTTTGATGCCTGGGTCAGGAAGATCTTCTGGAGAAGGAAAAGGCAACCTACTCCAGTATCCTTGCTTACACAACTTAGAGACTAAACAACAACGATATTTCTTTGTACATAAATATAAGATATTAAATTATTTTAATAAACACAAAACCCAGCATCGCTAATAAAGCTACTGGAGACCCTCCACAATCAGAAATGATCTTGAGGTTTCTTTCACTACAAGTGAAAAATACTAAATATATAAAACTATCTACAGTGAATTGGACCAGGTTACTCTGTAGAAGAGTAGTTTGGAAACTGATTTTGTTCACAATGGCAACCTACATGTTTATAATGTTTTTGAGATCTTTTCAACAAATAACATGTAAGTGTTCCACATAGATAAGGGAAAAGCTATTTACTGGTAAGCAGAGAGCATCTGTAAAGTAATTACCTGTGTAGTCATAGCCTAACTTCAAATGTGGGCAGAGCTCTCCACATCTGAGAGAGCCAGTCACTAAGAGCAAGAAGCTAAATTGAATTCTGGGGGAAAAAAATGCACTCTGAACATAAATTGCCCAGACTCCTAACAGGTGAATTTAGAACCTGATGTTAATTTCTGATTAGTTCTTGAAATTTTCAGAAAATGAGTATAACATTTGAAACAAAAAGTGCAATGGCATTCCTGCACTTAATTTTCTGAAGTTCATCTACATAAACTTTATTATACATGATTTATACATTTTAAAACTTAAAAGTATTTTTTGCAGTTCAATGAAAGGATTACTTTCCAAACCAAAGTGTAGCAAATTTTGTGATGACAAGTAGACTTACCAAGCAGGCTTGTGAAGAAAGCCAGCCAGTGATACAATTTCTCTTGCATTTCCACATATAAAAATGGAAAATTTTTCTTATACGATTGTCAGTATAGTTGACAAAGTATACACATTTATTCTGATTGCCGTTTTCTGAGTGCTAAGGTGTTAAGGAGGAGCCATTTGTTTGGGACCTTGAGTTGAATTCATAGCTCTGATCTTAATGCAGACAATGATTAGAACCCAGTGTAGTACATTTCTGCCTGGACTGGAGAGGGAAGGGAGGATTATCCATAAACAATCAAATGATTCAAGAACTTGAGGAGCAGAATCAAGTAGAATTCCAGAGTGCTTCTAGACTGAATGACTAAAAATCGTATTCCATTAACCATTTGCATGGAAGGAAACTGATTTTCAAAATTTTTTTCCATAAATGTTCTCTTTCCACAATCACTCCCCCTTATCAACCTAAGAACACATAGTAGAGGCAAAGTTGGGTTAAAACTTGACAAAAAGTGATATTTGCCAACAGCCTGAAATGAGTTTCACCCAAGATTTGTAGCTGACCTGGTGGAGTAAAGTGAAACTCTTAGTGGCTCAGTTGTGTCCAACACTTTGCGATGCTATGGAATGCAGCCTCCCAGGCTCATTTAACCATGGAATACTCCAGGCAAGTGTCCAGGAGTGGGTTGCCATTCCCTTCTCCAGTGGATCTTCCTGATCCAGGGATTGAACCCTGGTCTTCCGCACTGCAGGCAGATTCTTTACTGTCTGAGCCACCAGAGAAGCCCTACCATAGAGATATGGGTGAATTATGTCTCAAAGGAACTGTAGGATTGAACTAGAGGTCCTACAGCAGGTCCTATCACAGCATTTTACAAAAACGGGATCCTCAAGCAGTTTCACTCACTATTGGCGCCAACCCCTGACACATCTCTGCTTTCCAGATTCCTGAAACATTTTGAGGCACCAGTGTCTCCCAGTATAATGCACTTCATTCATACCAGCACACATTGGAATGGCATCCACTTACACAGTCAGGTTTTTATTCTTAAGAAAGAAGGAACACAGAAATTCAGAGAACTTGAGTTCTTTCTTGGACATTGAACTGTGCTTGGACAAAAGCCATTCTACTTGGTGTAAATCCAAGCAAATTTCATTCTCCAAACATAATTTTGTGGCTCTCATCTCTGTGTTTTCTGCATTCTAAAATGTCCATCTTGGGACTTGCCTAGTGGTCCAATGGCTAAGATTCTGTGCTCCTAATGCAGGGGCCCAGCTTCTATCCCTGGTCAGGGAACTAGATCCCCATGCATAAAGAGTTCATATGCCTCAACTAAAATAGATCCTGTATGCTGCAGTGAAGATCAAAGATCCCACATGCCACAACTAAGACACAGTGCAACCAAATAAATAAATATTTTAAAAATAAATAGAGTGTCCATCCCATATTTCTCACTTCTTAAGCTCCCACTCCTCTCTATAAGTAAAACCTAAGCTGTACCTCCTCTGGGAAGTCCTCCATGACTCCCTCTCCCAAGGCCTTCTTTGCATCAAATAACATTAAATATAGTGTAAAGTAATTATTGTTTCCTCTGCCTATCTGTCCCCTATACAGTGCGTGTAGGTGCCATGTCTTTCTTAAATATTTAGTGCCAAAGGTGGGACCTGGGGCTCAGAAAATATGTTGGATGGATAACTGAATGAATTAACATATGCATACTAAAATCTCACCAGATATTATTTCACCTTATTAGAGACTGTCTTCTTTGTTATCAATCAGTATATTGATTCCTATGATTCCCAAACACTCCCTCTTTAAATCAGAAAAGTGGAAAAGCAAGCTTCCTATCACCTACAATGGCTTAATAAATGTTTTTTTTAATGAATGAACATTTTTTATGAGGATCTGTTGAGTTTACCAACAAGTTTTTTCCATAATATCATTCAGAAAAACCCAATTGAACATTTTGGCCAACTCAATATTTTTGTATTGAGCAATTCCTTTGGAAATTTCCTTTAAAGAAAATAATCTCTTTTTTTAACACCAAAAAGAGCTCCATTTTAAAATATTTGAATCCTATTCTTGAGGCCAAAAGAAATGGCACAAATACAGATAGGGCTTCACAGCAATACAATTGTAACAGGATAATATCTTTAAAAATTAATTTGGTCCGTTTATCCCCCCACTTTCTTTTATTCGGACACATTATCTCAAAGAGGGTAGAAAGATTAGATTGAGAATAAAAGAGAAGAATGGTACATGTTCAGCTTTGCAACTCTGAAGCAGGCTTTTGCGAATCAAAGGGACATCTTGAGAGACCAGAGACGGTGACATAGAAACAGAAAGAGATTAGATGAAGGGCCAGGCCACCAGCCCGCATCCCTCCCAAGGAAGACTAGCAGATATAGAGATAGGACAGCACTTGGGGTCAGGGAATGGGCTCGAAAAGGACTTGGGGTCCCTGTGAAGTACCACAACATCAAAAGACTGCCCAGCACTGCTAGAGCTCAGTACCAGGAGGAAAACAAGGTGACCAGTCACCACTTGAAAGAACACTGCACACAGGTGTAGGCAGAAGAGCTGTTTTGCATCTCTATTCCTGCCCTGGAAATAGTTTTACCTCTACCATTTTTCTAAATTCCATATATATGCATTAAATATGATATTTGTTTTGCTCTTTCTACTTATTTCACTCTGCATGATAGGCTCTGGGTCCATCCATGTCACCACAAATGACCCAATTTCTTTCCTTTTTGTGACTGAGTAATATTCCATTGTGTATTTATACCACATCTTCTTGTAAAGAATGAACATGTGGACATGGGGGAAAAGGGAAGGTGAGACCCACTGGGAGAGTAGCATTGCCATACATACACTGCTGTGAGTAGGATAGCTAGCTAGTGGGAGGCTGCTGTGTAACACAGGGAGCTCAGCTCAGGGCTCTCTGACAACCTTGAGAGGTGGGATGGGGGAAGGCGGGAGAGAGGCCCAAAAGAGGAGGGGTATAGGTATACTTATAGCCGACTGAATTCATTGAAGAGCAAAATACTAACACAACATTCTGAAGTAACTATACGCCAATAAAAAATGTTTTTAAAGAAGAAGAAAAGAGCTGCTTTGCCAATCCTTCTATCAACAGGCATCTTCTCACTGCCTGTGGATTGTCCAACCTAAGAACATTTACTTATACCTCAAGTCTTTTCTGAACTCCATCAATACTTCCCCATGTAGTTTTTTGTTGTTGTTGTTTTTTTTACTATCCAAGATACCTGTAAGCTTCATACCAGTCCCTTAGCAGAGGGAATGAGAATCCTTGGCTTCCAGTGATGCTGGGGAGTAGAGTGGCATGGAAGAGAAGGGCCCAGCACAGGTACTTGGAAAACATTGGACAGTGATTAAATAATTACTTTCTTACACATATTTTATTGTATTTATTTATTTTGTTTGGCAGCACCACAAGACTTGCAGGATCTTAGTTTCCCCACGAGGGATAGAACCCATGTCCCCTGCATTGAAAGTACAAAGTCCTAACCACTAAACCACTGGGGAATTCCCCCTTACACATATTTTAAATAGAAGTTGAAGATGTCTTCAAACTCCATATCAGCCATAGAGGAGATAAAATCAGAATCTTAGTTTCAGTTCAGTCACTCAGTCATGTACTACTCTTTGTGAGCCCGTGAACTGCAGCACTCCAGGCTTCCCTGTCCATCACCAATGCCCAGAGCTTGCTCAAGCTAATGTCCACTGGGTTGATGATGCCATCCAACCATCTAATCCTTTGTTGTCCCCTTCTCCTCCTGCCTTCAGCCTTTCCCAGCATCAGGGTGTTTTCCAATGAGTCAATTCTTCACATCAGGTGGCCAAAGTATTGGAGTTTCAGCTTCAGCATCAGTCCTTCCAATGAATATTCAGGACTAGTTTCCTTTAGGATTGACTGGTTTGATCTTTTTGCAGTCCAGAAGACTCTCTAGAGTCTTCTCCAACACCACAGTTCAAAAGCTTCTTAACTTAGAGTCTAATAAATGTAGTCAGAAAACATAAAAAGTTCAGATCTTTATCCTGAGTACTAAATATGGTGTGCTTACATTCCATAGAATGTGGGCAGAATGACTAGATGAGGATAGTCCCAGGTACACTGGACACAGGCAGCTCAAAGACAAGACTTAGATGAAGGCTTTTCTGGGGGGTAGAAGGAAACACTAGAGTTCCCTAGTCTGCTTCCCTGAACAGTGGCACTAGCAGTCAGGGTGGTTCAAAGATGCTTCAAGGACAGTTGGTGGACCAGCTGGTTAGAATGATTCTACAGGACTTTTGACAGATGAATGTGGGTTAGTTAGAAGCTGTGGTGACTTCTGACTCTGAGAATCTGTAACTCTATGAAATAAAGATAAAAGGACCTATTAAAACAACCAATAAACATGTATTGATCACTCACTATCTATCAAGAACTCTTTTCTAAATGCTGGAGATGTAATGGGGCATAATGACCTCTCTCATGCAGCTGACAGTCTAGGGAAGAGAAGACAGACATTGACCAAATAACCACATGAACAAATATAAATTTCAGTGGTGACAGGTGCTGCAAATAAGAAATCCACAGTGCTGTGGGAGCTTTCAAGAGGGCAAGAAGGTGAGGATGGCTCCCTGAGGATATGACTGTTAATCAAGGATGAGTAGGAGATATCCAGGAGAGCGGAGAAAGGCAGAGCAAGCAAGGTCATTGGAAGGAGCAGCCCTGTCTTCTCATTTCCTGGTGGAAAACAGTATGACTCACTGAGAGACAAGATGCCCTAATTATTGAAAGATAGACTTGAATTCCACACCTTTCACTTACGAGTTGTGTGTCCTTGGGCAAGTTATTTAGGCTTTCTGCACCTAACAGTTCTTACCTGTCAAATTAGGAAAATACCTATCTCACAGGATTGTTGGCTAAAATAAATGAAACAACGAAAGTAAAATGCTTAATCCAAGCCTAATACATAGTGTTTATTAAACTTTGTCTATAATCCATAAGTAAACCATAATATCACAATGACAATTTACTTATTAAAGGTAAAACCTTTTATACTGCTAACTAGTAGCTTGGGGACACTATGTATTCCAGCACTGAGGCTAGGAGCACAAAATCATTAATGGTTGGGAGAACCATGGTCCACAAACATGTTATGAAAGAAATCTCACAATTATTCTTTTTAATTTGAATCTAGTTAAATCTTACTCTTACCCACATCAGGAATTTTTTCCCTAGATCAAAGAATTCAATCTCAATTTTAATTGAATTCTGTTCCCCTCCCTAATCTTCAGTCCTTCAAGGTCATTAATGATTAATTCATTGTCCAAGTACCTTCACCCCTGAAGACAGGCACCTCAACTGTTCAAGGTCTCTGTCTATTTCCTCATCTGGGTGCTTGCTCCTCTCTGATGGTTCTCCCTCTTCTCCTTCCCCTCTTTTCCCCGTGGCTCAGGAGGGAGGGGTTGTGCGCAAAGGGGTAATTATTCTTAGATTTATCTTCTCCCATCCCCTCCATCTTCTGCCAGTGCTTCCAGTGACCCCAGTTGGAAACCAAAGAACAAGGGAGCCTGGGTGATGTAATCTTCAAAGGCTGGCCTTCTCAGGTACAGAGTAGGTTAGAAAAGGGCAGATGGGAGTGGGGAAAGGGTGATGTAGTAGAGAGCAGTTACCTGTGATGAACATTATGCCATCAAAAGAGATTAGCTCAGTATTAGATAGTATCACTGACTCAATGGACATGAATTGGAACAAACTCAAGGAGACAGTGAAGGACAGGGATGTCTGACGTGCTGCAGTCCACGGGGTCACAAAGAGTAGGACACGACTTAGTGACTGAACAACAACATATACACAGTAGTGGGAGGCTGCATCATATGATAACTCTATTTTTATTTTCTTAAGGAGTCTGCATGCTATTCTCCATAGTGGCTGTATCCATTCACATTCTCACCAACACTGCAAGAGGATTCCCTTTTCTCCACACCTTCTCCACCATTTATTGTTTGTAGATTTTTGGATGATGGACATTCAACCAGTGTGAGGTGATGCTTTAATGCAGTTTGACCTAGGTGGGTGGGATGGGTGGTGGAAGGGAGATCCGAGAGTGAGGAGATATATGTATCCATAAAGCTGATTCACTTCATTGTAGAATGAAAATTAACACAATATAGTAAAGCAATGATATTGCAATTTTTTAAAAAGAGATTAGCTATTTTTGAAATGAAAACAGTGTACAAATGAAGAAAAGATTAGTAGTTGTTAAGAGTGAGGTTGGAAGGGATGGAAGTGTCTATAAAAGGACAACACCAGGAATTCTCATGGTGATGAAAATGTTCTATATCTTGACTATATCAATGCCAGTATCCTAGAGGTGATATTGTACTGGAGATTTGTACAACATTACCATTGGGGAAAACCAGGTAAAACGTTTATATAATATAATCACTCAAATTATTGTTACAACAGCATGTGAATTATAATTATCTCAAAATAAAATGTTTAATTAAAAAAAGAAAAAGCAGGCTAGTTTAAGATAGATAAGATGCTAGATATTTTCTGGCCTTATCTCATCAAAAGAAATGTAATTATTTATTTCCTCAAAGACTAAATCTTGCATTTAGTTTACAGAGAAATTTGTAGCTCCTGGGATTTTTACTCAGTAATAATAGCTGAACAAATTGCTTTTTGCTGAAAGGTGCCTCAGTATTCAGCTTGACCACATCTTTAGAATGTTTGCTAGATTGCAGAATCCCAAAGCACACCCATGAATAGCTTTGATCCATTAAGTTTTTGGCAGAAATACACACTTTAAGGACATGAAGGCAGAGAGAACAGGGGTCTAACAGACATATTATGAGGAATAGAGCAGGGAAAATGGAAGCAGTTTATTTAAATATTTATTCTCCATCATATTACAAGGATTTAAATGGGTTTCAGAACTTCCCTGGTGGTCCAGTGGTTAAGAATCCACCTGCCAATGCAGGGGACACAGGTTCGATCCCTGGTCCAGGAAGATCCCACATGCCACGAGGCAACTAGGCCCTTGCACCACAACTACTGAGCCTATGCTCTAAAGCCCAGGAGCCAAAACTACTGAGGCCCTCACACTCTGGAGGCCATGTACCGAAACAAGAAAAGCCACTGCAACAAGAAGCCTGAGCACCAGAACTGGAGAGGAGCCTCTGCACAGCAATGAAGACCCAAGGGAGCATAATATAAGTAAATTAAAAAAAAAAAATTTTAAAGGAGTATTTTAAAAAAATAAAAATACAGTGGGTTTCAAACACAATCAGTTCAGTTCAGTTCAGTCAGCCAGTAGTGTCCGACTCTTGGTAACCCCATGGACTGCAGCACACCAGGCCTACATGTCCATTAGCAATTCCCAGAGTTTACACAAACTTATGTCCATTGAGTCAGTGATGCCATCCAACAATCTCATCCTCTGTTGTCCCCTGCTTCTCTCACCATCAATCTTTCCCAGCATGAGGGTCTTTTCCAATGAATCAGTTCTTCACATCAGGTGGCCAAAGTATTGGAGTTTCAGCTTCAACATCAGTCTTCCCAATGAACACTCAGGACTGATTTTCTTTAGGAGGGACTGGTTGGATCTCCTTGCAGTCCAAGGGACTCTCAAGAGTATTCTCCAACACCACAGTTCAAAAGCATCAATTCTTCAGTGCTCAGCTTTCTTTATGGTCCAACTTTCACATCCATACATGACTACTGGAAAAACCATAGCCTTGACTAGACAGACCTTTGTTGGTAAAGTAATGTCTCTGCTTTTTAGTATGCTGTCTAGGTTGGTCATAGTTTTTCTTCCCAGGAGCAAGAGTCTTAATTTCATGGCTGTAGTCACTATCTGCAGTGATTTTGGAGCCCAAGAAAATAAAGTCTGCAGCTGTTTCCACTGTTTTCCCATCTATTTGCCAGGAAGTGATGGGACCAGATGTCATGATCTTAATTTTCTGAATGTTGAGCTCAAAGCCAACTCTTTCATTCACCTCTTTCACTCTCATCAAGAGGCTCTTTAGTTCTTCTTCACTTTCTGCCATAAGGGTGGTGTCATCTGCATATCAGAGGTTATTGATATTTCTCCTAGCAATCTTGATTCTAGCTTGTGCTTCATCCAGCCTAGCATTTCACATGATGTACTCTGCATAAAAGTTAAATAAGCAGGGTGACTATATACAGCCTTGACATACTCCTTTCCTTATTTGGAACTAGTCTGTTGTTTCAAGCCCAGTTCTAACTGTTGTTTCCTAACCAGCATACAGGTTTCTCAGGAGGCAGGTCAGGTGGTCTGGTATTCCCATCTCTTTCAGAGTTTTCCACAGTTTGTTGTCATTCATACAGTCAAAGGCTTTGGCATAGTCAATAAAGCAGAAATAGATATTTTCCTGGAACTCTCTTGCTTTTTCAATGATCCAACAGATGTTGGCAATTTGATCTCTGGTTCCTCTGCCTTTTCTAAATCCAGCTTGAACATCTGGAAATTCATGGTTCACATACCGTTGAAGCCTGGCTTGGAGAATTTAGAGCATTACTTTACTAGCATGTGAGACGAGTGTAATTGTGTGGTAGTTTGAGGATTCTTTGGCATTGCCTTTCTTTGGGATTAGAATGAAAACTGACCTTTTCCAGTCCTGCCACTGCTGCTGAGTTTTCCAAATTTGCTGGCATATTGAGTGCAGCACTTTCAAAGTATCACCTTTTAGGATTTGAAATAGCTCAACTAGAATTCCATCACCTCCACTAGTTTTGTTCATAGTAATGCTTCCTAAGGCCCACTTGACTTCGCATTCCAGAATGTCTGGCTCTAGGTGAGTGATCACACTGTCATGATTATCTGGGTCATGTAGATCTTTTTTGTATAGTTCTTCGGTGTATTCTTTCCACCTCTTCTTAATAACTTCTGCTTCTGTTAGGTCCATACCATTTCTTTCCTTTATTGTGCCCATCTTTGCATGAAATGTTCCTTGGTATCTCTAATATTCTTGAAGAGATCTCTAGTCTTTCCCATTCCATTGTTTTCCTCTATTTGTTTGCACTCATCACTGAGGAAGGCTTTCTTATCTCTCCTTGCTATTCTGTGGAACTCTGTATTCAAATAGGTATCTCTTTCCTTATCTCTTGTTTTTTGCTTCTCTTCTTTTCATGGCTATTTGTAAGGCCTCCTCAGACAGCCATTTTGCTTTTTTGCATTTCTTTTTCTTTGGAATGGTCTCGATCCCTGTCTCCTGTACAGTGTCACAAACCTTCATCCATAGTTCATCAGGCACTCTGTCTATCAGATCTAGTCCCTTGAATCTGTTTCTCACTACCACCGTATAATCGTAAGGGATTTGTATTCAAACAGAATACAGTAGAATTTTTCTTAACATGTGAAGAAATCCAGATGAAGATAAAAAAAACCAGAGTAGTAACAATGAGACAGAATCAGGGGTAGGGTTAGTACACAACATCCGAGTGCGATTTCATGTACGCTCTGAGAAGTCAGCCACTCAGGTGGCCTTTGGTCTTACCTTCCTGACAGCCAGTGCAAAGAGCAAAACCTGATCTATTACATGCTTGTAAGATAAATTTGACTTGAAGGACACCTCTTCACTGTATTGTCATAGAGGTGACATTACAATTTATTCAACATTCTTAGGGTTAACAATACAACCAGTTTCACAGTTCAATAGAAGCAATTCTCTCAGGGACCTACCTAAATGATGCTGTTTAGATATACAGCATTCTGGTTTTGATTTGGGCGCATTTTGGAGTATATTCAAAATTAAAGAATTACGCCCTTTAAGAAATAAAACATAGTTTTCCAGCAAGCTTTAGGTAAAGATTAATGAAGTGGCAAACTAAAGTCTTGACAGGGTCCAGGAAGGTACAATAACTAAAAAAAAACAAGACATCTGTTATATACACACGCACTACAAATATAGTCAAAATGGCATTTTTCAAATGGCCTCCCATGGGGAGGTTCACTAAGACATGGTGGGATCTATGCGATCTACAGGCCACTGCTCATTGCCAGCCTGTTATCAACATAACCCGAATCAGGGCTGGACATGGTCAAAGCTCCTCGTATTCCTGAGTAATTGTCAGAGTTACGTTCCACAAAACAGAAACCACTCCAGCTATTTTAAGCACAAAGAGCAAAGGGCTTCAAACAGGGAATTAGGTGCTTACAGTGTGTTCAAGCTGGGCCTCCAGGGCTGACTGCCAGAAGAACAATGAAGAACCCGCCCCAGAGGAGGCTGCCAACTCTGGCTCAGCTGGGAAGATGGGGATTCTGGACGTTTTCCCTGAACTGTTAGCTCTAGGAACAGCCTAGCGATTAGGTGGCTCTGAATGCTGTCACGGCCAGCTCCAGAGCCATATCTCACTTAGTAGGTCCCTGCAAAGCCGCTGACATGATTGCTGCTACAGAAAAGCCTGAAGCATCCTTGATAGAGCCTCCCACCAGGGCAACTGGCCTCTGCCTTTTACATCTCCACTGTGTGCATCTGATTGGTCTAAGCCAAAACTCTGTCCC
Organism: Antilocapra americana; assembly: GCA_007570785.1. NCBI lineage: Eukaryota > Metazoa > Chordata > Mammalia > Artiodactyla > Antilocapridae > Antilocapra > Antilocapra americana. Next base: position 5,636,023 of record ML664159.1, read on the forward strand.
TTCCAACTTAGAAATGTCAGTTTTAGCTGCCCGGCCTCTGGGGTGGAGGGTGGGAGGTTCAGGGAAGAGGGGTGTGTGGAATGCACGCAGAGTAACTATTTTATCCATCACATTTTATTTTGATGCAAAAATTACCTGAGCTTTTCAACACTGGTAATTAAATCATTTTTAATGAATACCAATAGGCAGGCTGATAATGTGGGAGTTGATAAAATACATCTACGAACAGATTCAGCTTCATGACAAGCAACTGGGTGGCAGTTTTTCGTCCACTTCAGTACATGGACGAAGAGATGATTGAGCCCTCCCCTGTCCCCATAGGGGCTTCCCTGGTGGCTCAGACAGTAAAAAATCTCCTTGTAACACAGGAGACTGGGGTTCAATCCCTGGGTTAGGAAGATCCCCTGGAGAAGGAAATGGCAACCCACTCCAGTTTTCTTGCCTGGAGAATTCCAAGGACACAGGAAGTCCTGGGGAGCTACAGTCCATGTGGTTGCAAAGAGTCAGACACAACTAAGCGACTAACACTTCACTTCCTCCCCATCAGCCCTCATATGAATAACAATTTGCATAGTGCTGTGCTGTATTCAAAGTGGTTAAAATGAGCTTACTGTTACAAATGTAGTAAATGCTTAAACAAATAATATTCCAACACACAGGTTCATACAGATGTAATTTCAAATAACATTGTGAAATAAATCAGACTTCATCGTATTTGACATTTGACTCCTCCAGAAGCACCTTTGTTTCAGATGATCTACCAAGAGAAAGCTAGAATCAAGTGTTTGAAGCGTTTGGACTCATGTGAGAATCTATCCAATGTATATCTGGGGTTTAATTGGGCTGGTAAGTCTGTTGACTGAGAATTGGGCTTACTATCCACAGCAAAGAGTTTATATTCAGTCTGGGGACAAATATAATTTCCTATAACATATTTTATGGCCAAGTGAACAAATATAATTTCCTATATCATACATGTTTTACAGGCTTTGTGGCAATCTCAGACTTTGTGGTTAATGGTCATATTTATTGCTAATATTGCTAATATTTGACCATTTACTACAAAGTCTAAGATTGCCACAAAGCTTGTAAAACATGCACGGTATAGGAAATTATATTTATTGCTAATATTTTTCCCTGATAGCTCAGTTGGTAAAGAATACACCTGCAATGCAGGAGACCCCGGTTCAATTCCTGGGCAGGAAGATCCTCTGGAGAAGGGATAGGCTATCCACTCCAGTATTCTTGGGCTTCCCTTGTGGCTCAGCTGGTGAAGAATCCGCCTGCAATCCATGAGACATGGGTTCAGTCCCTGGGTTGAGAAGATCCCCTGGAGAAGGGAAAGGCTACCTACTCTAATATTCTGGCCTGAAGAAATCCATGGACTGTACAGTCCATGGGGTCGCAAAAAGTCAGATGTGACTGAGCAACTTTCACTTTCACTGCTAATATTTGGAAACCTTAGTGTGTCTTCTCAGTAAACATGAAAAGAGAGGAACTATCATTTATTATTTTTTGAAACACTGTAGGCAAATACTTAAATTTAAATAAGACCTTTGTTCCCCTAGGTTTCAACAATATTCCTTGTTTATTGTTCTCTTCTTTTCACCAGAAAGTAAATATTCTCTAGCTTTCTCTTCTCTGTCTTATGGAAAAGAGTAATAAGAAACACTTCTCAACAGGACATTTCCTTCTCAAGGCATCTCATCAAGTCCACAGTGATCTGTCATTTTATTTACACTTAGTCAAGATCAAGTCAGGGAACTAAGCTTCTGATTATTATATCCACAACTGTGTAATATATACACGAAGGCATTTGTAATAAACACATTTTGTGTATATATGCATGTGCACATTTGTATCATATCATTTTTTTTTCAAGCACTTTCACATATTATCTCATTCAGTTGTCACAACAAGTATATAAGGAAAGTGGATTTCCTATTATTGTCTCCAAGGAGGCTCAAGGAGGTTTAGTAGCTTCATTAAGATAACCCAACTAGTGAGCAATCAGACTAGATCTGGGGCTTCTATTTCTGGGTCTAGTTCTCTTTTCCCTTTTGCATATCTTCACATGTAAAATCATACAGTATAACTGAATGGCCTTAAAGTTCACATCCATGCTCCTGGAGAAAAGTGGGGACCAAAAGAGCAGTGGAGGTAGTCCTTTCAGTAGCATCTCTTCCTCTTGCAGTTCCAGCTGTTAGGATCTGCTGTTGCTCATGAACAAAGACTGTGTATGTACAGTATGCCAGGAATCAGGTGAATGTTTTGCAACTTCTTGTCTGAATCCTTGACCTTAGCTCATCCAAAATTTAGATTCTAATTTGTTCCTTTCCAATTCTCTTAAGAGATTAGAGAACTACCTCTAAAACTTAGTGTTATCTTTCTATTAAAATACTTTTAAATGTTAACTAATTAATTTAGAAAAACAAGTTTCATAAAGATAAGAAATAATCACAGGGACATCTCTGGTAGTCCAGTGGTTAAGACTCTGTGCTTCCAATGCAGGGAGCACAGGTTCAATCCCTGGTCAGGCAACTAAGATCCCACATGCCTCAGGGTGTGGCCAAAAAAATTTTTTTTAATAAAAATAAACTCTCTTTTCTATATACAAGTCTTTTGATTCTTTAGGTAGAAATACTCCTAAGTATTTTATTCTTTTTGTTTCGATGGTGAATGGAATTGTTTCCTTAATTTCTCTTTCTGATTTCTCACTGTTAGTGTATAGGAATGCCAGGGATTTCTGTGTGTTGATTTTGTATCCTGAAACTTTGCTATATTCACTATAAGCAAGGTGAAAAGACAGCCTTCAGAATGGGAGAAAATAATAGCCAATGAAGCAACAGACAAACAATTAATCTCAAAAATATACAAACAACTCCTGCAGCTCCATTCTAGAAAAATAAACAACCCAATTAAAAAGTGGGCCAAAGAACTTAACAGACACTTCTCCAAAGAAGATATAAAAATGGCTAACAAACACATGAAAAGATGCTCAACATCACTCATTATCAGAGAAATGCAAATCAAAACCACAATGAGGTACCACTTTACACCAGTCAGAATGGCTGCCATCCAAAAGTCTACAAGCAATAAATGCTGGAGAGGATGTGGAGAAAAGGGAACCCTCTTACACTGTTGGTGGGAATGCAAACTAGTACAGCCACTATGGAAAACAGTGTGGAGGTTCCTTAAAAAGCTGCAAATAGACCTGCCATATGACCCGGCAATCCCACTGCTGGGCATATACACCGAGGAAACCAGAATTGAAAGAGCCACGTGCACCCCAATGTTCATCGCTGCATTGTTTACAATAGCTAAGACATGGAAACAACCTAGATGCCCATCAACTGATGAATGGATAAGAAAGCTGTGGTACATATACACAATGGAATATTACTCAGCATTAAAAAAAAATTCATTTGAAGCAATTCTACTCAGATGGACGAAACTGGAGCCCATTATCCAGAGTGAAGTAAGCCAGAAGCAAAAACAACAATATAGTATATTAACACATATATATGGAATTTAGAAAGACAGTAATGAGAACCCAACATGGGAGACAACAAAAGGAACGCAGATGTATAGAATAGACTTGTGGACTTTGTGGATGAGGGTAAGGGTGGGATGATATGGGAGAAGGGCATTGAAGCATGTTAATCGTCATGTGTCTAATCAATCGCCAGCCCAGGATTGATGCTGGGGGCTGGTGCAGCGAGATTTCCCGGGGGGGAGGGAGGAGGGAGGGGGGACCCGGAGGGGAAGCATATGTAAACCCATGGTGATATCATGACAATGTATGGCAAAAACAATAATAAAAAAAAATTTTTTTAAAAAAGATTAAAATAAATAAATAAATAAATAAACTCTCTTTTAAAAAAGAAATAATAAGTCACCCCACCATCCAAATAGTTCTACCACTGTAGTTTTGATATATATCCTTTATCTCTTAGTTATTTCAGGCCACTCTAACAGAACACCATAAACTGACTTAAACAATAAATATTTATTGATATGTCTCACAGTTCTAGAGGCTGGGGAGTCCAAGATCCAGGTTCCATAGTGTCTGATGAGAGCCCTCTTCCTGGTCTGCAAATAGCTCCCTTCTTGCTGTATCCTCACATGGTGGAGAAGGAGAAGACTCTAGCTTCTTCTTCTTCTTCTAAGAGCACTAATTCCATCTGGGCGGCTCCACCCTCTTGACCTCATATAAACCCAATTACCTGCCAAAGATCCCACTTTCAAATACCATCACATCGGGAGTTAGGGTTTCAATATTAGAATGAGGGGGAGGGCAGGGTAGGTGACACAGACATTCAGTCCTCTTAACATGGATTCACCCAATGGTACTTTCTTTCTTTATAAATGTAAACATTTTAAAAAATAAGATGAGCCTGTTTATTCTCTTTGCAACATGTTCTTTCCCTCTAGAAATAGAAATATATCAGAAATATGTTTCTGTCTTCTGTAAGAACAGTTTTGATGATCATCTCCCTGCATGGTGTCACAGTTCACTTCATATCCGGGGCTGGGCTTTTAAGTGATTCCCCTTCTTCACCATTCTAGACAGATTATGCTGATTCACTCCCTGTCTCTTAAGGAGCATGGTGCACCTAGCCCTCACTCCACAAATAGCCCCTGGAAGAAGTAAGTCTGTGTATCCTATGACACTTCTCTTCCCAAACAAATGATGGTTGATTGGATGAAGTCAGTCAATCAATCAGCACTCAGAAAGTAATCAGTCTAAATCAATCAAGAATTTTAACTAAGAGAACCAGAAAATGTAGAAGAGAATAGACATTTCAAATGAAAGATGCCTTGCAACCTAATACTTGTGACTAAAGGAACCTTGGCTAAAAAAACCAGTGGTAAAGCTCAGATCTTTTTTCTTTTAACCTATTCATGATTATTTCTTAGCATAATGTTCAGAAGTGGGATGCTAGCTCAGCTTTATATACATATTTTAAAAGTTTGACATGTATTGCCAAATTGCTCTCTAGAAGTTATTCTCTTCCCAACCATCACTAAAGGTTAGTTTTTCCAATTGTATTTCCAAAATGGCATCTCATTGTTTTAAGTTGCATATTTTTGAATTCCAAGTGGGCTTTAATGTTTTCTGTGGGTATTAGGATTTTGTATTTCTTCCTTTGTGAATTGACATTTGTGATCATTTGCCCATTTTTTTTAAGTAATCATATTTTTCTTTTTGATTTAAAATAACTCTCTATATGTTACAGACTTTAATCTTCATCAGGATCCTTTTCATTGTGAGCTAGTGGGAGTTAGAAGGAAGGGTAGAAAAAGATAGACCAAGGATTTGGGTGAAGGTCAGCTGCCAAAAGAGGATCAGGTCAGGGGACACTCCACCCCTGACTCTTCTTCCTCTTTCCTAGACATGTCTTAGATGTGGGATACAGGTGTCGCTGGACACTCATAGAGACTTTTGAAGGGGTATATAGACATAGAGATTTTCAAGGAAGTTAAGTTCCAGATCTTTACATTTTATATAACTTGTTCCTTAAATTGACTGCCTGAGAAATCATTTCGTCTTTCAATTTTCCTGTAGTGTTTCTCTCATTTTATAAAATCTCATTATGGTGATTTGCACCAAGACATGCATATAATTCAACTGGGAGACATGCTATAACTACCTCTACTCCCATCTACATGAACAAGATTTCTTGGAGTTTTTATTGAGATGCATTTTCAAAAAGTAAAAATCACTTTTCTTAATAATGAACTATCAAAAGTTGTAATATATGCATATTGCTTTGATCAGTTATGGCATATGTTAATCAGGATAGTGTAAGCTACCTTAGTAACCAATATACCTTAAACTTCAATGGCTTAACACACCAAAAGCGTATTGCTAATTTTTACATCACAGTCTGGTTCAGATAAGGAGGCTCTTTTCGGGGATTCTCCTCCAAGGGGGCCCTAGATAACTATGCTGCCATCTCTCATCTTTGCCATCTCAGAGTTTTGGGATTCCAACAGGGAAGCTGAAGGAGACAGAGAAAGGGAGAGAGAAAGAAATAGAGCTCAACTCACTGTTAACTAGGACAGGAAACAATACATCATTTCTGTTCACAGTGACAATGGGAAACTAAGAAATATAAACTTCCTGTACCTCCAAAAAGAGAAAAGGATGTGGAGAACACACATTGTCTCTGCTACAGGTATTTCCAGTAATGATTGTAATGATAATACAATCCAGATGATTTGTTTTAACAGACCTTGTGACTACAGATTTTTAAAAAAGCTTTAATTTTACTTTATTTCTATAGAGAAGTATGGTGATACAGTTGATAAAGAATACACCTCCCAATGCAGGAGAAACAAGAGACGTGGGTTCAATCCCTGGGTCAGGAAGATCCCTTAGGATAGGAAATGGCAACCCATTCCAGTATTCTTGCCTGAAAAATCCCACAGAGAGAGAAGCCTGGCAGTCTAGAGTCCATGGGCTTACAAAGAGTCAGATAAGACTGAGCACACACACACTGTTATGTGCATGAAATAGTTAAATAAATACTCTTAATCACAAAAATACATTTTATTAGGATAAAATTATGGAAATGAATAGAAATAAAAATAAAAGGAGAAAACAAAAAGATGTAAAATTGCAACTATTACTCAGTGGATGATAGTGGATATCAATTTGCTATAGTATTTACATTCTCTTGGATTTATTATAACAAGTTAAGTAAATGTCACTTTAAAGGGCTTCCCGGACAGCTCAGCAGTAAAGAATCTGCCGGCAGTGCAGGAGACACAGAAGATGTGGGTTCGATCCCTGGGTTGAAAGATGTCCTGGAGGAGAAAATGGCAATCTACCCCAGTATTCTTGTCTGGAGAATCCCATGGACAGGGGAGCCTGGCAGGCTAGAGTTCACGGCATCGCAGAGTCAAACAGGGCTGAGTGTGCATGCGTGTGTGCGCTCGCGGCACACACATCACTTTGAAAAAGCCAGTATTGACAACCAACCATAAATTATACCCTTTGCTACTATTCAAGGTTTTGATAAAATGTTTTACATTACAACATAAAACTGAAGGAGGGTGCATAGTTTTTCAAAATTTCTTTAGGAGATGGTGAACAAAAGCATTGCAGCCCAGTATCCTATCCTATCTTTAAAGAAACACCCACCCAAGTTGATTTTTTTTCTTTAAAACTATCAAGAAAGAAAGACAAATACACTATCATTGGAACTACTTCTGCCTTACAGGACTTGCAGATGCCAAGGGTTGCAAACCATGGTAGTTTATGACACAAGCGTCCCAGAAAGTGCAAGGATAGAGAGTGCCAAGTAAGAAACGTATTTCTTGGCAGAGTTCATGTGTCAACATAGCAACCAGACCACAGTGAGCCACGCCCTGCTTAGCTTTACGGTCAAGCTACCTTAGGATTTAAGTCTTTCCCCCTGAAGTTGGTGAATTCTTATCGCCTTGCTCATCAGCTGGTCATACTGAACCACTCTCCCAGCTAAATAAACATCCTGCCACTTTCCAAAAGAATCTAAAGCAGCCTGTCTTTTTGACCGTCGAAGAAGATGGCCGATTTGGACAGGGGTCTAGCTCTCCTTCTTAAAAAGGCCCATTGACCTATTGCAAGTGAAATAGCTTATGGGAACAGTAAATGGCTAACCTCACTGTACCATAAAATAGAGCTTGCTACAGCCTCTCCTCTCTCAGCCCTGGCGAGAAGCCTGTAATAGCACTCCTCATAAAAGCCTCCGTGCCATTCCCCAGGTGCAACCCTTTACAGAAGTACAACTAGGGAGTTTCCAAAATGGCTTGAAGAGAAGGCCATCTAAGAATAATGCCAACTATTTAGCAGATGTTTCTTGGCCAGAATTTGACCTTTTTTTTTTTTTGCATTTGCTCTTTTGTAACTAGTATAAATGACAGCTGGCAATATACCACAAACATAGAAGAGGAAGCTTGCATTAAAAGGCCATTGAGATCTTAACTCCCCGACCAGGGATCGAACCTGCACCATCTACATTGGAAGGTGAAGTCTTAACCACTGGGGAAACAGCCAGGCAAGTCCCACAATATCTTTGGTAGGCTGAGGTTGGACCCAAGAATTTTCAATTCAAAGGCTTTTCCAAGACATGCCACTCTTGTTAACCCCGGCTGCACTTTAAGAATCATTGCTTTAAATTGTAGCATGACTAGAAGAAGCTGATGGAATTCCTTTAGAACAATCTGCTGGGAGTTGACAATGCCTTCTTTTTAAAATTAAGCAAATGTTACATTCTTAAAAAAGAATACTGTAGCAAGTTTAATAAAGACTTTAAAAATGGTCCACAAAAAAAACTTTAAAAAAGAAAACCATTGAGAATGTCATCTGATTTGGAGATTAAAAAATAAATTCTACTCTCTGAACCAATGAAGTTATAAAATAGAAATTTTTGTCATGTTTCAAAAATAAATACATGATTCTATAACATTGATTGAGTTGAGTACCAACCATTTGCAAGGTGGAATGCTAAGGAACTAAGAAGAAAGATACCAGCTTCAAAGTCAAGAATTCAGAAAATCTTTTTCTAAGCAGCACCCAGTTATCTCCTTCATATATTGTATTTCATCAAAGAGTTTGTCACTGCCTGACATTTTCTCCTTTATTTCTCTATTGGTCTCTCTCCCCCCGAGACTGTAAGCTTCATGATTGTTGAGACTTTGCCCATTCTGTCATAACTGCATCCCCAGGGTTCAGCAAGAAGCCCAGGATGCTGTAGACTTTCATCAAATTTTGTCAAAGAATGAGTAAATTCCCACCTTCAGAAGGAGTGTGGACTCACAAGGGGCTGGAATGTACACCCCAAATATCAATAATATTCATTTATATATTAGAAAGAAAAGAGCTCAAACAAACCATAAGGGACTTAGCAGGAACTTTCCCTTTTCACTTTTTACAATCAGCATCTACATATGTTTTTAGAAAAACAAATATAAAACTGTAAAATAAATGTAAATTTTAAAAAAATGTAACTTTGACATTCCTAAGAATAAGCTTCACCTTAAGCTTGAACATAAAGATAATGCATGAAAAATTATATTCTTTACTGATGCTTCTAACCATCATGTGCAAAGGATCTGTGACCACAGATGGATTAATACCTACTACTCAACCTGTTGTTAAGTTTATTTTGTTTGTTTGGGTTTTGATATACTTGCCTTTTCTTTTCCAAAATGGGTAACATAATATTATGTGATATGTATATAGCTGAAAAGAATATTAAATAAACTTGCTCATTCTACAGCTTTATGAAATTTTAGTTTACATTATTGACATTTTATTAGAAAAAAACTTTTACTTTCCTTTAGGCATGTTATTAAGTTTATTAAATCTTCATTAACACATTCATTTGGAATTTTGGGATCACATGGTCCCTGTCCCTTTCCTTTTTTTTTTTTTAATATTTATTTATTTATTTGGCTCTTTTGGGTCTTAGTGGTGGCATGTGCCATCTAGTATTCTAACCAGGGATCAAACCCAAGCCACCTGCTTTGGGAGCTTGGAGTCTTAGCCACTAGACCACCAGGGAAGTCCTTCCTCCCCCTTTCTTTTCCCTTCTTCCATAAGAGAATATCTCACCTAATTTTAGAAAGGGCTTCCCTGATGGCTCAGCTGTTAAAGAACCCACCTGCAATGCAGGAGACCCTGGTTCGATTCCGTGTCGGAAGATCCCTGGAGAAGGGATAGGCTACCCACTCCAGTATCCTCGGACTTCCCTTGTGACTCAGCTGGTAAAGAATCCACCTGCAATGCAGGAGACCCGGGTTCGATCCCTGGGTTGGGAAGCTCCCTTGGAGAAGGGAAAGTCTACCCACTCCAGTACTCTGGCCTGAAGAATTCCATGGACTGTGTAGTCCATTGGGTCACAAAAAGTCAGACACAAATGAGAGAGTTTCACTTTCAATTTTAGAAAAGAAAGTATGATTAATGGGTCAAAACTATAAAAATATTAATGCCTCCCGAAGCAAGTTTTCAGTTTGATTTTTAGAGCTTAACTTCTTTGATTTTGGAGTACCTTATAAGGTATAAATATATTCATTTCATACAACCCTCAACGGCTTCAAGCAATACATATAATGTCTTAATTGCTAGTTAATTTTCACCGAAGTTGCCCTCTTTAATCCTAGAATAAGCCCATCTTCTGAGATGTATCTGTTTGTTTACTGATAAATATTATCAGATTTAGAATCCCTCACTGGAAGCCTTCCTACATTAGGGAAAATGTAGGTTAGACTTCTTTCCTGAATAACACTATCACATAAAGCTTTATCCTTGTAAGGCCTTCCATTTCTTTTAAAGAGTTAACACTAGTTATAATCATAGGTATTTTATCTTCTCCTTCAGTTAACTTTATATCATAAGCATGTTTCCAAGTTTGCATAGAGCTTTCATAATTATTATTTTTAATGACTATGTGAAGGCCGTTTGATTAATTTTATTACTCTGTCTATCCTCAATGCCTATTATGCTCAATGAGTCCTGATGAGAGCAGAGTGTGTTCTCAGTCACTTCAGTCTGACTCTTTGTGATACCATGAACTGTAGCCTGCCAGGCTCCTCTGTCCGTGGGATTCTCCAGGCAAGAACACTGGACTGGATTACCGTGCCCTCCTTGAGTTTAGGATGATGCTAGTCTAAACGCTAGTGCCAAAACACCTCAATTCAAATGTAAGTTTATTAACCTCTGTGCCTTAGTTTTCTGGTCTGTAAAATGGGGTTGGTGACAACTCCAACTTCACGAGTTTGTCATGATTAAATGAATTAACTTTCTTAAAGTGCTTAGAACAGTGCCTGGTACATGGTAAGCAATCAATAAATGTGTACTATTATTATTGATGTATCAAGGTAAATGACTTTGGAGCCTTCAGGTCATCTCTTGCTTTTGCTACTGCAGATAGCAAGGTAATGAACATCTCTACTTATCAGATGTTTTGCTTCTGTTTAATTATTTCCTTAGATTAAATTTCCAGGAATAGATTGCTAGGTCAAAGAGTTTATCACAATGATTACTTTCAAAGAAATTCCTTTAACCTTTACCCTTGAAGAAAATGTGATGGCATGGGAAACAAACACTAGTTGATATAAAAGGGATGATCAAGAAAAGAAATCATGGCTTTATTTAACAACAATAATTTGAGTAAAAACACATTTTATTCATAAAACTAGGTAGACATTATACAAAACCCTGGGTTCTATTCAACTGATTTAATCCAACAAGTATTTCCCCACCTGCTCTATGCTGTTCCATGGTAAGTATTAAGCAGAGTATGGAAGGACATGAAGTGACCTTTGTCCTTAAAGACTCAAAATCTATGTAAGAAAGTGAAACATGAAGGTAGTATGAGACTGTAGAATCAAGGGCCAAATTATATATATATATTTCAGTTCAGTTCAGTTCAGTCGCTCAGTCGTGTCTGACTCTTTGTGACCCCATGAAATGCAGCACGCCAGGCCTCCCTGTCCATCACCAACTCCCGGAGTCCACCCAAACCCATGTCCATCGAGTCAGTGATGCCATCTCACCCTCTGTCTTCGCCTTCTCCTCCTGCCCTCAATCTTTCCCAGCATCAGGATCTTTTCCAATGAGTCAACTCTTCACATGAGGTGGCCAAAGTATTGGAATTTCAGCTTCAACATCAGTCCTTCCAATGAACACTCAGGACTGATCTCCTTTAGGATGGACAGGTTGGATCTCCTTGCAGTCCAAGGGACTCTTAAGAGTCTTCTCCAACACCACAGTTCAAAAGCATCAAGCCTTTGGCACTCAGCCTTTTTCACTGTCCAACTCTCACATCCATACATGACTACTGGAAAAACCATACCCTTGACTAGAGGAACCTTTGTTGGCAAAGTAATATCTCTGCTTTTCAATATGCTATCCAGGTTGGCCATAACTTTCCTTCCAAGGAGTAGGCATCTTTTGATTTCATGGCTGCAATCACCATCTGCAGTGATTTTGGAGCCCCAAAAAATAAAGTCTGACACTGTTTCCACTGTTTCCCCATCTATTTCCCATGAAGTGATGGGACCAGATGCCATGATCTTAGTTTTCTTAATGTTGAGCCTTAAGCCAACTTTTCACTCTCCTCTTTCACTTTCAGCAAGAGGCTTTTTAGTTCCTCTTCACTTTCTGCCATAAGGGTGGTGTCATCGGCATATCTGAGGTTATTAATATTTCTCCCAGCAATCTTGATTCCAGCTTGTGCTTCTTCCAGCCCAGCGTTTCTCATGATGTACTCTGCATAGAAGTTAAATAAGCAGGGTGACAATATACAGCCTTGATGTACTCCTTTTCCTGTTTGGAACCAGTCTTTTGTTCCATGTCCAAAATCTATGATACAAGATACCAAGTATTAGGCATAGTCAGCTGACAATAAAGAAACAATATTCAGTTTCAGTGAAAAAGTGTGTGTGTTGGGGAGGTGGGGCTATGTAATGATACAAGTCCATTTGTATACAAAACAGAAACAGACTCATAGACATAGAAAACAAACTTATGGTTACCAAAGGCGAGCGGGGGAGATAAATTAGGAGGATGAGATTAACATATACTCACTAATATATATAAAGCAGATAACCAACAAGGACCTACTGTGTAGCACAGAGAACTAAAGTCAGTATTTTGTAAAAATCTATAACGAAAAAGAGTATATATATACATACACACACACATATATGAGCTTCCCTGGTGACTCGGACAGTAAAGAATCTGCTGCTTGCAATGCGGGAGACCCAGGTTCAACCCCTGGAAAAGGGCAACGCAACCCACTCCAGTATTCTTGCCTGGAGAATTCCATGGACGGAGAGGAGCCTGGTGGGCTACACAGTCCACGGGGTCACAAAGAGTCAGACATGACTGAGCAACTAACACACACACACATATATACATATACATCTGTATGTACATACATACAGGTATATATATGGTGGTTCAGTCGCTAAATTGTGTCCAACTCTTGTGACTCCATGGAGCCCGCCAGGCTCCTTTGTCCATGGGATTTCCCAGGCAAGAATATTGGAGTGGGTTGCCATTTCCCTCTCCAACATAAACACACACACACACGTATATACATATACATATATCTTATATGTTTTATACCTCAAACCAACATAATATTGTAAATCAACTATACTTCAATTAAAAATTAATAGTTAATTCATTAAATATATTAAGCAGAAAAGAAGGAAAAAGAGAAAAGTGTGTGACCATCCAAGTGATAACTAAATTAAGCTCCACTTTTTTCCTCAGAATCTAACATTTTATAATTTCTTTTAATACACCTCAAACATGTACCAAACAGAAAATGTTTGGTCTTGCTAAGACACGTTCTTATCCCTGCCAGTTAAGATAAAAGCGCTCCTCAGACTTCAGCTGTGGGCTTCAGCCAAGGGGGCCTGAAAGGGTGTTCAGGAGTGGAGTTGTCCTTGGCCAACATCTGTGTGTGTGTGTGTGTCTGTCTAGGAAGGGCCTCTGCCAGCTAAGCTAAAATAATAAAATCATCTCCATTTCCCTCGTTTTGAGGGAAGCACTACTAAAATATCTTAAACAACTAAAATCTCCGACCACAAGCCCCACTACTTTGCTTTCTCTGCTGAGTGTTGAAGGAAGCGGGGACCAGCTGCCTCTTCTTTTTGAGATGAGCAAGATCATTGGTTTGTTTCCAGGAAGCCAAACCTGAAATAGGGGCAGAGCCCTTTCCCCTCACTGAGGCAGACTGCCCAGTCACTGTAAACCCTTTCTGTAGGGGGCAAGTCCCTGATAAAGGGTTTTTCAGTCTTTAAAATGGCCTGCCAAATACCATTCACGCACCTTATCCAGCAGTTTTCAAGCTGCCTACTATATACAGATCCTCTTGAACTGACAGGCTCCAGATTTTCCCAGACGGTTTAAGCCTCTGCAATGTCCAGAGAAGGAGCTGCTTTGCCCAAACAGGTCCCAAAGCAGACAAGTGAAACTGTCTTCCTTATATGGTGAAAAGCTCCCTGTCGCTTTAAGGCCAAGAGATTTGGCTGCAGATGGTCCCTGGGAAGTTTGCAGGCAGCCCCATCCTGTATCTGCTCCTCTCCTTTCAGCTGTGCAGGTGAGTTTCCAAACCTTCTTTCCCCAATTTGCCCTCTACAGTCTCCTGGCCGAGCCAGTTGGAAATGCCCTTACAGAGGGCTAGAGAAATTCAGGGTCAATAGAGATGGTGTTGTTTGAAGAAGTTTGAGCTGAAGGGAAAAAAAAAAACAAAAAAACAAGCTTACTAGGAAAATGTGCAGTAATGCAGTAATGCAGCCAAGGAGGATGCTTTCAACTTCCAAGGGGGAGGCAGCATCAAGGTTACAGGAGGCCCTGAGGCTTTCCGGGACCAAGCAGGGGAGGAGGAACAGATTCTAGGTAAGACCCTGCAGGGGTGAGTTTGGATTTCTGAGCTATAGAACCTGATCAGCTGCAAGTCTAAGCCAGACAGAGGTGAGAGGAAATAATACTTCTGCAAATGCTGAAGGTTTCACAGGAGATGGAGCTACAGGGTTGACTGTAGAAAGTGAACGTGAAATGTTTGCAGCGTCTGCTGGCATGGAAGGCTGCAGCCTTAACCCTTCATTCAGCCTGGCTGATTCGCAAGTAGGATTTGACTGCACAGAGCACGGGCGGGGGTGGGGACGCCTGCGTGGAGTATTGCAGTAGAGACTAAAACAAATGGATAAGACTGTGATCTATGATTGTGGAACCACATCCCCGGTATCCCCACAGTACCACCTGCAGAGAAAAGAGCTTTGCCAAGCTCAGAAATTCTATGTCATCCATAGGCAAAGAGCTGCAAGAAGTCTCATTTAAGCTGCTCACTGCTCTGTCATTTACTAATTCAGTTTCCTGATTTTTTTTCTCCCATGGCCTGGAGCCCCCTAAGATATTAATGTGGAATTAATGAATAGAACTTTTTAACAGCTAGAGATGTGCTAGCAGAAGTATGTCTGTGAGAGGCTGAGATGTATTTAAGGATTGGGGTTGGGATTTTATGGACAGGGTGAAAAGAGGCGGGATGGCATAAGAGGAGAAACACTTGATGGTCATTTTACAATGTATTCAAAGCCCTTTAACTGAGCCCATTCGTAGCTACAGCCAAAATAGAAGTTCACCCAGGAATTTAAAAAGAGTGATGCCAAATGACAGGATTGGGCTTGTCTTGCCTCCTGGTTGAGTCTCGGGCCATTCGTCATTCAGAGGCCAGTGGTTTCTCTACAGTTGTTGTGTGGGGGAGTGAACCCGGAGGCTGGATTAAAATTCCTTACATACCCCATGCCTCTAAAAAATATTCATTCATCTGAGTAGTCACGGAAGAATTCGTTTTATTATTAACTAACAAGTGCTCTACCTACTTGTTTTCTAAGACAGAATGTCCATGAAAAAAAGTTTGCTTTATCAACAGGGATTTGTTAGTGCAAGAGTTCCTCTTTTCTCACTTGTGATACCTGGGTAGAGTGAGAATTAAACCTTGCTAAAATGCTGATGTCCTGAGCAGAAAGTTAAATTTTGAGTTCATAATTTGGAAAAGAGCAGGGAGTGTGAGTATAATTTTACTTCATTTGTTTCAAGTTAAATCCAGAAAGCAGTGTCAAATATACTGCTTTCAAATATGAACACTGCCAAGAAAAACAAAATCTAATCCCCAAAGCTGGAAAATCTCTAAAAGTAACAGACTGTGATCTTTTATAAGCTAAATCAAAGTGTTAAAAGGGAAAAAGATGTGGCTTCCTGAACATTTCACATATTGACCCTCAATCACACATCAACTAGAGGACATCTCTTAGTGATTTATTTTATCTGTGCCTTGGTTTCCTCACCATTAAACTGGGCATTTCTGTGAGGGACTTTACAGTGAAATGGAAAGATCCATTGGAGCTGGAACTGAGCAGATCTAGGTTAAATTTGCCAGTCCCTTTATTTATTCCATAACTTAAAGCGAGTTACACAGCCAGTCTGAACCTTGGTTTCCTTATTTGTAAAGAGAGTAAATAATTAACAACCTCATTAGAATTAGAGGAACCTACCAGGACATAGGCTCAGACCTGCGTGTCCTTGGACTTGGAGAGCAGGACATTGTGAAAAGAGAACTATCTAATTGTGGGTAGTGTTGAAAAGGACAAGAAGATTTTTACTCAGAAGTGTGTCCAGTGCCATACTATGGAAAAAGGAAGTAGGTACAAGATTGAGCCAAATCTCCATGGTCTTTTTGGGCAAAAGACAGGTCAGGCTCCTGGATTTTCTTACACAGATTCCAACAGGAACAAAGGCATCTCTTGGGGAGAGGAGACACTGATGGGGTACATGGAGAATTCCAAGAAGTAGATTTTTGGAACAAAAATGATCTTCATGGGCATTAAAAAGATGGCAGAAAGGGCAGACTTCATAGCTTATCTCAGAAAAGCTACTAGTGAGTAATAGTTGCACGTTGCCTTGTTTATTACAAAACAGAAATGTCTCATGAGCTTTTTTATGTGTACCACATTTAAATAGACCTCATATAGCAGAGTTCCAATCATGAATAGCTGGTAGGATATTTATTTTGGATAGCCCTGATTTATATAGACTGACTTATGGTTAAATTAATATGGTCAGCTTTTTGAATTTTGATACTAATGCTAGTTCAGCAAGTACTATCTCTGTTCTGCCCTTCTAAAGACATGAGTGGATTTGATGAGTAGTGTTCAGCTTTTCATAGAGATGGTGAATGCCATCTCAAAACCTATAAGAAACTGGTTTTACATATAAGTTTATATAACTGATCACATTAATATATTTAAATATGGAGGCTATCCCTTCACTGTGTCATAGGACAGCAAGACTCACCTGTGTTTCACGTTGTAATCATTAGCCTGCTAAAGGCTGAAGATAAGCTGGTAATGTCCACTCTATCTTTTTAGTCTTAACTATTACCAATTTAATTAAAATCCCCTGTATCTAAAATGTTGCCTTTTATTCAATGAAAGGCATTTTAGTGCAGTTCATGTATAATAGCATATAAAGAATACTCAATTCTTTTCACATTTCATAGGTAATCCATAAGGTCATATGGGCTTCCCAGGTGGCAGGTAAAGAACCCACCTGCCAATGCTGGAGGCATAAGAGATGTGGGTTCAATCTCTTAGTGGGGAAGTTCCCCTAGAGGAGGGCATGGCAACCCACTCCAGTAATCTCTCTTGGAGAATCTCATGGATAGAGGAGCCTGGCAGGCTACAGTCCATAGGGATGCAAAGAGTCAGACATGACTGAGTCGACTTAGTACACACACAAGGTCACATGCTTTTAAAATCTAGCATCACGAGCTATAGTGGCAAACTTTGCTTTTGAATTCTTTACTAAGTCAAACTAAAGTTATAATTCAGGGTTGTCTTTTAAATTGCTATTCCAAAGCACATATAACTGTAGAATTATCATATGTGATTGGCAATGGTGCTTTGGCCAACTTGTTAGAAACATTAGAGGAGATATGCAATCAACAAAAATTTATAAATTATGTGATCCTAAGGTTTCAGATAATTAAAAACAAAATCACAGATCATAAATAAATTAGAGGAATCTTGGAATCCAGTAGAGTCTCCATAAATATTATTTTTCATTATTTTCTCTATGACTTGGGAAACTATATTGTTCCTTGCAGAGAAGGAAATGAGTTTCGAGAGCAGAAACCAGCTCTGTAGCACAACTTTAGAATCCTTGTTAGTTCACCCCCTTCTTCCCACCGTCCTTCAAGAAAGGATGCCCAATTCCCTAGAAAACCCATTCCTAATTATTAACCAGGTTCATTGCTCAGAAGTTTTTCTTAAATCAAACTCAATTCCACTATTTTGTGTTCAGAGATATGAATATTTGGTTGTTTCCCTATGGTATAAAGATAGTCCATGGGCTTCCCAAGTGGCGCTAGTGGTAAAGAACCTGCCTGCCAGTGCAGGAGACATAAGAGAGTGGGTTTGATCCCTGGGTCGGGAAGATCCCCTAGAGGAGGGCATGGCAGTGCACTTCAGTATTCTTGCCTGGAGAATCCCATGGACAGAGAAGCCTGCCGAGCTACAGTCCATAGGGTTGCAAACAGTTGGACGTGACTGAAGCGACTTAACCACACATGAACACAAAGATAGTCCATATGTGTGAAGAATAATGGTAACCACCTTAGAATCTCAATAAAGGTGGTCTACCCAAAAGCAAGTTTAAACAGAATTTTTAACGGATTTTTTTTGTTGTTGTTATTTGAAACCACCTCTTACAAGTGGTTCAGTAATAACCAGTTACTAATTTTCTGTAAAATCTCCTAACACATTCCCACCACTGTCTTTAAGAACACAGTTAGTGCCACTCTCGGAGTTTTAATCATTCATTGCAGTCTGTTTTAAGAGCACAGTTGCCATACCTGCAATGGGGCTGTGTGTAGGACACGATGTTAAATTGAAAACATGCCTTCTACCAGCTTAGAAAGGTGGTGATAAATTGCAGCAGCAGCAGAAATATTTCATTGGAAACAAAAATCATAGCACATGCATTGACTGGGAATTGAGAGTTGTCATTTTTAACTCAAATAAGGGTAGGTCACCCTTGTAGTCAGTCTTCCAGTGGTGGATTAACACCACCTCTGTCAGAAGACTGGTGTTTAGGATCTACCCTTGGCCACTTTAAGCAGCTGTGAGACTCTGGACTGTTTCCTTTATGTATCTGAGCCTCAGGTCCATGGTCTGCCTCATGGGAATGACAGTAATACTCATGCACATAGTTGTGGGAAGAACAGAAAGTTGGCAGTGCAGATACTCAATAATTATGTTGGATCTGAATGCCTGATGTTTTCTAATAAGGTCCTTGTTCTTTAATAATAAGACATTGGCCATAAGTTCAGTTCAGTTCGGTGTCCAATTCTTTGCAACCCCATGGACTGCAGCACGCCAGGCTTCCCTGTTGATCACCAACTCCCAGAGCTTATTCAAACTTATGTCCATTGAGTCAGTGATGCCATCCAACCATCTCATCCTCTGTCATCCCCTTCTCCTCTCACCTTGAAGCTTTCCCAGCATCAGTGTCTTTTTAAATGAGTCAGTTCTTTGCATCATGTGGCCAAAGTATTGGACTTTCAGCTTCAGCATCAGTTCTTCCAATGAATATTCAGGACTGATTTCCTTTAGGGTGGACTGGTTGGATTTCCTTGCAGACCAAGGGACTCTCAAGAGTCTTCTCCAACACCACAGTTCAAAAGCATCAATTCTTCAGTGCTCAGCTTTCTCTATAGTCCAACTCTCACATCCATACATGACTACTGGAAAAACCATAGCTTTGACTAGATGGACATTTGATGGCAAAGTAATGTCTCTGCTTTTTAGTATGCTGTCTAGGTTGGTCACAGCTTTTCTTCCAAGGAGCTACAACCTTGGAATTTCATGGATGAAATTTCATTTCTTTTAATTTCATGGCTGCAGTCATCATCTGCAGTGATTTTAGAGCCCCAAAACATAGCTTCTCACTGTTTCCATTGTTTCCCCATCTATTTGCCATGAAGTGATGGGGCCAGATGCCATGATCTTAGGTTCTAAATCTTAAATGTTGAGTTTTAAGGCAGCTTTTTACTCTCTTCTTTCACTTTCATCAAGAGGCTCTTTAGTTCTTCACTTTCTGCCATAGGGTGATGTCATCTGCATATCTGAGGTTATTGATATTCCTCCTGGCAATCTTGATTCCAGCTTGTGCTTCATCCAGCCTGGCATTTCACATGATGTACTCTGCATAGAAGTTAAATAAGCAAGGTGACAATATATAGCCTTGACATACTCCTTTCCCTATTTGGAACAAACCTGTTTTTCCATGTCCATTTCTAACTGTTGTTTCCTGACGTGCATATAGGTTCCTCAGGAGGCAGGTCAGGTGGTCTGGTATTCCCATCTCTTTCAGAATTTTCTACAGTTTGTTATGTTCCACACAGTCAAAGGCTTTGGCATAGTCAATAAAGCAGAAGTAGATGTTTTCCTGGAATTCTCTTGCTTTTCCGATGATCCAATGGATGTCGGCAATTTGGCCTCTGGTTCCTCTACCTTTTCTAAATCCAGCTTGAACATCTGGAAGTTTATGATTCATATACTGTTGAAGCTAGCTTGGAGAATTTTGAGCATTACTTTGCTTGTGTGTGAGATGAGTACAATTGTGTGGTAGTTTGAGGATTCTTTGGCATTGCCTTTCTTTGGGACTGGAATGAAAACTGATCTTCTCCAGTCCTGTGGCCATTGCTGAGTTTTCCAAATTTGCTGGCATATTGAGTGCAGCACTTTCACAGCATCATCTTTTAGGATTTCAAATAGCTCAACCAGAATTCCATCACCTCCCCTAGTTTTGTTCATAATGATGGTTCCTTGACTTCACATTCCAGGATGTCTGGCTCTAAGTGAGTGATCACACCACCATGGTTATCTGGGTCTTTTGTATAGTTCTTCTGTGTATTGTTGCCACTGGCTATAGACCTTTTCTATACCCTTTAGACCAATCTGCAAGTATGGGTAGTGTCCAAGAATGTGTATATTGAACTTTTAATAAAAATTAAGGTTTCAGATTTGGTGGAACCAAAGAGAAGTCAGTGCTAAGGCCATCCTAGATCATGCTGAAGGGGTTAACTTTAGAAAACAGGTTTAAAATCTGCTGGATCGCATAGGGTTTTGGATATATTACATTCTCTGAAAGTATTTTATAACTTTGAACCCACTAGAGGTACTTCTGTGTCTGTATACTGGCAGAAGGAGTTGGAATGGGGGAATGCCATGGTCTAGGTTGAGCAGGTAGAGCAGAGAAATCCCCATGGAGTTGGCTCTCTTGACACATCTTTGATGCTCCCTCCTTCCCACTGCCTCCAGGCACCGTGAGCTTGTCAGATGCAATTCTTTCATGAAATTACCAAGCTGGGGAAGCCTGAGGAAGTGTCTAGATCAGCTTCTTGCCTTCAGTCAAAGATGCACTTGAAATCACCAAGAACAAGGGCCACGTACCTCTGCTCAGAGAAGGGGCCTTTCAGTTTCCAGTCTGTGGTCTCCCTGCATCTGGGCCGCATTTGGGAAGCTATTCATATACTTGGTTCTACAAACGCCTTCTCTCTTGGTGAGTTCCAGGTCTGTCCTTGGTTGTAGCAAACTGCCATCCTGCCTGTGAACGCGGCCACTAGGGCGGGGCATGCTCATGGCCACATCTTCTTGAGGGGAGGCACTTCCTGTTTCCTCTCTGATTAATCACCAGGTGAGCACACATGCTTCTTATCTGACTTTATCATATCTATTCATCCTCTGCCTTCCCTCTCCCTACTGCAGTGCTTCCCAAACTAGAGAGAGCAAGCATCAGCAAGGCTTGTTAACACACACAACGCTGGGATCCATCCTGAGTTTCCGACCTGTAGATCTGAGCTGGGGCCTATGTACAATTTGTTTAGGAACCACTCATCTAGTCCAGCACTCAGTCTCCATCTACTGTTTCCAGTAACCTGCACCACCACCTTCCTTCCAAGATAATATCTCTTCTCTGTTCTTGGAGGTTAAACAAAGCCTTCTCCTCACCACAGTTCTATGCTACTATTTAGCAGATTCTAATTGTAACAAGCATGGTGATAAACACTTTACTGCCATTATTTGTAATTTTCCCCAACAACCCTATAAGTATGATATTGTGAGACCAGCAGAAAGAGTGAATAACCAAGATCTCACATGTGACAGAGAGCAAATGTGATATTCACATTCAGATTATCTGGAAAGATTTACTCTTTCCACTATTCCAGGGCTGGCAAATAGATGTTTAACTTGTATGTCAACTCCAGTTCATTGCTAGTTGATGCCAGAAGCAATGGGTTGAGAGCCCCAGATGGAATGGGTGCTTAGCAAGAAGAGGTACTAAGATTGGTGAGCTGTACCTGCTGTGATGCAGGAGTGGAGAGAGAACCCAGGTGCCATGTGTTTGCTATGCCCCATGTGATGCCTTGTTCATGGATCAGTTTTGTCAGCTACTGGAATTGGATGAGAGACGGGTATTCAGACTTGTTTCACAGAGAACAATAAAACATTTCCTTTTCCATCTCCTTCTCCAAAGGGCGAATC
Organism: Antilocapra americana; assembly: GCA_007570785.1. NCBI lineage: Eukaryota > Metazoa > Chordata > Mammalia > Artiodactyla > Antilocapridae > Antilocapra > Antilocapra americana. Next base: position 5,658,133 of record ML664159.1, read on the forward strand.
TAAATTTTTGAGGCTAGATTTGAAAAGATGTAATAGCTTGTAAAGTAAATTGAAATCCAGTTAATATACATATAGTAGTAGCCACAATGGAATTTAGTCTCAAACTGGTAGAAACAAGAGAATTTATTAATCATGTATATCTCTGTATGTTATAGGGGCTTCCTTAGTGGCTCAGTAATAAAGAATCCGCCTGCCAACGCAGGAGACACAGGTTCCATCCCTGGGTCGAAAAGATCCCCTGGAGAAGGAAATGGCAACTCACTCTAATATTCTCCCCTGGGAAATCCCATGGACAGAGGAGCTAGGTGGGCTATAGTCACGGGGTCACAAAAGAATCAGATGTGACTAAATGACTAAACACCAATAACTCTATGTTATATGTCTTTCATTGTGACCTGTCTAATAGATCACCATGTCCTGAATAATCCACTGTGACTTAATAAGGAGGCAATGGCATTTCTGGTTTTGTTCCTCCCTCCATCACTAAGAGTCAGTGTGAGATTTGTTATTTTTAGTGTCTTGGTACTTTATCTAAAAAATGAGTTTGATAATGCTTTTCTGCTTCTTCCCAATATGTATTACGTATCTGGTTAAATGAAAAATAACCTTATGGCATCTATTATTCAATCAACAAATATTTATAAAAATGTATCCCCAGGCTCTAGGGGTAAAGCAGCAAACAAAACAGACTGTTCTCATGGAACTTACATTCTAGAGAGGGAAGACAGACAATAAACAAGTAAAGAAAGAAGAAAATTGTGTATCGTGATAAGTATATACAGTGAGAGTGACTCTGTGTGTGTGTGTATTGCTATTTTAGAAGAGGTGACCCAGGGATGATATTTCTGAGGAGGTGACATTTAAAATAAGACTTGAATGTGAAAAATGAGCCAGATGTGTAGTCTGGGAGTGGAACAGTCCAGTCAGAGAAAAGAGCCCATGCAGAGATCCTGAGGTTGGAGGTAGGCAGGCGCCAGATCATGTAGCCTAGTGGGGATGTTCAGCTGGGGGTGATGCCACCCTCCTTCCCCTGCCTAGATGGTGTTTGAGGATGTGCAGCTGGTGATTTGGATGCAAAATACAGAGTTGAGGACAGAGCACGGTTGGCTTTTGTGGGCAGGACCAAGGATGCTAAACTTCTTGCACTGCTGTGGATGGACGCACATGAGAAGACTTGTCCTCTTCTTCCTGCCCTTCACATACTGTCTCTGTTGAGAAATCCTGAGGAGTCTCTAGGGTAAGAAGCTTGAATTTTATCCTGTGTACAGTGACAAGCTCGTGGAGAACTATAAGCTTTAAAAGATGATCTTTAAAAAATAATTTTGGTTGAGAGGTGAGTGAACTGTGAGGGTCAGAGGTGAAGCAGGGAGATTCAACAGGCAGCTATTTCAGTAATCCAAAGTAGAGGCAATACAATGGTGGCCTGGGCAGGGGAGTCACGGTAATGGTTTTGAGAAGTATTGGGTTGACCAAAAGATTCATTCAGGTTTTTCAATAATATGTTATAGAAAAAGCCAAATGAACTTTTTAGCTAAGCCAATATTTCTACCTTCAAAGAAGACTGCTTAAGTAAATAAATATAAAATGTTTTTTCCCATGCTATCTTTTAAAAATTTATTTATTCATTTATTTATGGCTGTGCTGGTTCTTTAAGCATACTTAAGCATATTAAAAAGCAGAGACATTATTTTGCCAATAAAGGTCTGTATAGTCAAAGCTGTGGTTTTTCCAGAAGTCATGTATGGATGTGAGAGTTGGACTAAAAAGAAAGTTGAGAGCTGAAGAGTTGATGCTTTTGAACTGTAGTGTTGGAGTAGACTGTTATGAGTCCCTTGGACTGCAAGGAGATCAAACCAGTCAATCTTGAAGGAAATCAGTCCTGAATATTCATTGGAAGGACTGATGCTGAAGCTGAAACTCCAATACTTTGGCCACATGATACAAAGAACTGACTCCTTGGAAAAGACCCTATTGCTGGGAAAGATTGAAGGAGGGAGGAGAAGGGGGCGACAGAGGATGAGATGGTTGGATGGCATTGCTGACACGATGGACAGGAGTTTGAGCAAGTTCCAGGAGTTGGTGATGGACAGGGATGGACAGGGAAGCCTGGCGTTCTGCAGTCCATGGGGTCGCAAAGAGTCAGACACGACTGAGCGACTGAACTTAACTGTGCTGGTCTTTGCTGCTGCGAAGACATTTCTCTAGTTGTGGTGAAGACAGGCTACTCTCTAGTTGCTGTCCACAGACTTCTCATGGCAGTGGCCTCTCTTGTTGTGGAGCACAGGCTCCAGGGCACATGGGCTTCAGTAATTCCGGCTCCTGGGCTCTAGAGCACAAGCTCAATCCTGGCGCACAGGCTTAGTTGCTCCACAGCATGTGGGGTCTTCCAGGATCAGAGATGGGACCCATTTCTCCTTCATTGTCAGGCATATTCTTATCCACTGAGCCACCAGGGAAACGCTGTTATCTTTTATTTCTCCTTTAAAGGTTTTGCAGTTTTGGAATCTGCTGGTTTCCTCTATAGCCATTTAACAGAATCTTTGTGGCACCAAATTACAGACTTTGCTCTTTCAAATGCAAGTCCTTATCCTCTTGCTCTTTAACCTAGAAGATCTATGTGCATTTCAAGTTGTTCATAGCTCAAGGAAGTAATCTATTTGATTTGGGCTTGTAAAAAGAGATAAAGTTTCATGTGCTTCTTGAATAACAATATGTGATTTCTCTCTCTGAAGGGTCAATAGGAATTAGCCTACATACATCATTTTACACAACTGATGCCTAATCACATGCATAACGGAGTTCACATTTACTTATGCCAGAAGAGGAACATTAAGTGAACATCACAATCTCCTGAAGAGATTCCAGGTATTTCAGTACTAATTTTACTCGGGCAGTATAGTCTTGCAAATAGTTTTCAGGTGCATCAGCTACTCCCCGACAGAGGCTATTCAGTTTCCAAAATTCTAGAGAATTCCCCTCGCTGCTATCTTCTTTTTTCACCTCAGGACCATTTCTTCCTCCTGTCCCCTCTTGGCAAGTGCCCCCACACTGCCCTGTCCCCACAATGTCCCTGCAAATATAGAGATCCATAAAGCACAACCCAGAAACCCATTAGCTCACCTGCAGAAGAACATACTTCTCCAATAGTTGGGGGGAGAAGCACCCTGGCCCCCAGGCTGAGCTGAAAGGGTGGAGGAGCAGAAGAGAAAGGCAGCTGGCTTCAGGCCATCTCGTACCAGTGAATGGTTTCACTGAGTGTGAAAGTCAGGTGGTGGGTCTTTCCACCAGAATCTTGTGTCCTCAGAGCAGAGAGAGGTATCACCAAAGAAACACTTGGGACTGGATGCAGAAAGGTGAAGCATCACGCCACAGGTTCCAGCTAGAGCTGGTGGAGCCAGGGACTCACAGATTCACATCTTGCCTTCCCATTTTGAGATGAAACTGAAGAAGAGAAAGAGAAAGTGGATAGGACCAATGCCCACCCCAAAATGAATTATTTAAACCCAGCACCCAATCTATATAAACCAAGATCCTAGGAATCAAAAAAAACAAGTGGTCTCACTGAACTGTAAAGACCAAGGAAGAAGAAGCTTTGTCTTTACCTCTGGGTACCAGTGTGGTCCAGCAAAAGTGGCCCTTCACAGCGAGCTGCAAAAATTGGGGAACCAGGACCATGGAATGGAAGGGAAACAGCAAATGTTACACATTAACAGATCCTGTCCCAACCATGTGAATCTGGACAAGGTCAGCTTCTTGGGCTTCTGAAAAAGAGTTGATCAAAAGTTTGTTCAGACTCTGATGTGCACTGAGAGTGTAATTCATAATTCAGTTCAAGGTCTTCATGGCTTCCCTAAAGCCTCTTGTAAAACAAACCATCCACCTCACCCAATTCCTACTTCTCTCTCTCCTTGAATTAATAACTGTCCTCATCCTACCCACATTGGCTCCTGAGAATGCTCCCATTGGCACACCTAGAACACTACTGCTTTTCTTTATTTCTTTATTTGCATCTCTTTCTCTATTAGCTCTTCAAACCCCCCACCCTCAAAGGGAGGTACCAATGTCAGGATTTTTCTTAGAAATTCCAGTTTAGCACTGTACCTGACACTTACTTACTAGATGTTTAATAAATGTTTGTTGTTGAATGAATGACTAGAGAGGATCTAAAAACAGAGAAGCAAGCCTGAGCCAATTCAAACCTCAAGGGCCAGCTTTTGCTAAAAGCCATATATTCTGCCCATAAGATTTTGGACTTCTTGGAATTAAAAAGAAAGAGAATAGGGAATTTTAGATATTATAGCAATAATTTTCAGACATCACAGTTTCTAATACCCTATGTCTCCACTGAGATACACCAATTTCACAGGATTTTAGAAATACTAGAGTGTTACCTAGCCTTGATGGAATGTCTTATATTTGTAAAAAGCTAGTATAAAACTGCTGAGTAGAAGTTTCTAGATCCCTTACTTCATGACTTCATGCCTCTTTAAGCCGTTCTTAGGGAGGCAGAAAAAAAAAAAACCACACAATCAGAAAGTTTAAAACTGCCTGCATCTTGTCTTCATCCCTTTTGATCTTTCCACTTATTTAAAATTCATAATCACCCTGGCCTCAATTAGAATTGCTAAAGAACATAAGAAAGGTCATATAGGATGAACCCCCTGGCCTGTTTAGCCAAGTCACCAAAAATGGTAAAACCTTGCTGATGTGGTGCTGGGAAAAAGGAGGGGGTTGGGGCTGCCTGCAGAGGTGGTCCAGAGCCTGACAAACCCCTGTTGGTCCAGTTCACGAGTTGGGATGTGAGGGGATTGAGGTTCCGTGCAGAGTCAAAACTTCTGGGCAGTGGCCAACTGTTTGATGAGCTTTAGTGTAATCAGGGAGCAGCACGCGTGGGTGATTCCAGCCTCAGGAAAGGGGTCAAAAGGAAAAAGGAAATGCAGTCCATTGTGCCACTTCCTCGCACCAGGTCTGCTGCCCAACGGATGCTTCTGCAGGGCTGAGGCGGGAAGTCTCTGCCCCCGGAAATGTGCAATTGCCAATGTCATTTCTGAGGGGTACTGAATGAGGGTTTCTTCCAGAATACTGTCCACAGGGAAGAAGAAAGTACATCTCCAATTTCAGTGTAGTGATGTGCTACTTAAGGTTCATCCACTTACTTGTCTAAGCAACTTGAATAGCCGATGTCATGAACTCAATTATATTGTTAGTTTTTCTGTCCTTTGTGGAAAGAATCGAGTCTGTTTGGGCTTCAGTAGTGCTGCCTGTACTCTTGCCTGGAAAATCCCATGGACGGAGGAGCCCGGTAGGCTGCAGTCCATGGGGTCGCGAAGAGTTGGACATGACTGAGTGACTTCACTTCCACTTTCCACTTTCATGCATTGGAGAAGGAAATGGCAACCCACTCCAGTGTTCTTGCTTGGAGAATCCCAGGGACGGTGGAGCCTGGTGGGCTGCCGTCTATGGGGTCACACAGAGTCGGACACGACTGAAGCGACTTAGCAGCAGCAGTACTGCCTGAGAGTGGAGAAGAGCCCACCATGAGACCATGATACAACCAGAGATATAACAACAATAATAAGCCTTATTTGGAACCAAAAAGAGCTGGGTTTTGGTAATGCTGAAGACCCAGGTTCAATCCCTGTGTCGGGAAGATCACCTAGAAAAGGAAAGGACAACCCACTCTAGTACTCTTGCCTGGAAAATTCCATGGATGGAGGAAATGCATAGGCTACAGTTCATGAGGTCGCAAAGAGTTGGACATGACTGAACAACTTCACTTTCGCTTTTTTGGTAAGCTCCTGGGGGTCTTATCTAAGGGGTGCACAAGGGGAAGGCCCTGGGAAGTGAAAGACTATGTATCACTGGCTGCTGGGGAGTTATATCAGGAGCTCACATTTTCTGTGAGTCTACAGACTGTTATTCGGGGCATGTGCTTGATGACATGAGGGGCTGGCATCAGTTAGCCAAAACTTTGGATGCTGAGGCAGCAATACCTTGCAGTAGTTGAGCTAATCTCTGGATCATACCCTATTGTAAAACGTTAAGGAAGGGGTTAGGCTAATTTTTAGGATAATGTTGAGGAATAGAAAGGAGAGACAGAGGGAGAAAAGTGATCAGGGTGTGATACCCAGAGGGCCTCAAAGGTACTGGAAGGATCTGACTTTAACTGGAGAGATAGGAAATGCTGATGTTCACTTCATCATTATCCTTTAAACTCTACATAAATGCCTGTAGACCCTGATTTGTATTTATGATGTATTGTAAAATTTAAAAAAAAATTAATTCTTTCCACAAAAATAAAGACCCAGAGTCTGAATGAAAGAAACTGATCAAGAATCAAAAAAGTTACCAAAATAAGGTCACTAGACCTTAAGTGAAAAGATAAAACATTAACCAGAGAATTAATACTCTGTCTCTCTGCCTTCCCTGGTAAGACTTTGCTGACTGGAAAAGCCATCGTGGGAGTGAGAAGAATTAGAACTTATCTATGAATTGCATTTGAGAGAAAATACTTTTTCCTCTCCCTTCCCGTGCTGCTCATCAGGGCAAGAGTCATTCACAATGCTTTCTTTTCCAAAGTTGAAGGGTTAAAAACAGTGCCCATGCTCTGTAACCATTGGACAGAGTCCCACTTAATGTCGGAATGTGCTGTCTGTAGTCCTGGGCCTCCTGAGTGCCTTATCCCGCCCCTGGCCGCTGCCTTTCCCTCTGTTCCTCTGTCCGAGGCTCTCCGCTATGCCCTCTGCACCACCTCAATATTTCTTATGTAGCTTCACTCTTTACATGCCTCAGATAGCTCATTTTTTCCCTGAGCCCCCAACTTAGCCAAGTTCCCAATATTTGGTTCCTTTGATCCTTCTGTTAAAACCAACCTCTTCCTCTAATTATTTTCTCTTCCACTCCTTTGAATCCCTTCCAGTTGCCTCTATTTCTCAAAAAGCCAGGTGTTTAATGAAGAATCTGGATGAGGTTCAGGCAGAATTAGGAACATGCAGCTGTTTGCCCTTGGGTCACTTGTTACCTCCTCTAAGCAGCGAAGATGGTTTACTAAAGACTGGTGACATTCCAGAGACTTGACAGTGCCCTGCACGAGGCAGGCGCTCAGTAATTAGTGCATGAAGGAAGTACTTGGGATCGCTTTTAAGTGAACTAGGCTGTACTCCAACTTACACTTAATCTGTTTCCCTATCCCACCGTCAGCCCAGGTCTTTCTGCTTTTCCAGTTTAATAGCTTATTTCTTTGATGCTTTAGTTTACACATTTTCAAATCAATTTTCTTCTGTTTCCTGCTCATATATTTAACCTCATTAGTTTAATTCAGGTTGTAGGATTTTACTAGTAACTTTGCTTACCAGATTAGCACTATTTCTAAATTATTCTATTTTACTCCTTTCTCTAAATAACTGATCATCGTGTTCATATTGTCTTATTGCTAATTTCTCTTTACTAGAGAATAGACTTTGCCTCTGTATTTGTGAATTTTCAGTGTTTTTCAATTAGCCACAGCACAAAGGTCATCATATCCTGTGATTCTGACACAGATTTGGGTTAAGGATTAAGATCATTGTTTTAAAAAGGTATGATGTCTGGGATTTGCTTCAAAATAATCCAGTGGAAGGATTATAGAGGAAATAAGATTACTGTGGGCTGATAATTGCTAGAGTCGGGTGATGGATACATGGGGTTCATTGTGCTATTCGATTATGTAAACATTTGAAGTGTTTCCCCAATAAAAACTTTTAAAAAAAGAAATATATAAATAAAATATAGGTGTATAAATAAAAGTTGATACAATGGGCTATCTTAGGATATGCAGAGAGGGAATGCCTCCAACATTCTCCAGCCTTCCCTGTCACTGTCTTCTACTGGAGGTTCAGCCAGTCCTCTAGGTTCACTGTGAAATTTAGCACTGGCTCCTCCTCTTCCTTTCTTCACAAACTCTTGTTCTCGCCTGGGAGATTTCGTCCTGCCTATGTGAGAATCCTTCAGCACCTCACATCTGCAGTGCTAATCATCTGCCCTTTCACACCCAGCCTTTCAGCAGCCCACAGTCCTATGTCCTGATCATACTTCAGTTTTTTACATGACACAGATCTCTACATGCTGACTGTCTAGCACTCTGGCTGAGGCCTTCAGGTTATGTTTTCATACAGAATTTACTTTTCCTCGGCATCAGTCAACACAGAAAACACACATATAATCCAGCCATTTCTGGCTTAAAATCCTGCAGGTCTCTCTGTGAACTTCAAGTTCAAGTTCAGTATCCTTCACATCCAGCTTGTGCTTTCCTACCATTTCCAGCCTCTTTCTCTACCATCCTCCAATACTCACTTTCTCTTTTTCAGTTATATGAACATCTCTCATTTGTGGGTGACAGATCATGCTTTCTTAACAAACTGCTAAACTTTGACCATGCTGGTCCCCGAGATGGGGGTATCCTTCTGTCATTCAGCGTCTGGAGGATTTCAGCAACTTTCACTTTCACCTCAAGACTCAATTCAAGCATCACTCCTTTTGGAAGACTTCCCTGGGCGGTCCACCCTGAGTTAAATGCCCCGTTCCAATACTTTTTTCCGTTGTTCTCTTTCACTACACCCACCCTAATACTTTGAAACCCAACTGTAATCACTGCTGTTCTTCATTTCCTTTCTACGCTGTGAGCTCTTTGACCTCTTTCAACTCTTTCTTTCCAGAACCCAGCACACTGCCTGGCACATGGTAGATATTTCAATGAATGAGCAGAGAAATGGAAAAATGAATGCTATGGTTTTCTAAAGGTAGCACCTCCCTACTCAAGGGCCTTCTCCAGAGGTCTAGGTCCTAGACAGCTCCTGCAGGCTTTTGCCTCCTAATTGCCTTCTTCACCCTACCTGACCCACCTGGTTCCGGCAGTAACCCAACTGTCCCTGTCTCCACTGAGTCCTTCCTACTTGGTGCTCCATCAAGATGAGTGATGCCCAAAGTGTGATACACTGTGATTTTTAGATGATACTTGGACAAATGTCTTTTGGCAGTCTTGTGTTTACATTCATATATATTTGGCAGCAGGAATGAGCATATAAAACCCGTAATTTCACAGAGAATATTGCTTAGGATGAGACAAATGTAGTACTGTCATGGAATCAAGCTTACCTAGACCTCATAAATCAGGGGTGCAGCGCTCAGGCATAATCATAAGTGTTCCAAGCCCTCAATAACGGAACCTTCAGCCATGCCCATTAGAAACATAGACAACCATGACTCACACCAAGAGGGAAGGACTCCCATATACTGAATTTTACAGGTACCTCTGTGTTTCATTAAGTGATATGTTGAAATATCACTTCCTAAAGTTGCTGAGTATGTATATATATACTTAAATATAACAGATAAAATAGTTTGAGCTGTCTTAAAAACATCTTTGGTCTTCCTAGGTGGTGCTAGTGGTAAAGAACCCACCTGTCAATGCAGGAGACATAAGAGACGTGGGTTTGATCCCTGGGTGGGGAAGATCCCCTGGAGAAGGGCATGGCAACCCACTCCAGTATTCTTGCCTGGAGAATCCCATGGATGGAAAAGCCTGGCGGGCCACAGTCCATAGGGGCACAAAGAGGCAGACACGACTGAAGCAACTTAGCACACATGCATGCACATAGCCATGTCCTGATGCACGTTCACATTTTTAGTGGGTTAATATAGAAACTAACAGGTTTGTCTCATTGATGTGGATCGTCATCTTTGTCTGAAATCCTAGAAGATTTCTAGCTATTTTGATCCTAAAGTTCCATTATAATCAACAAGAAACTTATATTCAACCATACATTTTCTTTATTTATTTTTTAGCTGTGCTGGGTTTTAGTTGCAGCATATGAGATTTTCAGTTTTCATTGTGGCATGCAGGGATCTTTAGTTGTGGCATGCAAACTCTTAGTTGTAGCGTGTGGGATCTAGTTCTATGACCACGGATGGAACCCCAGGTCCCCTGCATTGGGAGTGCAGTCTTAGCCACTGGACCACCAGGGAAATCCCCAGCCATACATTTTATAAGTCAGTTTGATTTATTCTGTTATTCATTTTTCACTTTTACTTTTCATTTTTAGAAGTTCAATAACATTGTTTTTATAGAATTTACTATATTTCATCAAATCTAATATACCACTAAGTAAAACACATCATTATTTTATATGCTACTAAGATCTGATGTTGCCAATTATAATTGTAAGATGCCATTAATTCTAAGATACATCTCAATTTCAGAGGTGTTAAAATTATTTTCCAGTTGATAGAATGTCATATATGTATACTTTACTTCTATTTCAGCACATAATAATGCTTATACTCCATTTATAATAGTAATATTAAGTTTCTCCTTTGAATGAATGCAATTAAACAATTGATTTAGTGTAAAACATTGTAGACGTAGAAGTAAAGGTGGTATGTGTGCATTGCAACTCCATGGACTGTAGCCCACCAGGCTCCTCTGTCCATGGGATTTTTCAGGCAAGAATACTGGAGCAGGTTGCCATTCCCTCTTTTAGGGGATTCTCCCAACCCAGAGACTGAACCTTCATCTCTTGCATCTCGGGCATTGCAGGAGGATTCTTTAAGTGGTGAGTCATTGGGGAAGCCAGAGGTGGTATATAGTATGGCAAAATCCTGGAGGTGGTAGCCAAGTGACTGTGCCTTGGACAAGAGTCTAGACCCAGATTCTGTCCCTTGTCCACCCCTGTCAGCTCAGGCCAACCCGGCCACCCTCTAGCCCTGTGCCCAGATCCACATGAGGGAGAGCCTGACTCCTCCACTGAGAATGGGAAAGGTGTCTGAGCCCATGCTCAGGAGTCTGAGATGCCCAAGCACAGGTTGAGGAATGTGACTATCATTCATTGAAGTTATCTGATGAGAGTGAAAAGGAATTCACAAGAAATAGACTCATTATAGGCATTGGAATAACCTGTTGCATGTGCACACGTGTGTGTGTGTGTGTGTGTGTGTGTGTGTGTGTGTGTGTGTGTATTACTTTCTCAGTTGTGTCTGACTCTTTGCAACCACATGGACTGTAGCCTACCAGGCTCCTCTATGGAATTCTCCAGGCAAGAATACTGGAGTGAGTAGCCATTCCCTTCTCCGAGGGATCTTCCCTACCCAGGGATTGAACCTGGGTCTCCTGCATTGCATTCTTTACCATCTGGGAATACCAGGGAATCCCAAGAGCAATCTGGACTTGCCTCTATTTAAGTAACAGCATACTCAGAGGTTTCTCTTTTGTTTTCTTTTGAACCCAAGAAATAAGTGAGGAGGGGAAAAGAGCATTTGAGTCTCTGTTGATGAACAATTTATTCACTGATAATGGCTGAAAAGTGAAAGTGAAAGTCACTCAGTTGTTGTCAACTCTTTGTGACCCCCATGGACGGTACATGGGATTCTCCAGGTCAGAGTACTGGAGTGGGTAGCCTTTCCCTTCTCCAGGGATCTTCCCAACCCAGCGATCGAACCAGCCTCCTGCAGTGCAGGCAGATTCTTTACCAGCTGAGCTAATGGCTACCTGAGAACTGAACACTCGATTGCAGTGATTATCAAACTAAAGAATGGTCGACTTTGTTCTTCATCATAGATTTGTCAGTTGAGAATAACTATGAATAACTTGAAGCAAAATATATTTCATTGAGAAAGTAGAGAAGCAGCTGATTTTCTTCTTCCAGAATAAGAAACGTGAAATTACTTTAGAGGGAAGAATGAAAAACAGTTAAGTTCCATTGGTGAAACTCTGTGCTTTCGTATACCATCTCCCTGGATGTTGCAGGGGATTTGTGTTCCTCATGCTTCCAGCTCTCACCTTGCTCTGGATCCAGCCTTTGGACTGTGGTGCTTGTTTCCCTGGGAGCCACACACAGAGCCCTTTGATTAATTCAGTGCTTATTCTTGAAGGTTACTGTCATCATTAACCAGAAGCAATAGTGCAGGAGATCACAAGCCATATAGGCTCTGTCGCTTGTCTGTTTTTGCAAACTTGATTTGGAAGGTTTTAATGTAGGTGTAATTGAGAAGATAAATTGAATACATATGCGTATTCTAATAAAGGTATTCTTCCAAGTCAGCAAATAATCACATCATATTAAGGACCAAGGAACCTATTACAGTATAATAAAGTGGAAAAGCCTTATAATAAAAGATTATTTATAGGCTATTGATTATTAGCACAGTTTTTAAAATAAAATCAATAACAATTAGCAAAATTGATAATATTGGAGATACAGCTGTTTCCACTCTAGCACAAATAATACGAGCAATAATTCTATTTAGTAATATCAATCAAAAGCTAAATCTCTTCCACGTTCTTTGTCCTTATGGGTGTTTTTATTGAATCTTTACCGCATATTATGTAAGAATTATTTGCTGGGTTATTGATGTCATACAATAAACTTTGAAATTTATTCCTGGATTAGAATAAAATTATAATAACCCAGTCCTGTCTCCTTTCTCCAAGCAGATGTAATGGTCAGAAAGCCAAATATATTAGGAAGCAGAATCATGGGGTCTTGACATCTTAGGTCAGGTTCCCTAGAAGCAGAGTCTGAGACAGGGATTTGCGTGCAGATGATTTCAGTTCAGTTCAGTTCAGTCACTCAGTTGCGTCTGACTCTTTGCGACCCCATGGACTGCAGCACACCAGGCTTCGCTGTCCATCACCAACTCCCGGAGCTTGCTCAAACTCATGTCCATCAGGTCGGTGATGCCATCCAACCATCTCATCCTCTGTTGTCCCCTTCTCCTCCTGCCTTCAATCTTTCCCAGTATCAGGGTCTTTTTCAATGAATCAGTTCTTCGCATCAGGTGGTTTATTAAGGGATAAGCCTGTAAGAAAGTGGGAGGAGCAGGATGGGACAGGAGAAATGCCACGGAGCATGTGGATCAGATGGTCTATCCCTGGCCTGATGAAGGCAGAGGGGTAAATTGCACCATAGACGATAGCTGTGAGCCAATATTCACAGCAGCTGGGGGGTGGGTGTCCGAGCCAGGACCACAGATCTGCTTGGAGCATTAACAGCACTGTGTGTGCTGTGCTTAGTCGCTCAGTCCTGTCTGACTCTTTGCAACCTGACCCCACGGACTGTAGCCTGCCAGGCTCCTCTGTCCATGGGATTCTCCAGGCAAGGATACTGGAGTGGGTTGCCCTGCCCTCCTCCAGGGGATCTTCCCAACCCAGGGGTTGAACCCAGGTCTCCTGCACTGCAGGCAGATTCTTTACCATCTGAGCCACCAGAGAAGCTCAAATAATATAACTTTAGAATAAATATGTTGCAGATTCTAGGAATCAATTGGGGATCTAGGAATCAATCTGAGGCCTCCTGCATTAAAGGTGGATTCTTTACCAGCTGATCTACCAGGGAAGCCCCATTATTTGGTGACTGGAGGTGAAGCACAGAAGGGAGAGACAAGGATGGCTCCCAGGTTTATGACTTGCACAAATGAATAGATTCCTGGATATAACAGCAACACTCCCCTCATGGCACCAAAAATTAAGATTATAGAATGATGAAAAGATTCTTCATTTTATAAGAATTTTTTTCTTTAGCTTTTATTTTCTAGGTAAAACTACCAACTTCTTAATGTATCTGTATAGGTTCAGTTTTCCATTAAAAAAGATAAAGACGTTCTTGTTCAAGTTTGCTCCAGGTGACTCTAATGGTAAAGAATCTGCCTGCCAGTCCAGGAGACACAAGAGATGTGGGTTCAATCCCTGGGTCGGGAAGATTCCCCTGGAGAAGAAAATGGCAACCCACTCCAGTATTCTTGCCTGGAAAATCCCACGGACAGTCCACGGGGTTGCAAAGAGTCAGACACGACTGAGCACACACACACTAGACACACGTTTTGATCTTTTCTGTTTATTCTGCTTCCTGTTGAAGATAAATCCCAACTGGTTCTAGGATTTTAATAATTGAACATTTAATCCCAATACTATGTTAGTTTTTAATGAGGAAGTAGTTATGTGTTGTTCTTTTTTTAATGTTTTTCTTTGTTTTAATTTTTAAAATCTGTTTATTTTTGCCTGCGCTGGTTGTCTGTTGTTGCCTGAAGGTGTCTCATTGCAGTGGTTTCTCTTGCTGCGGAACACTGGGCTCTAGGTGATGGGCTCAGTAGTTATAGTGTTCAGGCCCAGTTGTCCCTGGCGTGTGGAATCCTCTAGGACCAGGAATCAGACCTGTGTCCTGTACATTAGCAGATGATTCCTAACCACTGGACCACCTGAGAAGTCCGTTATGTGTTGTTCTTAACACATTCATCCTTTACTCCAGAGGTCATTAAACTATGGTCTGTGGGCCAGATCAAGCCTACAACCTGGTTTTGTATGGCTGGAAAACTAGGAGTTTTTACATTTTTAGAGGGTTGCTTAGGAAAAAAGAAAAAGAAGTAACATTCAGTATGACTATATGATTCACAAAGTCAAAAATATTTACTACCTAGTCATCTACCGTAAAAGTTTGCCAGCCCATGCTTCCATTCATTATGGTCGCAAACTTTTTTCAGAAGTATGCTGATTCAATCTGTATTTTGAAAGAAAATCTTATATTCAAAAACGTTATATTAATAACCCACTTTTTTGTTCAGTCACTAAGTCGTGTATGACTCTTTACAACTCCATGGATTGCAGCACCATAGGCCCCCATCCCTCACTATCTCCTGGAGTTTATTCACTTATTATTTATTAATTAAATTTATTTTTATTTGCTTATTATTTATTTATTAAATAAGCAATTTATGAAACTATGAAATTATTTGTTTTATATGAAGATTCATCACAGAATTTATATGAATAAATTATGTCTCATTGAAACAATTATTTTAATGGGATTCTTTAACAAATTTAGAATTATTCATTTTGAGTAAAATAAATATGCATAATTTGTTTTCTAGTTTGAAAAAAATGTTACAATCTATTCTGTGATGATTGTAAAGAAATTGAAAAATACAAATAGATACAAATGTTAAAAAATCACCTGCAATCTTGCCTTCCAGAGTTAACCACCATTAACATTTGGCTACATCTTTTTCTAGGCATATATCCATTTAATTTTTTAAAACATGTATCACATTGTGTGTATAATAGTATACCCTCTTTTATTCATTTAATGTTATAATTTTCAAAAGCATCTTACTTGACTGCTTTTATTCCACAGAATGAATATGTCACAGTTTATTTAAACATCTTCCAATTTTTTGACATTTAGGTTGAAGCTAATTTTTCACTATTGTAAATGCCACAATGAGCATCTTTATGTGTAAATCCAGATCCTCATTTCTGTGTCCTTAGGCTACAATTTTTAAAGAGAAACTATTGTCTCCTCTCCCATTCTCTTGTCTTCCTTGTAAACATGTTCTTCTTACTGTAGATCTATAAATGATGGAGTTCCTCAGGGCTAGAGACTTGTCTCTTCTCACTCTCTCTGTTTGTCTCCAATGTCACGAATACCAAACTTTCACATCTATATGCTGCAACACCCATATTTACATCACCAGCCCCAGATCATTCTTCTAAGTTCCAGACCTACATATCCAAATACCTTCTTGTGATATCCATTTTTGTATGTCTTATACCATCTCAAACAGAAAATGTCCAAAAAGGAGTCAATGTTTTCCTTCTTTCAGCTCCCCTGGCCAAATTCCTAACGGCCCATTTCAGTAAAGAGACATCATCTTTGCACTCAATTCCCTGTGATAACAACCTGGAAACTGTCAGTGACATCTCTCCCTACCTCCATCTATTCAGTCACCAGATCCAGTTGATTCCATCATGGAAATATATTTTCAGTATTTCTATTTCACCCTATCTCCCCAACTCTCACCTAAGCCACATCCATCTCTTTCCTGGACCCCTATATTTGTTTCCTAATCGATCTCTCTGCATCCACTCTTGTCCTGCTCTATCCTGTCCCCATGCAATTCTTTACCATGGAGAGAGTGTCAAAAAAAGTCTGTTTTTACAACCCCTAAGTAGCTGTTAGGATGAAGATCTTCATGGCAACCTTTCCTTACCTTTCCACTTCATCCTGCCACTTTCCCTGAACTCTCTTGCTCCAACACAGTGGTTTCCTTTCAGTTATTCAATTGTAGTAAGCTTCTTGCAACCTCAAAACCTTGTCCAAGATGCTTTCTCTGCTTGTTAGATTCTTCTCTCCCTCTTCAGCTGACCAACCTGTTTCCTGATCCTCCCCCAATATACACACTATCTCCATGTGCTCTTGGAGTCATAGCCATTGACTTTGGGGGCACTTATTACAAACTGTAATCCAAATTGTTACATTTTTTTCCCCTCTGTGATGTCTTTTTCTCTGCTACAGTGAAATTCCATTTTAGGGCAATTAGTATTTATTTCTTTTACCTCTGTATCTCTCAGTGCCTGGCACGTGATAGGTTCTCAATAAGCATTTGTTGATTAACAGATCATGGAGTATAAATGCTGTAAAGACATTTAAAAGATATTATCATATAATATATCAGCCAATTTATAACCCCACTAACCATATATGGGTGTTGCTTCTATCACACCCATCCTGACACTGACACTGTCATTCTAAGTAATTTTTAAATATTTTTACAGGCAAAATTTTACCTCATTATGATTGAAATTGCCTTTCTTTGATTACTAGTGAAGTTGAACACTTCACAAATTGGTAGCCTCTCATATATTTTCTGTGATTTTAAAATTCATGTCATAATGCTTCTACTGAACCATTTTTGTTGCACTAGTTTGGAAATTTATTTAGATTAATAACCTATAAAACAGTGTCACCCAGCCTGCTTAACTTCATTTGAAGGTCTGGACAGATCTGGGAAATACTGCTCCACAAAGTTTACGTTTAGTCATTGATGATTCCCCCTTAACTGGGATGATTATGTAATTTATCATGGAAACTGGGGCACTATTGAGAGTAAGGGAGGGTGCCATTAATAATTATGCGAAGACAGCAGGTATAAAGCAGAACTGTCCTGTTCAAGCTAAGATGTATGGCCTCTTTAACTCATTTCATATGGACTTAGCATTCTCAGGATGTAGGTCTCAGAGCAGAGGTCCAAGTGGTGACCCAGGGATAAACTGAGGATGTATGCTCTGCTTAGTTGCTCAGTCATGTCCGACTCTTTGTGACCCCATGGACTGTGACTGGCCAGGCTCCTCTGTCCATGGGGATTCTTCAGGCAAGCATACTGGAGTGGGTTACCATGCCTTCCTCCAGGGGATCTTCCCAACCCAGCAATTGCACCCAGGCCTCCTGCATTGCAGGCAGATTCCTTACCCACTGAGCTACCAGGGAAGCCCAAACTGAGGATAAACCTGCTTTTTGTCCTGAATGTTAATTCAGATGGCTCTGTGCTGTTCAGTGATTCAGTGGCTCATCCTGTGACTTCCTGTTGCCCCTGCTGCCAGCCTCATTCATTTGCCTTACCTGCCTGACCCTTGGAGGCATCTGATGATTTCATACAATTCTCCTTTCATGATGAGACCAGTTGCCCGAAGAGCTGCAGGGACCACCTTACCCCTAAATGTAGAGTTGGGCAGAGACAGAGGCAGAGTCAAGTCTCTGGGAAGAGTTCTCTCCTTTCTCAACTCACCACTTCCCTCTTCACTTTCCAATGTATATTTGGCTGTGCTGAGTCTTTATTGCCATGTAGGGGATTTCTCTAGTTGCGGCAATTGGGGGCTACTCTCTAGTTGCGGTATGCGGGCTTCTCATTGTGGTGGCTTCTCTTGTTGCAGAGCACGGGCTCAAGGACCTGCGGGCTTCAGTAGATGCAGCATATGGGCTCAGTAACTGAGGTTCCCGGGCTCCAGAGCTTAGGCTCAATAGTTGTGCCACACGGGCTTCCTTGCTCTGCAGCACGTAGGATCTTCCCAGACCAGGAAACCAACCCATGTCTTCTGCCTTGGCAGGCAGATTCTTTACCACTGAGCCACCAGGGAAGCCTAAGGTATACGCTTTCTGAGCACTTCGTCCTGTATCAGGTGATGGGCAAGTAGGTTTCAGTACCCATCACTTGTAATGCTTCCCTCAGCTCAGGCAGTGTGTCTACAAAATTTCCCCGCTTTTCCTAAACATCCTTGTATGTAATGTATACTCTTCAGTGGACTTCCCAGGTGGCAGGAGACTGAGAGACATGGGTTCTATCCTGGGTCAGGAAGATCCCCTAGAGGAGGGCATGGCAACCTACTCCAGTATTCTTGCCTGGAGAATCCCATGGACAGAGGAGCTTAGCAGGCTGCAGTCTAGAGAGTCCACAAAGAATAGGACATGACTGAAGCAACTTAGCACATACGCATACCCTTCAATAAAGTTCAAAAAAAGAAATTCAGAGTTGCTGACAGACTTGCATTTTCAAGAAGTGCTAGGAACTTATGGAAAGTAGAACCTGATGACAGAAAACGTCTGAGAAAAGAAAGGCTGGAGGGTTTCGATGAGTTGAATTTGCGTTCCTGCCATCCAGCCTGTGGTGTGGCTTGATTAGCAAAACAACAGCAGCCTACCTCTTCTAATCGTGTCAACAGAGAAGAGATCTCCTACCAGAGGGATTCCCAACAGAGACTGTGTGTACTGTTGTGTACTGAGCAACTCCAGAGGGCATCATTTACATTGCCATCTATACGAAGGGAGCCAAATGGCCCCTCCTGGTGGGCACCTGAGGCGGGGTTCACAATCCTCCTGGCGCTGTTCAGGGCACAGTCTGTGTGGCCATATGCTGACACATTCTATGTCCTGACTGACACATTCTATGTCAGTTTTCTCTGATAAAGATGCTGTCCCTTTGCCATAGTTAGACTTGCTTTCTTCGCCAATGCCTACAGATTTTTCAGGGTAATCTTCATCTCAAACACGCATTCACCTAGTTTCTGTAAGTGCTGTAGTATTTGTGTCCTGGTTTCAGATTTAGAAAATAGGTCATTGGAGCTATCTTTTAAGGGCTGAGTTTTGCCTAGATTTTGCTTTCACTTTTACTGAGGAAAGCACAGGAAATAAATGCAATCTCATGGTTTGCTTGAGAATCAAAATATTTCAGATAAATTTTTTTTAAGTTGTGTTTTTTTTCATTAAAGCATAGCTCTATAAGTGGAAGAAAAAAATTATTTTAGGTGTATATGGGAATCATCTCCAAAACAGCTTCACATACAGACTAATACGTTAAATCACTTAATTTGCCCTACAGAAATAAAAGAGACACACCATGTATTCAACCTACCAAAGGGAGATAGAGCTTGGTTTTGAACTGCTGGAGGAACCAACTTTGTATCTCTCAAGAAGGAAAGTGATAAAATGATGCAGAAACATTTCTAGAAGTTCCTTAAGCTAGAAGAAGCCTTTTAGTGCCTTCACTTAATCATTCAGTGAGTTAATTCTTATTCTTTGCTTAACACTGGGAGCAGCAGTCCAGCTCCTTCATGAGGAAGCTGAGGTCACAAAAGTGGTTAGAGACACTACAGGAAAGAAAGCCCAGATGTTCTATACCCAGGACACTCCGCCCCACAGTGCCATTAAATATTCCCACATAGTCACACTCAGGTGATGAAACAGGAGAGCATCTGTGTACTGCATGTGACTTGCATGTAATTCATGTAATAAAGATAAAATCCAAACCCCTTTGCCAGCCATATCTTTATTACTCTAAATGCCACAACTTAGAGAAGGTTCAGTATTAGGGCTAACTTCAGAATCAGTTTGGAAATTTTGCAAATAAATCTTTTCCCCACCTATTCTTACTCCTTATGATTTAAATATTTCAGTTGTGTCTTTTTGCAAATGTTGCCTTTACAGATTAAAATCCTATAAATAGCACTGATCTATAAGGAAAGTAATCTCATCCAGACCCTTTGAGTATTATTCTAGTTTCCTATCCATATCAAAATGAAGACCTCAGTCTCAGGGTGGCTGCCTTCTTAAAGGAGTTCATAATAATGTGGAATTCATTTTCTGAGATGTCCGGACTCTTCCTTTTAGACAATGAAGTGCCCCAGCTTGCTGATTACTGCTGAACTTGTTGACAATTGAGGACGCTGACTGGAGCACGTATGTGCAGAGGGGAGCAGCTGTTCTTGCCAGCTGCCTTGTCCTCTGTATAGACATAAACACTGCGCAAGGAGCCTCTGCAGGTCAGGAGACAGAGAACTCACTGAGGTGGCTGTAAGGATTCAGTTTTGCTTAGTCAATCCATCTATATGCATCTGGACCAAGGGATACCGAGCTCTTAGCTCGTGATTAACGGCAAGGATTCTGAAGCCTAGCTACCGGGAATCAATTCCTGGCTCTGCCACCCAGCTTTCTAGCTTTTGACATTAGTTGCTTAACCTAACTGTCTCCAGCTTCCTTCGCTATAGATGGAGATACTATGTGGTATATTTTTTTCAATAGGGTTTTTGAGGATTAAATGTAACTGTTAATAATCCAGCAGCAAATATCAATCAAGTTCCTATTCCATTCTAATTATCATGAACAAGATAGAAATAGCCCCTCCCTTTATGGAATTTAGTCTTTTTTTCACACCCAAACTCTGAACCATTTGAGGGTTGTAAAGTCAATGGTGACATGTGACCACATTTTGTTTTAAATGGATTAGGATAGGATTTTACAAAATAAAAGTTTTAGGAACCTTTTTGATACTTTTATATGTATGTATGGCCTGGGTCTTGATCTAAAATGGATTTTTTCAGTCTAGTAAAGATGATCAACAATTTAACTGATCAGCAACTTGGGTATAGCTTATATGATAACTGAAGTGTCATGGGTACAGGGCAAAGTTATATGATCCCCTTCCGATGGGTACACAGAATCAGAGAAACCTTCCAGGAAGAAGTGACATTGAAGCTGAGACTTAAAGGATGAGTAGAAATTAACCAAAAGAGGTTGGGGGAGGTTGGACAGGAAGCAGTTCCTTTAAGGGCAGTAAGGAGCCCTGGTTAATGAAGCCAGGAAAGAGCTGCTCTGATTTGCATGGTGGTGGTGTGGGGTGGGGGGTTGGTGGAGGTGGTGGTGGCATCTGCGTTGTGGCACATGGGCTTAGTTGCCCCATGGCACGTATGATCTCAGTTCCCCTGACCAGGGATCAAACCTGAGTCCCTTGCATTGGAAGGCAGATTCATAACCACTGGGCCATCAGGAAAATCCCTCAGATTTGCATTTTAGAAAAGCACTCTGGCTGCTTGCACAGGATGGGCAGAGTTAGTAGGGAGACAGTTTAGTAATTTCAGGACACAGTGATCTAGACTAGGGTGGAAGCAGTGGGCACTGGGAGGGACAGAACCCTGGTGATTGATGGGGCTGAAGGCGCTGGTCTGGGATGACACCCACCTGACTCACATGTCTGACATCTAATTTACAGAGGCTGCAGGGGACAAATCTAAGTCTGTAAGCCTCAAGCCCCTGACTTGAGGAACTGTTCCTGTAAACAGGAAGACAGGGCCTTTCCATCATTTTGCAAATCATTTCTTCATCCCATCGGACATATCTGTAGACTATTGCCGGGCCTAGCAGTTGGCAGGGCTTCATGTTCCAAAGTGGGATGGTTCTTGGCAGGAGATGGAAAGCTGGAAACAGAATGCAAACTGGGCGAGCCAGGCACCTTGTATGAAAAGAAAAGAGAAAAAAAAGGGATGGTACTTTCCCATCTGATCCAGAATATCTGGTCAGAAAATTATTTAAAAGGACAGATAATTCAAAGATGTTTCTATTTGGCTTTGAAATGCCGTGCATTTTTGGCAGGGATCTACCTTGCCAAATGTTTTGCTAAGGCGTCATTTTGCATTCCCTGAACACAGACCATCTGGGCAGCAGGGGGCTGAGCCTGAACCCAGGAGAGAGTTTGGGGGGCTGGCTGAGGAGGTCCTGGTGCTTGAAAATTGGACGGAGACTACAGTTCTCCCTTATCACCCCAGTTGATCAACATTTGTCTGTCTACCTGTGTCCCACCACAGAGCAGGGAGCTTTTTCTGACCTAAGCCTTCACATGGTGACTTGAAAAGTAGCTCCCTAGTTTTCAGCTCCCAATGTGTTCTACTCCTCTCTGGACACTCACAGGGACACCTCTGTTCCACAGTGGGGCAGCCCACTGACCCAGGGCTACACAGCAACCTCAAAATCAAACCATATTTGGAGCAGGAGGCAGGCTATTTACAGATGTTACCATAAAAGACATTTTAAGTTATATTCCATCCTATTTTACAGAAGAGCTGTAAACGGGACAGACCAGAAGGCCCCTTTCCTGTTATCCATAAATAAGATAGCTGCTTCCAGACAAGTGAAAAGATTAGCCCATCTTCCCTGGCTCAAGCCTACCTAAGAGAGGAAAAGAGCCTCATTTCACAGAAATCACTTAAACAAAGGGTCTCTCCTGTTTAGGACTTAGAAGAAAAGTCAGGGTGGCAGCCACTCCCTGCTAGAGAATTCCAAGCATTCCACTTTTTCTCAATCTGGAGGGTGCCAAGCCAGGGCAGTGGCCTGGTCGAGACTAGAATTCACAGGGAATAATTAATAATAGGCCCAAATTTGGAAGTTCAAGGAAACTGGTTTTCCCCAATCTGTAGTAAAATTAAGCACTGATTTTTTTTTCCTTGTTCTTCTTTTTCTTAAAAATCTTTTTCCTGCTTTATTCAAGTGCAATTGACACATAAAATTATTAGATGTTTTAAGTATCCACCATGGTGATTTCATATCTATAAATTAAATATATATATATGGGACCCAATATATATATGGGACCCCCCCCATCCCCACACCTAGTGACATCCATCACCTCGTGTATCATCTTTTTTTTTTTTTAGCTTGTGGAAGAACACGTTAAGTTCCAAGTACTATTTCTCACAATCAGAGCATTTCCTTTTTCCCCAGAGTTGGCTAGCAGTTTCTTCACAGGAAACTCTTAATCCTTAAAAGATGCTCTGTGACCCAACTCCTTTTTCAAGGGTCAGTTCTTTCATTTCACGGAACCTTGTTCCTAAAGAGGATGAGCTAACAAACGCCGTTGCAGTGTTTTCAAAAACCCAGCTGAGGTTTCTTTGACTCGGTTTTCCGAAAAACTGAAGGAAGCCTAGCCAGGCGGCATGGACCTGACACCCACCTCTTCCCCTCCTTTAATGTTTCCTAGATTGGAGGTGGCCAAGGGGGACTTCGGAGGCATGCCCAAACCTTTAGAACAGATTCCCCACTTCCATGCCAGATACTAGTCCCATCTGCACTCCTCCGTTCCTCATACACACACCTCTCATAGGTCATTCTCAGCGAGCAACCAGGAAGGGAAAGAAAACGTGTGCTAGAGCAACAGGTTCCACCCACAGCCTGAACTTGGAAGGGGAGGCTGGAGCCAGGCGACAGGGCGGTGGAGGGAGAGGAAGCGGCGAGGAGGAAGGTGGAAGGGAAATGATGGTGCATGATGCTCCGTGACCACGGAGCACACGTCACCCGGGCTCCCACACGGGCTCGTGTATGTGCGCGTGTGGGGGGGGGGAGGTCCTGCAAGGGGTCACCCGGCGACTTCCGCGTGGGTTTAGGAGGCAGGGGCCTGCGCTTTGAGGTGCTGGGAGGTTTAGGCGGGGTAATGAACCCCGCAGAGAGGGCTTGAGGCGTGTGCAGGAAATGTGAGTGTTTGGGGGCTAAAATTCACCACTCTCCCCAGGGCGCCGGCCCTGCTAAGTGGCCATGTCTGCGTCCCTAAGGCCCCCGAGTCCCCTTCCCTCGGGCCTTTTCCCGGCCCCTCCAACCCTGTCCCCGCCCGGCCTCCCGCCCCAGCCTGCAGCCGAGAAAGCCGAGAGAGCGGACTCCGCCGCGCCCGGCAGCCTCTGGGCATGCTCGGTGGCGGGACCAGCTCCGCGCCGGCAGGGCGCGTCCTCCTTCCCCCAGGGCGGCGGCGGCGCCTGCAGCCACGGCCGCCGCGCCCCGGCCCCGCACACCTTTGGGGGCGGCGGGGGCCACCCTGCTCGGTGGGAGCCGAGAGCGCCCCCCACCAGGAACCTTCCCGCGAGCAGAGGCGGGGCTGGCTCGAGGGGCGCGGAGGCGGGAGTGCGACCTCCGAGCTGCCTGCGGTTCCTTAGAAAGTAAAGCTCGGCACGCTAGCCGGGCCGGCCTCCCGGCCGCCGGCGGGGGCGGGGCGAGGCCGGGTAGGGGGTGGTCTCGGCGCCCAGCGCGAGGTGTGAATTTAGTAGCCGCCCACCCTCTTCTTGGTCCCCGC
The DNA here is from genome assembly GCA_007570785.1 of Antilocapra americana. Taxonomy (NCBI): domain Eukaryota; kingdom Metazoa; phylum Chordata; class Mammalia; order Artiodactyla; family Antilocapridae; genus Antilocapra; species Antilocapra americana. The sequence continues at coordinate 5,682,316 of ML664159.1, forward strand.
CCCCAGGGAATTAGAATTCGCTGGGAAAGTGTCCGGTTCTCGGAGAATCCCTGGAGCAGGGTGCGGGGGCGCACCCGGCCACAAAATGGTTAAAAAAGTCCACGCGCGCCTAGGGGCCCCTGTTATGAAAAGTCTGCGCGCCAGCGCCTGGGCACCCCGTTTGCTGATTTGAGGGTCAGTTGCCCGGAGGAAATCCGCTCGTTGCAGGAGAAGGGATGCGATGAGGGAAGCCTCAAGCCGGTGCCGGCTCCCACCCCCACGCCTTCTCGGGGGCGCACCTCCAGCCTGGAGGGCGCGAGGCACTACTGGGCCGGGGCGTTCGTGGCGGGCGGCGGGCGGCCGGAGCAGGCTCGGCCAGCGGCTTACTCTCTCTGCCTCCTCCCCCCAGGATTACCGAGAGGATGGGATGGATCTAGGCAGTGACGCCGGCAGCAGCAGCAGCAACAGCAGCCGCGCCAGTTCGCAGTCCAACTCCACCAAAGTGACCCCTTGCTCCGAGTGCAAATCCTCGTCGTCGCCGGGGGGCAGCCTGGACTTGGTGTCTGCCCTGGAGGACTATGAGGAGCCCTTCCCGGTCTACCAGAAGAAGGTGATTGATGAGTGGGCGCCGGAGGAGGACGGCGAGGAGAAGGAAGAGGAGGACGGGCGCCACGAGCGAGGGTACAGGGATGACCGCTGTCCGGTCCGGGAGCCGGGGGACGTGAGCACCGGGACCCGCCGCGGCGGGGGCAGGAGCGCCACCACCGCCATGCCGCCCCCGGTGCCCAACGGCAACCTCCGCCCGCACGAGCCCCAGGACCTCAGGCACAATGGCAACGTGGTGGTGGCCGGCCGGCCGAGCGGCTCCCGGGCCCCGCGCCGGGCGGTCCAGAAGCCCCAGCCGGCAGGGGGCCGGCGCGGCGGCCGGGGCCCGGCGGCCGGGGGCCTCTGCCTTCAGCCCACGGACAGCGGGACGTCTGTCCCTGAGGAGCCCCCGGCTCCCCCTATGGACTGGGAGGCGCTGGAGAAGCATCTGGCCGGGTTGCAGTTCCGGGAGCAGGAGGTGCGGAACCAAGGCCAGGCGAGGACCAACTCCACCTCCGTAAGTTGGCCAGGGTGCGTGCTCACGCGCGCACACACGTACCCACCCCGCGCACGGCCCGCACGCGCCCTCCCCGCGCTCGCGCCAGCCGCCGGCCCCATTCATTCCGCCGGGAGGGTGGGGGCCGGGCTAGGGAGGCTGCCTTCTGCTTCCCCGGGGTACGGTTGCTCTGTTTCTGAGCTGTCTGGGTTTGCAGGATGGGCGGAGAGGAGGGAGGGGCAGACAGAGGGCAGCGGAAAGTCGGGTTAGTGGAACTGGCGACTCATTTTAATGGAATTACTTATGGAGACGAGACTGTGAGTCACTTGCCTGAAAATAAATCCGGGGAGATTTTGGCACCGAAGACGGTACCCGGCGGGTGATATTTCAAGTCGTAATACTTGTGGCTTTGTCAAGCGTGGTGGGTCTCCCTTCGCTGCCACTGATGTCTCGCCCATATATAGGCTGTCCCTGCGCAGAAGCATGCATTCGCCTGCCCACACCTCCGATGAGGCAGCACGCGTTGTTCCCTCTTGACGTGCGCGCGGATGCTCCTGAATTGGAATGGGCTGACCGCCCTCCTCAGACTTTTTTCCTTTCTGAAACCGACTTATTGTTGACCTGCTAGAATAAGGGAGTGGTTCTTCCTCTGTCGGCTGACTCACCCCCACTGTCCGGTGAATCCCTCCTAGTTTTGATAAGAAGCCACTTGCAGTTCCTTACCAGAGGCTTCTGCCTCAGTTCAGGAAACCCAGAGAGGAAAGGGTACTGGAGTGGAAAAGAGAGGGAGGGAAGGAGGGCTGCATCTATAATAAGAAGCTCTGGCAGGTTCACACTTGTCTCAACATCTCTTTTTGCCCCCGAGAGGAGAGCAGATAAATGACTTAAGAGAACAGCATTATGAAAGTAGCTCCTCTATTTATCACTGTTTTGGGAGAAAGCAACAGTTGTAATTTGAAATCATTAATGACGATTGTACATGGGGTTGAAGGGTACACAGTTTAAATGAGGGTCTTTCTGTGTGTGGCAGCTGTGTGGCAGTGTGGGAGAATGCTTGCTTGCAGGTGTAATTTTTGGCTTCCCGGCCCCAGGGCTACTGGAAATTGGGTGCGTGCTCTTCTGACTTCAGGGGTAAGGACAGTAACTGTGTTTCAGAGAGAAATTGGCATGGTTTCTATGAGAGAGAGAGCCCTTGGCTGACAGAGCCTATTGGTAGTGTCCCTTGAGAAACTACCTATTAAATTAACACACTCGTTTTAATCCCAGCTGTTTACCATGGCCACTAGCAGACACGGAATCTTTCCATTACAGCCAGTACTTGCTCTTGTATCTTGCAATTCAAAACATCCTTCTCCCACTTAGTGCCGAGCAAAATACCTGATTAAGCTCCCTGGACTTGAACAGTGACTTGAAGATAAATGAGTTTCCTTTACTATGGCCTGACATTTTTACATTCCAGGAAAATATAATCATTGGGTTATACATGCAAAGTTAGGGTTTAATGATGACAATGAGCTCCATTATTCAGAATGTTCTTGAGCACCCATGTTGTTGTTGGTCAGTTAGTTAGTTGTGTCTGACTCTGGGACCCCATAGACTGCAGCATGCCAGGCTTCCCTGTCCTTCACTGTCTCCTGGAATTTGCTTAATCTCATGTCCATTGAGTAGGTGATGCCATCCAACCATCTCATCCTCTGTCTCCTCCTTCTCCTCCTGCCCTCAATCTTTCCCAGCCTCAGGATCTTTTCCAGTGAGTTAGCTCTTTGCATCAGATAGCCAAAGTATTAGAGCTTCAGCTTCAGCATCAGTCCTTCCAGTGAATAGTCAGGGTTGATTTCCTTTAGGATGGACTCATTTGATCTCCTTGCTGTCCACGGGACTTTTCATGACTTCTGTGCTAAATTCAAAGTCTGATTCTCAGGGCTGCAGTGACACATCTGTCCACATAGGCCTGGAATTATGGTGAGCAAGGTAAGGATACAGATTGACTTCCTTCTAGGAACTTAAAATCTAATGGTTCACCTAACAGACCTGCTTCTGCCAACACACACACATACTCCTTTCTAGCTATTGTGGAGACTGAATCTTTCCTTCTTGGCCATCTTTGAAACCTGGCATGTCTGGTCTCCTCACCTAGTAAACAATTTGCTTGTGTGGGTTCCTCCCCCTTCCTTCCCTCACCCTCCTGAGGATGTCCCCTCTGGGTATTTCTTTCACAGAAATTTGGGTTCCATTGCCTTAAAGCAAGTATGTGTACAGGAAAAACGGGAGGGGGGAAATGGCCTTTAAGGTTTTTGAATATTGAATTTTTCCATAGTTTGAAAAAACTGTAAAAAAAAAACCTACTAGTCATTAATGGGTAAGAATAGTGATTTTCAAACTATAAGTTCTCCACCAAATCACCTTATCACTTTACAAAAAAATAAAATTAAATAGAATGTACTACAGTGACTGATTTTTTAAAAAGTTTTATTTTGGTTGTACGTGGACACTGGGTTACAGTGTAAGATTTCTTTTGCACTGTGGGTCACTGTCATAAAAGTATGGAAAACACTGATGAAAATCCTGTTTACTGCTGCTTGGAATAAGTGTGAGAATTTATAACCCTGGGGACAGAAGCTTGAGAGTCACAAAGGAGTTGGTGTGGAAGAAGTCTGTCTTGAAGGAACTGCTCAAATCAAGTGCTAGTTTTTGAACATCCTGAAAAAGTTGTGTAGGGGTGTGACAGAAAACAATAAAATTCTGTAAAGCAATTATCCTTCAATAATAAATAAATAAATAAAAAGTTGTGTGCGGGTTTCCCTGTGGCTCTGGTGAAGAATCTGCCTGCCAATGCAGGAGACACGGGTTCCATCCCTGGTCCGGGAAGATCCCACATGTTCCAGAGCAACTGAGCCCAAGCACCATAACTGTTGAGCCTTGTGCGCTGGAGCCTGGGAGCCCCAATTACTGAGCCCATGTGCTGCAGCTGCTGAAGTCCGTGTACCCCAGAGCCTGTGCTTTGCAACAAGAGAAGCCACTGCAAGTGGTAGAGAACCTACCTGCCAATGCAAGAGCTGTAAGAGGTGAGAGTTCAATCCCTGGGTCAGGAAGATCCTCTGAAGGAGGGCATGGTAGCCTATTCCAGTATTCATGCTTGGAAAATCCCATGCACAGAGGAGCCTGGTGGGCTGTGTCCAGGGGTTTGCAAAGAGTGGGACACTACTGAAGCGACTTAGCATGCACACACTGCAATGAGAAGCCTGCACACTGAGGCTGGAGGGTAGCCCCTGCTCTCTACAACTGGAGAAAAGCCTGTGCAGCAGCAGAGACCCAGCACAGCCATAAATAAATAAACCATTTTTTAAAAGGGCTGTGTGCAAATATATTTAAGTGAAGTTAATACATAGTACTGAAAGAAAGGGTATAAAATGAAAAAGAAGGGCACCTCTTTTTCACCTGGGAGGAGACCCAAATAAACGGTTCCCACCTCATGACTTTTGCCTGTGCGGTTAGCTCTGTGTGGAATCCAGTGACTGGTTCCTCGTCATCATCCCAGACTGGACTCATTTCACTTCCTCAGAGAGGCTGTCCCGGAGCCCTCTCCTAAGTGCAGAGTAAGGCACTCCACCCTCTACCGAGGCACTCCTTGTGTATTTTCTTAGTACTTGTCACTACCTGACAGGTCTTATTCAGTTCTTCATTTTTGGTCTTTTTAGAATCGAATTGGAGTGCAGTGGGCTAGCCTACATTGTTTTATTGCTGTAACCTAGTATCTGTGATAGTTCTTGAATATTGAATGAATGAATAAAGTGTTTATAAGACTCACATGCCGCAGACCTAAAAAGCAGCCCCCTTATGGTACAGTTGAGAAAATTGAGGCCCAGAGAGGTTAAGTGATTCGCAGAAGACCCCAGTAAGAAAATTATGAAAGGGATTTTGTTCTTTCTTCTGATGCATCGTTTTTGCCTTTCGATGCTTAAAATTAATTGAAATAAAAGGAAAGAGCTTCCACCTTCCTGAAATAACTTAAAGGGTTTCCTAATGATGGGTCCTCTCGTGTTTCCTCTGTGTTAAGGACAAGTAAACTAGGATATCATCAGAACCCCATGACTTTATGAGTCTCTTCTCACAGACAGGCTTTGGTTTGGTTTGGTTTGAATGGAATAATATTGAGTTCTGTCCATCACAGCAGTGACAGCCTCCTCGCCCTTGTTCATGCCCCTTTCCTCCTCTCACCTAAAGTGATAGGCTCAAAACGAAGGACTGAGATCACAAAGATGTGTTGACGATCAGCTGTCTCTAATCTAGGGAAGATTTAGAGGCAAATTTAAAAACACAATGTTTGGGTGGGATGAAAAACCTAGGGCTGACATTAACTTTGTGACAGTGTCAAGTAGCTAATCTCTTTTGCTGCCAGTGGAGGGGGAAGAGCGTGGATGCTCCTGGGAACTGTCTTTGATGTCAGAGCAGGAGGAGCCTGGGGAGTCCTGAAGGAGCCTCTGGTGACCTGACTCCAGCTGTTTTCTCCGGGCAGCCCTGGCACAAACCTCCATGGCCTCAGATGGCCCAGCCCCTCCTCAATGCCCAGCCCCTCACCTTGATGTCAGAGCCTTGAGGGCAGCGAGGTCACTATTCCACTGCCTTATCCCCAGTAGTTCCCTTGGGCCCCAGAGATGCCTGGCACTATGGAGGGGGTGGGTAGGGGGTGAGGTTCCATCCAACAACCAGAACTACTCCCCAGAGTCCCCCCTTTAGTTGGCCAGACCCTGCCGCATCCCATGTCCCTGTGTTTCTCACGGTCCTGCCCTGTATCCGAAGGTGTGTAAAGGCTCCTGGTAAACTCAAGGGCCGCACACAACCCAGAACTAGAGTACCAAGTTATGTGAGTCCTGCCCCCATATGTTCACTGTGTTGTGCTGTGCTGAGTTGCTCAGTCATGTTCAATTCTTTGTGACCCTATGGATTGTAGCCTGCCAGGCTCTGTCCATGGAATTCTCTAGGCAAGAATACTGGAAAGGGTTGCCACACCCTCCTCCAGAGGACCTTCCCAACCCAGGGATTGAACCCAGGTTTCCCACATCGCAGGCAGATTCTTTACCATCTGAGTCACCGGGAAAACCCGTTGTCTTCCTGCCTACTCCGTGGGAACTGGTATGGACACCTCTTAGGGAAACCTGAACTTCTCTTCCTGTTTCCCTCTTCTGAACACAGTCCCAGGTGGTTGGCTGTCCCTTTCTCCTACTTCCCCAGGACCTTAGTTTGTCACAGTATCATTCTTCTGTCTCCCCATCACCCCAAGTGGAGTTGAGGTGCCCACTGCCTCAACCTACTCCTCTTCTTAAATGGAGTATAACTTCACCCCTTTTTCTCAATGGTCTTTCTGTGAAATTTTCTCAGGCTTTGTGATACCTCATGTTGAGCCTGTTCTACCTCTGGAAAGTCACTCCTTTTTTCTCCCTTTGACTTCTCCCTCCTTTTGATATTTTATTTAAAAAAAACTCCATTGAGGCAGAATTGACGTACAATTAACTGTACATTTAAAGTATGCAGTCTGATGAGTTGTGACTTATGTGTACACCTGTGAAGCCATGGCTAAAGTCTTTCACCCCCCAAAGTATACACATGCTGCTTTGTAATCCCCCCACTCTGTCCCTTGGCAGCCACTGATTTCATTTCTATCACTATGAGTTAACTGGCATTTTCTAAAACTAATATAAAAGGGATTATATAATATGCACTCATTTTTTTGGTCTGACATCTTTCAGTCAACATATAATTACTTTGTGCTTCGTCTGTGTTGTTGTGTATGTTAATAGCGCATTCCTTTTGATTGCTGAATATAGTTCCATTTTATGGATATGCTCTATTGCCCAGTTAATCGGCCTTTGGGTTGTTTCTATTTATTTGTTTTTGTCTATTACAAATAAAAGTGTTATGAATATTCACATACAAGCCTTTCCGTGGACATGTTCTTTCACTTCTCTTGGGAAAATGCCTGAGAGTGGAATGACTGGATCGTATGAGAGGTGTGTGTTTAACTGTTTTTTAGAAGTTGCCCAATTTGATGTTGGCTTCCTCTCCCACCAGTTGCTGTATTCTTCTTATGTTCTTGGGGACTGGGGGGACATCTCTCTTCAGGTGACTGGGGTAACTGCTCCCCTCTGTCTTAAGAGAAAACCCCAGCAAAATACCAGGATCACATTTTGCAGCCGTTACACCCATTGTTCAGAAAAAGAAAAGGACTCGTTTTTAAATTAGAATTCTAGTTGTAGACCTGAAACATTTTAATCGCCGTTTTATTATTTTCTTTACTGTCTATGACAGGTGCCTTGCTCTCTTTTAATGAGAAGATAAGAATAATTTTAATTGACATGTTAATTGAAAGTAGATTCTCCTGGTGAAGTTATTTCCTAAGTACTTGAAAACAGTTTGTCTTTTTATTTGTTTGTACTATTAACTAGTAGCGAACTTTAAATTACCTACATTTCTACCTAGAATGGCACTAATTACAGGTTGTTTTCAGTGTATTATTCTGTAAGAATTACAACCCAGTTACTCCTCCATCAACGACACTGCTAAAGTAGCTTTGAATGGCTAAGTAGTTTGTTTCCTTAGTTACTTGGGCTATGTTTAAATTACGTGAATTCCTGTTTTTATAGACTAAATTAAGAGGTCTTTATTATTCCTGCAAAATATAGTAAAGTTTGTGTTTAATAAGTTACGTGATCCCTCAGCCTGGGACACCACAGTGAAAACATTCTGAGTAGTTTGCAGTTACCATTTATCCTTCTTAGAGAGCATGACATGACAGTGTTACAATCACTTTTTTTTTAACCATAACTGGAAATGACTGGGGCTAACTGTATTCTGTGTATCAACCTTACTTTGAAATGTTTAGTGTCATCACTGTCTGCTTTTCTAATGTATGTTGATTCCTGTTTAAGAGCTGTAAGGCCGCTCTATCCATTCACATGTAACTCCAGAAAGAAATATGGGTGGCTTTTCAAAAAACACTAGGTTGCAGGTAAACTGTAGGTTCTCAGGCTCGGTGTCTTTCAGCTACCATCAGACAGCTCACCCTACTGCAGAAGAATCTTTGGAAAATATTGTAGTTGGATTAAAGGAAATCTATGCCTACCTGTTGGTTTGCACATCGTGATCCTTTAGAACATTTTGAGGAACACTGTCATGGTGCAGATCCAAAAAACAGATGCAGATATGCTCATCACACATTCACTGAGCTGTTTGAGCATCTCACCACTAACGTTGCATCACCTTCCTCCTTCCATTTCTAGCTCAGCCTGCACTTTCAGCTCCAGATCCTTCGCCTGGCATTCCTTGTAACTTCACTCCCAGGAAGGCCCAGCACGAGCCCTTTCCTGTGTATCAGGACCAGACGTTACTGGCCACCAAACAGCCAAGCACTGTCTTCACCAAGACCTGCTCTGACTCAGGGCCCCACCTCTTTGGGAAGCCATACCTGATCATCTCAGCTATGAGCAACTTGTCCTCTGAACTTCTTATTCCACTTGTGTTCGACTTCCTCGTTCTTAGGCTTTCAAAGGCTCATCCCTGACCAAACTCAGCCCAGATCTGTCAGTTCTGGTTTCAGGCATTCTCTTTTTGTGGGTATGTCTCTTGTCTGCCCCACTATTTTAAATCCCTCCTCCCCTTCAAACACATACATATACAGACTTGAACATTTTCTGAGGACTAGCCATTTGATTGATTCTTGTTATCTGTATTAATGCATTTTGTACCACCTGTTTAGTTTTTAAATTTGCTCAAAGCTGCTATACCATGAGCTAATTCATAGGACTATGAATTAGTCCTAGTCCTAATAATAGTAATTCCAGGTCCTTCCTTAAGAGCTTCTCTAAACTCTATGATATTACATTTGCATTTCAAAAGAAATTTGTTTTTACTCCTGGACCTTGGCACCAAAGACATGAATGGTTTTGTTTTCTTACTTCTGAAATTCAATCCTAAGATTTGTTTTGTTTTTAAACAAGGGCCTTTGCAAATGTTTTTCTTTAGCTGCTTTATGTTCCTTGAGCCCTTAGGACTGAGGATGCTTTACACACTTAATGCTCTTTTACTGTCGGTCACTGGGAGATTATTTTGCACACAGCTTTTGGAGAAATTCGAGTGTCAATTATGAAACTGAGCATTTTTAATAGAAAAGTAGTAAGATTTTAAAGATAGAAAGGATCTGAGAGGTCACCTCATCAAACCCTCACCACTTTCAGAGGAGGAAACAGGCTTATGACGATTAAACACCTTCACCCACCTTCCTCAACCTGACCCTGGCCTGACCCAGTCTCAGATCACCTGACTCACAGTTTCCACTTTTAATGAACTCTGCCCCCTTCGGCTACCTTTTTTTTTTTTTTTAAAGTCTTTTCACAACTTATTTGAAGAATAGATCCAGCCTCATCACTTATGGGCTTCACGATTAGAAGTAGATTCTAATTTTTATCACCTGATAGAAAAGTTTCATTTTATTGTTTGTTTCTCTTTTTCTTTTTAAAACCCATATTGTAATACAATTATAAACTTGGTCTCTTCCAGTCAGAGTTTAGCTCATCACTGTGTGTTTCTACCAACACAACAGTGCTCTCCCTAAGCTGACAGTTTTTTTTTTTTCTGTCCTTTTTCATCTGTAAATACCTTTCTCTGACTGTCCACCCTCCTTTCCAGCACCAGGGGACACACAGTCCTCTCCTCTCATGGGTTCAGGGCTGAGTGGCATTTGAGAACCCTGCAAGGACCCACCTGAGCTCCAGGAGACAGAGGAGGAAGCTGCGAGGGTGCGGGCTCACCGTTGTGTACATCACTTCTGTTTACAGTCTGTCAGTTGACTCTCAGGCTGTCAGGTGGTGCCTGGGTTCGAAAAGACAAAGGAGAGAAGACCTCTCTGTGACTCACTCAACAAGGTGATTGACTTTGCTTTGAAACTGATTTTATTTTATCTGGACAGAGTTTTGGGCTTGCCTGGTGGGTCAGATGGTAAAGAATCCACCTGCGGTGTGGGAGACCTGGGTTTGATCCCTGAATTGGGAAGATCCCTAAAGGAGGCAACCCACCCCAGTATTCTTGCCTGAAGAATCCTCAGGGATAGAGGAGCATGGCAGGTTTCAGTCCATGGGATCGCAAAGAATCGGGTGCGACTAAATGACTAAGCACAGCACAGCACAGAATTTCAGGTGATTGTTTATTATGAGCCTCCAAAAGAGCAAAATGACAAAAACCAAGAAAAAGACTAGAAAGAAAGGCATTTGTGGAATTCAGGAGCAGCCCATTGAATAGTCTCCATTAGGACTCTGGCTTCATTAGAATATGGATGAGAACTAGGAATAGAAAAATGGATGTCAGGGAAGGGAGATGTGTTTGGATTTTTCTGTTGCCTGTATGATGTTTCTTACTCTTCCAGTTAAATCTGTAGAACTGAGTCATCACTCTTTCTTCTTGTCAGGTCCAGAAGGGTTGTGATAATTCGCCTTCACTTGCCAAGCTTCATCAAGTCCCTAAGGGTGCTCACTATTCCAGATGTTCTTGGTTTGTCTGTTTTGGTTTGGATTGGTCTGATTGCTGTTTCACTTTTATGAATGATTCTGTTGTTTTCCTTATATATTTCTTTGTTAATTATGTCTAGCACGTGCTGTCACTAATCTTTATCACTTGTTTTGCTCTGTTTTCATTCATAAATATTTTAACCTAAATTTGTTCTCTCCACCTGACCTGCTTTTTAATATTTGTATTATCTTAAGTTATTCTCATTTTTTCCTACTTCCATGATATTTTCTCAGTAAAGTATATCTGATTCAAAAGGTGATGGTTTAGATTAGGAAACACCCAGGTGATAGGAATGAACTTGACCAGTCTTGTTCAGCCCCTTGTTCAGGTTGGTGGTTATTTAAATACTTATAAAAATATTTTTTAGTTATGTTTAACTGGCATGAGGTTATTCTTAAATCAAAGCTTACTGGAAGTGAAAAAATTACCCGTTTTCTTCAGTCTAGCTTTATATATCAGATTTCCTAATAATTACCTCTTGTATATGTCCATTTTACTGATACTCTTGTATCTCCATCTGAATATTTTATATTTATAATTGAATGGCCTTTCTGGTATATCCATCATCAACAATATCATCTTCATCTTTCTCTCTTTTTCTATTTTTCAATGTCTTTTCTTAACATTTATGGCTCATGAAAGTGATTGTGAATCTTCCTTGGGGTATTACCACAGTATACAAAAAAAAAAGCTTCCATTTTTATGGATTACAGGGAGCAAGGCATTAGTCAGCAGCTGATTTCTGCAAATTCATCACTTCAAGAGTTTTATTACCCATGTCCTAATAGACATGATTGATTCTTCAGAACTCTTCCTTGTAGAAATAATGTCTTAGTTATTCATAGACTTTTTGACTTCTTTTCATTTTCTTTTTTACAAAATGTTACAAAAAGCTTCTATCAAAAAGTGTGGGGGACTTGGGCTTTTCCAGGTGATGCTCCATTTGCCCAGGTGGATGGGGTTAGTTTTCAAGGTCTTTGAGAAAGAGCAGAGGACAGAGAACCATCTCTGCAGCCTCACAGCCAAGCTTCTAGGAGGTGGAGTTTCTGTCCCTACCTCCTGGACACCCACCAGCCAGGCCGGTAGATCACTGTCCCCATGGTGGCACATACCCATCACTTCCTCCTCCAGGACACCCCTCCCCACTGTGATCTGAAGCCTGCCTCTGTTTCCCCTTTTACACCTGTGCAGGTGACCTGTCTGAGAACCAATGCAAAGTCGGTAAGAAAGTGGCTCCTCTCTGCTGGGTACCTCTGGTGGCCAGAGTCCCTGCCAGGCTCCTTCATGGACCACTTGGTGATGAAGAGCTGAGGACAGGCACTCTCCCCAGCCAGCTAGCTGTGGTCAGGGCTCACCTACTCACTAGTAGGCTGTAGACATGCCCCGAACAAAATAACAGGTAAGTTGTGGCAGCTGCTTGATTCTGTGACTTGATTCTGTTTCCTTCTTCGTTTGCCATACATGGCAAGAACTTTGCTGTCTAAAAATGTTTAAAGGGAATGAGGTAATTTCCTCATAATTCCTGAGATCTCTAGCCGTGTTGTAAATTTAGATTTGAGGTTAAAGCATTAAAAAAATAAAAACAGAAAAGCTGCTGTGTTAGGAAAGCCTGGGGCATTTTAAATGTCAAGTGTGGCAGCATAAGCGCGTGTACCCCCTTTCTCCATCCATAGAAAGAGTCATGTTCAACTTCTTTCTAAAATAAGAAGGGTCTGGACCTCTGGGAACCTAGCACAGTGTCTTCTTAGAAAAGAACGTTAAGGCCTCATCTCCACTCCTATAAAAATAACATGTTTTCAAATAGTTTCAAAACCAATATAGCCTTCTGTTTTTCTCCTCATGGTTCCGGTGGCTAAAAATTATGCCACTTATGAAAATTGCAATTTTTTTTCTTTCTGCAATCTTACGTAATTTGGGTCCATTTTGACCTGGTCTGACATTTTATTATGAGTAACAACATCTTAAGTGCTCTGTTCTTTTTATTTCCACTCTAAAATTGGTTTTGTGAGGAGTAGGAGAAGGCCACTGGGATTTTATTTTTAAATACTTAAATTACGTAAATTATGTAACCATTCATCTCCTGTTAGAATTGTCATCTGGTCAACAGTGGCCCCAACTGTCTGACCCGAATAACCCTTAAGTAAGAGCTCATTCTAGAAGAATAATTTTAGGCAGCAGTAACTTTTAAGTTTTTCTGAATACTGGCTCTCCTATGGTATGGTGATTTCAATATTAGAAGTATTTTTCTTGTGTTTCATATAGAAACTCAACAAAGCAAATGTATAGTGGCTGTGCTTGTACTGACATTTAAGACCGCTGCAGAAATTCCAGTACTCTGGAAGCAAATTAAAACTCTCCAGTAAACAATCACACTGAGAATGTGAATATTAGAGCTGGAAGGGACTCCATAGCAAAGGTGGCAAATTCTAATGGTTCCAGAGGCCACGCTGGGAACTAATGAGAGCAGTGGAGGACGGGTCCCAGGGACAGAGGACAGCTGTTCTTTCATGCTCCCGACTCATTGCTGTGCCAGGAGAGTCTCAGAGTTCTGATATGTCAGGAGAAACCCAGGACCCAGATTTTTAGGAAAAATATCTTGGATGCTGGGGTTTCCCAGGTGGCTCAGTGGTAAAGAATTCACCTGCTAATGCAGGAGACTCAGAAGATACAGCTTTGATCCCAGGGTCAGGAAGATCCCCTGGAGAAGGAAATGTCAGCCTACTCCAGTATTCTTGCCTGGAAAATCCCACGGACAGAGGAGCCTGGCGGGCTACAGTTGCAAAGAGTCAGAGGGACACGACTGAGCAACTGAGCATGGATGCATTTTGAATACTAAATGCACTGAAAATAACTTTAAATAAAGACAAGTTTTGTGGAGTTAAGAAGCAGATCTGCAGTTCAAAAGGTGCCCTGGGGCTACCAGTTTCCCATCCTACTCTTAACCCAACCCCTTCATTTTACAGGTAAGAAAACTGAGACCCAAAGACGTTAGATGACTTACCTGATGTGGATGAGATGAGGGTAACTTGCTGAAAGGTTTGATAAGAGTCTGGAAATGAGAGATCTCAGGGAGGAAAACTCCTGAAGGAGTGTTGGCCTGATTTACTGACACCAGAGTAACATCTCCCCCCACTTTCAGTGCTTAAAATAATTTAAAGCAGTAACATCCAGAGAAAAAAAACATAAAAGATACCGTACACACCTTCCTCTATTTCACTTTATTTTTATATACGTTCCATTACTTAGAATTTTCTTTTCTCTTTCATCTTCAAAGCAGTTCAGAAATTGATTTGTTATTTGGATTTGGGGTATTTCATTATTTGTGAAGGATGAAAAGGGAAGGGCTCTTTACGAACAGATTGTCTTAAGCATAAACATGTGTGTGCACACAGACCCAGACACACCGCAGGATATGTGGCCTCAGTTTTTTATCTTCTGGAAACTCATCTGAGACCATTTAATTCCAAGGGTGATATAGGGGTGAGTTCTAATAAAATTTCTTGTTATATAGAGTCTAATGAAACTTTAATACTGTTGAATTGTTTCTTTATTTACTTGTAGCTGTTACTACATAGTATTTAGGAGGACCTATTGAAAGCATAGAGATTTTTTTTTTTTTTTAACTCTTTAGAACTATTGGCTTTATGCCCAAAGTCAACAGATTTCAAACAAATGAGACAAGTTTGGGGCGGTTATTTCACTTTCTTTTGAAAAAATAGAAAATGTTCACTTAGCTTTTTTAAAACAAACTTATTGCCTGGGAATAAATTTAGATTTACAGAGATGTTAAAAAATACAAAGATAGTACCAGTTTCTGACTATCCTTTACCAGCTTCCCCTGACGTTAAGGTTGTATATAATATATATTATATACAATATGCATATATATATATATAAAATTATTAAGAGAAATACATTTGTTTTTTAATATTTATTCAAATATAATAAATAGTTTGTGTATATGTGTGTGTTACAACTGTGGTACATTTGTTGAAACTAAGAAATGAACATTGGCACAGTATTGTTATCTAAACTGCAGACTTTAATTGGATTTATATTAGTTTTAAAAATTAAGAGGTATATATTAAAACCACCCAACAAAGCTAATAAATAACATATAGGCTGTGGCTTGAGTAGTGAGGGGAGAGCCAAGTGCTTCATACTGTCCCTCGACTCCCACAGAGTTATCCCAAGCAAACTTGAAACTCAAACAAGTTCTGCTAGTGTGTTTGCTTTGTCAAAGCTTCTCTTCCAACGAGGCTGCCTTCTCTCAGTGGAGGAGAGGCTCCTCCAGGCAGGAGGCAGGGGCTGTCCCGAGCCATCGCCTGGTTTCATGGGCTGTGGCCAGCCACAGGTTGTCACTGTCCTTTGGAATGTTATTTGGCTTGCCAACTTCTGAATCTTTTGTTTACTTGTTTTTTTAATGAGGGAGCAGCGTTTTGGCTTGAGAGTCTCCTTCTTTCAAGTAAAGGGTCTGGTGGAATGGCAAAGGCTCTGTGAGCCCGTGGTGTGAAAGTTCCAGCAGAAGGGAGTGGGTTAACGGTGACTAGAAAGAGGTGTAAGTGACCGGGGGGACACCGGCCACTCAAGATGTGAAATGAGGGAGGTCATGAGGAACATGCTGGAGATTTCACAGACTAAAAATGGTGTGGAAAGAGGTTTGAGACTTGTGAAAATGAAAAAGGAAAGAAAATTGGCCTATGAGAATGGTCGATATTGGCGGACTGATCGGATACTCTGAACTTTCAAAACTGAACTGGTAGTGGGCGCCAGACATAGTTTTCTCAGCCATGGAAGGATGTCCCTGTGACTCAGTGACTTCTCATAAGCAGGGCTTCCTGGTTGCTCATTCCCTGCCTTTGGGTGGCCTGGTTTGGCTGATAGGCTCAGTGATTTCCTCTTAAGTTTTCTTCAGATTTCCCAGAATTCTTTGCTAATTACATGTTCACTGTATTGTGGATTATGCTACTACTAAGTAAACATTCTTTTGGTAGAATCCATATAATCAAGTTGAAAATTGTGTGTTCTCCAGACCAAAATGGTTGGGTTTTTTTTTTTCATTTTTTTAATTGGAGTATGGTTGATTTACAATGTTGTGACAGTCTCTGCTGCAGAGCGAAGTGTCTCAGTTATACACATATAGACATTCTTTTTTATATTCTTTTCCATTATGGTTTATCACAAGATATTTCAGACCAAAATTGTTTTGACCCACTTCTTCAATGTATATACTCCTTTGGAATTCATCGGATGCTATGCTTGAAGACAGAACATACGGACATCACTGACCTCTGTATTCTTAGGTTCTTGCTCCTCTGGTGGATGTGCGTGGGGTTTCTGCCTGGCATGAGTTACCCTTCCTAATAGCACCGATGTTCCCCTTAGGGAATTAGCTCTGCTGTTGTGTGTGATTTTGGTGGGAGGACAACTGCAAGTGGCTGACTCCTGTTCTAGAGACCTCAGCCCAGATTCTCCCTCCCCTGACACTGCTGCAAGTGGAGGAGCTCCCCTGGGACTTTGGGTCTAGTGCATTCCCTGTGAGGCCCTCAGGAGCAGTGGGAGGCCGCCTTGAGCTGGTGACAGCCGCTGAGCCCCTCCCACAAGGGGACCATGGCCATGGCCTCACCTTCCCAACCTTTTCCACCTCCCTGAGTTTCTCAGTGTCCATCTCCTGTTGATTCTGTGAGCTTAAGTCAGCTAGGGTTGGTTCTTATTGCTTTCAAATCAGGAACTCTAACTGATGAACCAGCTCATCAGTCCCTGAACCAGGCCCTGATATGCTGGAAAAGATTGGGTGCAAAAGGAGAAGAGAGCAACAGAGGATGAGACGGTTGGATGGCATCACCGACTCAATGGACATAAGTTTGAGGATACTCTGGAAGATAGTGAAGGACAAGGGAGCCCAGCATCCTGCAGTTCATGGGGTCGCAAAGAGTCAGACATGACTGAGCAACAACAAACTGATAATAAAAAGCAGTCTCTAAACTTATGATCAGATTTAAACAGGACAGTTGTAGACCCAAGAGGACTAAGTACATACCTCTAAGGTATTTTGAATCTTTCACAGAATCATTGAGGTGAAATGTACCTTAGAGCTCAGCTGGTCCAAGGGAAGGGTAACTCACACTGGGCTCTCAGTTCCTTCCATCTTTATAGGTAAGGAAATTACCACACAAAGTGAAGGAGGCTTTCATGGTGCTACAAACAGAACTTGCCACACTGACATCCTACACTGAGACCTCATGATTCATCTGCTCAGGGCATCTTAGCCTCCTGCCCTCCCTCAACTCTGATGCTGGTGCCTTGGTACCTGTTCATCGGGTGACTGGCCAGAAGTAAAGTCAGCGTCTGTAACCCTGAAGAGCCTCGGTGGCCTTGGAAAGGAGCAAAGCTAACTGGACCACATAGGGCTTTGTCAACCTATGGCTGGTGGTATTAATATTAGAGCCAGTATTCAAACACTGAGCTGAAAGGGGCCCTCTGATGCCAGTCCAATGTGTCCTTTGTTTTTTATTCTTTTTTAAAATTAATCTTTATTGGCGTATAATTGGATTTTACAGTGTTGTTAGTTCCTGCTGTACAGCAAAGTGAATCATCTATACATACACATACATACATTCCCTCTTTTTTGGACTTGCTTCCCATTTAGGTCATCACAGAGCACTGGATAGAGTTCTCTGTGCTATGCAATTGGTTCTCATTAGGTCTATATTTCATACGTAGTAGTGTATACACGTCAGTCTCGTCTATCTCAGCCCCCATCCTCTCCCTCCACCCCGGCATCCATATATTAGTTCTCTACATCTCTATCTCCATTTCTGCTTTTTAAGTAAGTTCATCTCTATTGTTTTTCTAGATTCCACATGTAAGAGTTGTTACACAGTACTTGTTTTCCTCTTTCTGCCTTATTTTACTCTCTGTGACAGTCTAGGTCTATCCACCGATGTGTCCTTTTGATGCAGCTCAGACTGTGTTATACAGGAAGTAGTTATCAGCAGTCTCTGGAACCAGGTAGACCTGACTCAGAATAGTAATAGTAGCCTCTTTGTGATTAGGGACAAAAAAACAACTAACATTATAGTAGAAATCTCTTGTTTTTCATGAAAATTTTAAGACTGTTTTCTAGATCCCTCTTATTTTATAGAAATTGTGCTTTTATGTTGTCTAAGTGTAGCGAGGCTCTGAGCTTTGAAAGGGTAAATTTTCTGAATTCATTTTGGAGCAAAAGCTATATTTTAAAATTGCTTATGTGAAACTTTTCAGCGAAGTGAGAAGTCTACAATATGATGTCTGCCAAGACTTTCCTTAATATATGTCATTATTGTTTTCTTCAGAGCTAAGCTTTATTCAGGCAGTGACTATAGATTGCATGTCTGCTGTGCTTTGGGTGTGGGAGGTAGAGACAGCAGAAGCTCACATGCTGCTGTCATGTCATTGGGCTTCTTGCCTTCATGGAGCTTGCAGTCGAGTTGCAGAGACCCACATAAATCACATAAACACACAAATGTGCAGGTTCTGCTGAAAAAGGCCGTTATGCTGTGAGAACTGTAGAGACGTGCCCTAAACCTGTTTTAACGAGAGAAACAAAGCTGGTACTTATTGAGTGCCTACTGGGCAGGCACTGAGCTTTTCATGTATTTGCCTAATACACATTGGGGCCAGGTGAACGCAGTTACTTCCATTTTATAGACAAAAGGAAAAAAAAAAAAAAAGCCCTGAAGTATATGGTGGGATCGCAGGGTTAGTACACATTCTTCTGGCCCCAAGGGCCATGTGCTTTCCACTTCAGCTAGAAACCACTATACCAACTGTTTGGAATATAGCCCCCTAGCTTTCCATAACACAGTAACTGCTTATTTTTCTTGATGGCTATGACCACATCTAAATATCTGTGATCTTGTGATGTAGAATATCTACTTATGCCCACCTGTTTGTATTTGAGAAGTTTTCATAAACTGAAACTTTAAGTAATTAATAATTAGAAATTCATTTGAATATAAATGTGTGGCTTTATGTTTGTTTTCTCTCTTTTAAAGGTCCCTACCACCCACCCTCTGTGCTTACATTTAATCATCAAATCTATCCAGTTGTTAAGGCTCAGTCAAAAACCACCCAGCGTATTGGCTTGAAGGCGATGTAATGACCCTCTGGTTGAGTGGAAGCTCATGGAGAGAAAATTGCACTCCCCACCTTGACACTCAATCTTGAGGGAGTGGCTCCTCTTAAATTATTTTATGCAGAGAATGGGATGAGAGGTCCCTGAGGTTCCAGGCCACTCAGATGGATGGGGCATGCCTCAGGAGCCCTTATCATCAAGGCAATGCACCCAGAGAGCTTTTTCTCCAAAAATCCTGAGACCACATTCAGCAGTGGCTTTATCTGTGCCAATAGTTCTAAAAGAGACTATCACCTGAAGAACGAGGAAGAGGGACAAGGTTGGATATGGTGAAGTTGAACACACTGCATTCTGTGGTTTTGATTTTGCCCGTTCATGCACTTATTCATGTAATAGTCATTCACTCAGTAGTTGTGCTGGGCTAGACACTGAGAAGTTGTTGTTCAGTCACTAAGTCGTGTCTGAGTCTTTATGACCCCATGGACTGCAGCACACCAAGCTTCCCTGACCTTCACTATCTCTTAGAGTTTGCTCAAACTCGTGGAGTTTGCTCAAGAGAGCAGTGACCCTGCCCAAATGGCATAGTTATTTTGGTGAGGGAGGTGGGCATTAAACAACTTACTCAGCTTAATATCCAAAGTAAGTGCTATGGAGGAGAGGTGCAGGGGGCAGAGGCAGTGGGGGAGGACAATGGAGTGGAGATCTGGGGAGGAGAGAGCCCTGCACAAGCGGGGGCTAGAAAGAGCTACCCAGGTGGAAGGGCTGTGGAGCAGGAGGGAGTTTGGAAAGGCACATGGAAATCAGCCAGGAGGATCTTGATCAAAATCACTCTCTTTCTCAGCAAACATCCCAGCTTTTTGAGTCTGGAACTTTTAGAACTTTCCACCACCACTCTTTTTTTTTTTTTTTTTACTTGTTTTTGCCATACAATGTCATGATATCACCATGGGTTTACTCTTAAAGCCATCTTTTTCACAATAAAATCACCATGCAGTTTTCCTATAATAAATTTTTAAACTGTTCATGCTGTAAGGAGTTTAATAAAAGAGGCAATGTTTGAAATGCCATTTTCTTGAACCCAGAGAATGGGGGTACAGTGGGGAATGGAGCCTTTTAGGAAAATAAGAGGAAAGAAGCTACTTAAATTCAGAGGTGAATTAATGTTAAACTTCTCAGGCTTGGTTTAAAGGAGTTGGTGTATTGGTGGGTTTTCTGCTCAGGTCTCCTGGTTGCTGTGGGCTGGGAATATGTTAAAAACAGGAGTTCCAGCGTTTTTCCTCAGGAGCTGTTTGTGCTTTAGACACACTAACCCAGGATGGGGTAGAAATGTTAACATGTCAGATGCTCACAGGTTTCAGGGCAGGAGGTCAGGCATTCTGATGCTGGCCGTGTGAGCACTCCATCCTAGGAATTCTTTTCAGAAATCCCCAAAATGCTCTACAGGCAGGTCCAGGGAAATCAAAGCTATGGTTTTTTTTTTTTCCCCCATTAATCATCTATGGATGTAAAGTTGGACCATAAAGAAGGCTGAGGGCTGAAGAATTGATGCTTTCGAATTGTGGTGCTGAAGAAGACTTTTGAGAGTCACTTGGACAGCAAGGAGATCAAACCAATTGATCCTAAAGAAAATCAACCCTGAATATTCACTGGAAGGATTGATGCTGAAGCTGAAGCTTCAATACTTTGACCACCTGATGTGAAGAGCCAACTCACTGGAAAAGACCCTGATGCTGGGAAATATTAAAGGCAAAATGAGAAGGGCAGCAGATGATGAGATGGTTAGATAGCATCACAGACTCAATGAACATGAATTTGAGCAAACTCCGGAGACAGTAAAGGACAGAGGAGCCTGGAGTGCTGCAGTATATGGGGTTGCAAAGAGTTGGACACATCTTAGCAACTGAACAACAACCAGGAAGGTTAGAGAAACCCCTCCCCTCCCCCAACCATCCAATTTGAGATGACTGGATCTGGAGCCTTAGTTAGGAGCTATAGGGTAACTACCATGTCTGAGCAGGACCAGAGAATAGTATGAGCTGAGGTAAAGCTTAATCCTCTCTCTACCCACCCACGATGAAAAACTGTTGAACGTCAAATAGGGTTTTCAACTTTAAAATGAAAATATTTCCTGCCACATATCAAGTTGAACAAGTTCACACCTGTTCATATGGTCCTTGGTTAGTAGAAGGAATGAAAAAGAAGAACTGTGTGCCTTTGAGCTAAGGCGTTTTAAATACTTATTACAGTGATTCACTTTCCAGCATTCACCTTCATTGCAGTTTTCCTTTCATCTTGACACTGTAAGTAATGCATGAACCTTCCCTATGGAACACTGCAAATCTCACTTAAATGGTAAAAACGTCTCCAGCTCAGGCCCATTTGCTACTCAAGAAATAGGAGATGTTTCTGTCAGGTTACAGCCGAAGGATTCCTTGTAACATGGGTACCTACCATTGGCATCCGTCACTCTTTTCCTTTAACCAATGGTTTCTGTTCTTTCAGTTATCCTAAAACTGATGGAAAAATAAATGGCTTCATAGCATTGTGCTGGGACTGAGAAAATTGTTTATACATCTCCATCAAAAACAAAACTTCAAGAACTTCCCTGGCACTCCAGTGGGGGTACAGGTTCAGATCCCTGGTTAGGGAACTAAGATCCCACGTGCCTCTCGGCCAAAACCCCCAAAACATAAAACAGAAGCAATATTGTAACAAATTCAATTAAGACTTTTAAAAAACTGCAAGTGCTTTAATACTATGTAAAAATCACAAAACCAATCTGAATTTTCTCTTTAGTATACCTCCTTTGCTTTATAACCTAGAGATTGAACTAGAGCTAGAGGTAATGAACTAGACAAAGGTTTGCATGTTTTTTTTCCCCCCCAAACACTCTCACCTGTTAAAAAAGAAAAAAGTTTTAGGGAGGACTCAAAGGTCCATATTACTTTTTTAAAAATCACAATTATGTATTATTCAGGTTATGTATCCACCCACCAAAGGCAATACACTTAAAATGCCATATCAGAGCAGTTGTGCAACTTCTCAATTTGATAGCTTTTCTGAAAAGTGTAACCATGCATCCATAAATGTAATGAGAGCTTTTTTCATATTAAAGGCATGTTACTGGGAGATGGAATGTTTCCTTCTCCCTCCATAACTGCACAGTGATTAAATATTGACTAGGAGCCAGGAGTTGACAGCCCTCGGCCTCACTCTGGTAAATGCTGATGTGTGAGGCTGAATGTAAATACAGAGTCATCCCCACAGGGCCACGGTTTCCTGTTGGGAGGTGGGGAGCGGCAAGCAGGGTGTTATGCATGAGGTGTCAAATTCCAGGTCTCAATAGAAGGATATAATTTGAAACAAGTAATTCCTTAAAAAGCAACCTAACTCTGTCAAAAGAAAAATATATTTTCCTAATCAATCTGAATAATAAAGAGGATGTTAGTCAGAAGTTTTAACAAAACATCCAGGGTATCCACTGAACACTGCTTCTTGCAGAAACAAAAGAGCTGTCTGGCACTGGAACGGCTTATTCTTTCACTGACAGTGATTACTTGGTTTCTATGAAACAGATTGGTTGAAATCATCAGATTTATTTCTGTGATACTCACTTGATTCGGAAATTTCAATACGTCATCTATAGCTTTCTTGTGTGTGTATTTTTTATTGTTATTTTAAACAGTCTGACCACTGAAAACACACAATTAGCTATTTCTGTCCTTCTTTGGGGGGAGGGGAAGGGAAATGAGATGTTCTGCTTGGTTTCTATAAGAAAATAGTGTTCATTTCATTTTTTTCTGTTAATAAGGTCCAGGTAAAGAATCTACCTGCAATGCAAGAGACCCAGGTTCAATTCCTGGTTTGGGAAGATCCCCTGGAGAAGGAAATGGCAACCCACTCCAGTATTCTTGCTTGGAGAATCCCATAGACAGAGGATCTTGGTGGGCTACAGACAGTGGGATTGCAAACAGTCAGACACAGCTGATTGACTAACACACACACACACACACACACACACACACACACATGATCTAATTATTTTTATTCTAAGACATTTAAATGATGCAGCAAATACCTAGAATTTGTTTCAAAATAGCTCCCATCCAGGCTGAAGGTAGACTATGACCTTTTGTCTAACCTGCAGCCTGTTTTGTTTCTTTGGGTTTAGGTTGTCTTTCAAACCCTGGAAGCTGCTGAGGCACCTTCCTCTGATTTTCCAATCCTTGTTCATCTCCCACACATTCACCCACACTTGGCTCACGGCTGTACATTCAGACCCCGGGATGTGAGTGTCAGCCTGTGGAGGACCCTGCCCCAGAATCTGTTCTTGGCTGAGTGTCTCCTGGGCTGAATGGACTCCTACTGAATGATGGATCCCTTTCCTTAAATTCTATGTTTTTAAGGTAAGTGGAGAGCAAATCCAATAGACTAATTGTTAGTGTTTTCTCCTCCCAAAAAACACCTTTGTGGCTTAACTGGGCTTTCAGAGATTCAACCAAGGACTGACGACTCTGTTGAAGAGGCAGCTATTAGCCCAGAGACCTCCTGTCTCCCGCTGCACTGGGCCCAGACCTCCTCAGCTCAGTCTCAGCTGGTCAGCCAGCATGGAACATCTGGCATGGTTTCCATGACACTTGACTTGGCCTTCAGTAGGTGGGATGGAGAAGGTTAGCCAAGGAATGTTTACTTTTTCCGATTTCATGTGGCAGATAGAATTACCACCCCTGAGATTTCAAAATGGTATACTTATCAAAATCTGAAATTAATCAACATTTTTGCTCTTTCTCCAGAGAAAGAAAGGTCTGTGAACACCTTAACTTTATCTACTTTCTGTCTGACTTACATAATTTTGGTAGGCACATATTATAATTTTTAATAAATGTTATTCATTAAAAAATAAATAGGTTAATGAAGGTGACTTGACCCCTGCTCAGAATAGTCTGCTTCGCCTGGACTTCTTTCTTCATTAGCTGTCCCGCTGAGTGGCTAACACAGAAGTAGAGGGGGAACATCCTTGTCCCGGAGTTCCAGGAAAGTACATTTTTTTAAAGAGACTCTCTGGATTGATGTATTGGGGCAGAAATGCTAAAACGGACAATATTTGAGATGAAGTTTTCAACTTCACTCTTTCCAGAAAAGCAGTGTACTGATAAGAATCTACTGAGATACAAGGCCTAGCAGAAATGACAAGATGCAGTCACCAGGCTCATGGCACTTAAACCAGTGGCTCCTGTGGATAGAACAGAATCTTAAGAATGGCCTGCTGAGTGCTGAGCATGCTTTCACTTGTAAGAAATTAAACTCAGAAACACTAAACACAATTCCTTGATGTGATTTCCTGTTGGTTCATCTATATACGCTAGAAGATTCCTGAGGAGAGGTTTATTGCTCACCGGAATTTAGTGCAAGTGTCCTCCAACAGTGTTGACTGTTTGCTAAGAGCCCCCTCTCAGAGCCAAATTATCCACTTCCCTTTCCTAGTGAGTTTAACGCAGATCATGCATTTATCAAAAAAATATAGAAACAGGGACTTCCCCAGCAGTCCAGTGGTTAAGAATCTTCCTTCCAATGCAGGGGCTCGGGTTTGATCCCTGATTGGGGAGCAAAGATCCCACACACCGTGGGGAGACTAAGCCCAAACACCACTGAGCAATCCCAATATAGCCAAAAATAAATACATATTTTTAAAATATATATATATATATATACATATGTACATAGAAAGAGCCTATTATAGGCTGGGCACTGAGCATACAGTACTAGAAGAAACAGGTAGAATCCTAGTCCTTATGTAGTACTCAGTCATGTCTGACTTTTTGCAACCCCATGGACTGTAGCCTGCCAGACTCTTCTGTCCATGGGATTTCCCAGCCAAGAATACTGGAGTGGGTTGTCATTTCCTTCTCCAAGTCCTGATGTAGACACATACCTTAAGCCTATGAACCACCCTGTATTAGTCAGAATTCTCCAGAGAAACAAAACCAATAGGATGTGTTCGTTTTTGCCTGCCTGTCTTTCGATCTATCTATCTATCTATCAATCTAGAGATTTAAGGAAATAACTTTGGTCCAGGCTGCCAAGTCTGAAATCTACAGGACAGGCCACCAGGAGTTGATGTTTGAACTTTGAGTCCAAAGGCAGTCTGGAAACAGTTCCTTCCTTGTCAGGGGACCCCAGAATTTTTTCTCTTAAGGCCTTCAGCTGATTAGATGAGTCTGCCCCACATTGTGGAGGATAATCTGCTTTACACAAAGCCCATGAAGTTAAATCTTAATCACATCTAAAAAAAAAAAAAACAAAAAAACCTTCACAGCAGCATCTAGACTGGCCTTTGACCAAACAACTGGGCCCCATGGCCTAGTCAAGTTGACACACAAAATTAACCATCAGTCCCCTCCTACCACCCCCAAGTGACTATGTCATTTCAATTTAATGACTCTCAGACTTAAGCAGGCATCAGAATCCCTGGAGTGCTTGTTAAAGCAGAGTGCTGGCTCCCGTTCCCTTGATTCAGGAGGTCTGGGATGGGGCCCAAGAATTTGCAGTTTTAACAAGTCCCAGGTGATGCCGGTGTTGCTGATGCAGGGACCACACTTTGAGAACAAACTGCTTCATGTAATCCAGAGGCCGCCCCTTCCCCTCATGGTTCAGAGACTGACTTTGTGATCATAAGAAAGGTTTTTACTTCTCAGGGATGGACCCAAATGAACCCAGAATACAAAGCTGCTGTGCAAAACATCAATGCAAGGATGTATATTAACCACCATAGTGGTTAGAATAATTGTATCAGCTTGGGAGGGGTAGTCTCCCATCGGGCCACTTCATGGAACAATAAGCAGTGATCAGAGGGAGCTGGAGAATCAGAGCCAGGGAATAGGAATGATTGACTATTTGCTACGGTCTCCTCACCACAAGGTCAGTCATGTTCTCAGGGTCCTGTGGCCAAGGTCTTCTCTCCCTGGACCTTGAACAAGGATTAAGACAGGGCTATTGTTTAAGGAATGGATGCCCTAAGTGGACAGCTTGTTTGTACTGATCTGAAAGAATGCTTCTCTCTGCACTGCAAACTCTACTCAGCAGTGGGGCTCAAAGTCCACAGAGATTGGAAATACTTGTAGTAAATCATTAAAAATTTACTGTTTATAGTAACTTTTCATTAGCTATAACTCATACCGTTTTTTATGAAAGAAAAGACTGGGCAGCATTAGAACTGGCTAGTGTGTGTCCTTTATATGTTGGGTAGCCTTTCATGATTGTACTTTGAATTTACAATCTCCCCTTCAATGGCTATTTCCACCTTCCTTTGTACATTATGGGGATTTGAGTTTGAAAAAAAAAACCAGTTACACATTTCATATTTTCAAAATCTTCCATGTCCATTTAGAAGCTAATTTCCCCTGAGTTTTGGCTTTCTGCCTCCATTGTGCTATTTTTAGATTTTTATTAATAGTTAATTTAAGAATGGGATTCTTTGCTTAATAGGGACCTTTGAACTGAATTGTGTTGCAAAAGCGTTGTGTTTATATTGTTTCAGTGTTCTTTTTTTAAGGAGTTCTGCAGTTGCCTTCCTCAGTATGAAAAGTTTGGTCTTTTGTGGAAAGGCAGACCCTTAAAGCTGGTTCTTAGAAATCTGTGAGCTAAATTGCCATCACCCCAACTCACCTAGCCAGTCTTTCTAAATAAATAGCCTTCGGATGTGAGGGTAGGTGGCGGCAGCTGCCCCTGGGTTATTGTCCCCAGATCTCAGTGCAGATAAGAAGTATATCCACATGAATCTCAGCGACAAGGCAAAGGCAGGTGCATGGTGCCTGTTACGTCGCCTCAGTCATGTCCGACGCTTTGGACCATAGCCTCTGTCCATGGGATTCTCCAGGCATGAATATTGGAGCGGGTTGCCATCCTCCTCCAGGGGATTTTTCCAACCCAGGGACCAAACCCGAGTCATTTAAGTCTCCTGCATTAGCAGGCAGGTTCTTTACTATTAGTGCCACCTGGAAATCCCACCAGTCTAGGGTCCAGTTAGCAAACAGAAGGCAGTCTAGGAATTTCAAGGAACTGGCTTAATGCAGGGAACTGCTTACACGGGTGAAGGGAGGCTGACCGAGCAAAAAGCGCACATCGAGGTAACCCAGGGACACAAACTGGCAGAAATGGTGTTACCAGAATCTTCCTGGGAGGTGCCTCGTGTGGTTAAGGCACAGCCCCTGGAGGACATGGCATGCCTTGAGGAGCATCCTGGGGCTGGGAAGCCAGCAGTCACAGTCAGATCACAGGAGACCACACCAGGGGTGGCGCTCTGTAGCCACCAGAGGAACGGACCTCACTGAGCACATCCCTCTCGCCTCCCATTGGCCAGCCTCCCACTGGGGCTTCCCGTGGACAGGATCTCGCGAGAAGACAAGTGGCAGAGGCTCGTGAGATGTGGTTTGCAGAGTCTCAGTCTCAGCATCATACAGCAGAGACCTTCTGTGGCTTTCTTCGTTTTCTTTCCTTGTTATGATGGTCTTTACTGTCTGTTTTATTCATTTATTTCTATGAAAAAACAGTATCTCAAGTGAGAGTAATGTTAGTGCTAGAGAGATCTCCAAGAACAAGGGAGGAAATCTATTAATCCGTTTAGCTGGTCTTACCGATGCTTCCCCAGTCATTATTAGGAAACACTTTTATATTAATGAGGGAAAGAAAAATCTCTATTTATTTCTTTAGTGGCCGCAGCAGGCAGCATGTAGGATCTTAGTTCTCCAACCAGGTATCAAGCTGCTGCCCCCTGCAGTGGGAGCACAGAATCTTAACCACTGGACCACCAGGGGAGCCTCAGTCTCAATTTATTTTTAATGTCTAAGTTTCCTGGAGACTAGAATGACTGTGTATGTTATCATTTTACTTTTGAGATTTTAAGTCTCATTCTTATTTGGGTATAAAAGTATGTTCTCATAAGAACCATTCTTGCATATGTATCTATCTTGTGTCTAGAAAATGACTCATTTTTCTCCTAAAGATTAGATTTCCATGGGCATCACTTTTTGCTACAATTCCTTTGTTTGTTCATTTCAGAGATGATGGAGTTGGCAGTGATAATGCCTTCCTTGTGTTGGTTTCAGTTCAGCTGAACAACCCTTTAGCAGGGCTTGTCCAATGCCAGGCTGTATCCTGAAGGCAAGGAGGCAGAGGAGGTGGGCAATGAGAAGAGCTTTGGGCTTAGGACAGGCTTGGCTTTGAGTTCTAGCTTAATCACCTAAGTTTCTCACCCTGATAAGCTCAGTTGCTTCGTCTATGATAGGAGGATAAACACTAATGTTACAGGGTTGTTGAAGGATTATATGTGGCAAAGCATTTGACATTGTGTCTAGGACATCGTAAGTGTTCTATAAATGGTAACATATTTTTTCTGTTATGATTATTGTTGGTAATAACTCATAGTTTTGGTAGACTTTTTAGACATTATTAAATTCAATAGCAAAGTATTCATTACTTGGTTATTTGTGTTTCATTTGCACAACCAGCATTTTAGTTGTCGTTGGCCTAGAAGATTTTTCTTTTAAATTTTTTTAAATCTATAGACTTAACTAGTTTGTTTAGGATTTATATAACTCCCTTTCCAACTTCTAGAAAGGATTTGGAGTGGCTGGCTTGTTGTTTATAAAGTTTTAATAAAAGAATTAAAAAGAAATAACTCACATACTTTCTTTAGTTTTCATGCTTACTTAATGGTTGAGAGTTTGTTCATCAGAATGGAGATTTGATGTGGACTTGGGTAGGGAGATGTATTCTATTCCAGTGACTATAGCACTGAATTGAATTTTAGAAGGAACTTGAGTTCTATTTTTAACTGTGTCAGAGATTTGCTCATAACTGCAGGCTGACTATTTTATTCTCTCTGCTTGTTTTCATTTTGTATTTGCCGTCTTCTTGATTCATAATGGTTATAAGAATTAATGAGAATGTTTATAAATAGCATATAGTATATATTTATTTTGTTTGAAAAAGGCTGTGTACAAACTATATCCTACCCTACTTTCGTTGGTATGGGGCAAGATCCTTAGCTCTCCCTGAGTATCATAATCCCTTGAGAGCCTTCAATAAATTCAAACCCAAGGCATCTGCCATCCCACCCTAAGATTCTGATTCAGTTGACCCTAGCATTAGCTTGTTGTGTTGTGTCTGTCTGTGTGGTCTGTTTATCTGTCTATCTGGGAAGGTTCTGATAAGCCACCAGCATTGAAAAACCTGGGCACAAAGGATCAAGCCAACATGTTATGCTTGGTTCTTTCTCTTATGTTGTACTTATTGGCCATTTCATTACTTATTACACATGGCAGATGCATTAGTTTCTTACTGCTGCTATAATAAATCACCAAAAACTTGGTGGCTTAAAACATCACATCTTTACTATATTCTAGTTCTGGAAACCAGAAGTCTCAAATGGCCTTATAGGGCTAAAATCAATTTGTTGGCAATGTTAATTCCTTCTGGAGGCTGAAGGAGAATGTGTTTCCTTGCCTTTTCTAGCTTCTAGAGGCTGCCGGAACTCCTTGGATCATGGTCCGACATCACTCCTACCTTTTCTTCTGTCTTTACATCTTATTCTCTACCTGCCTCTCTCTTATAAGGATCTTGTAATTATCAATACATTGGTACCACCTGGATAATCCAGGGTAATCTCACCATCCCAGTGTCTTAATCACATCTATAAAATCTCTTTGGCATGTAAGGAAATTTATATTAGGACATAGACATGTTTAGCAGACACCATTATTCTGCCTACCACAGCAGGAAAAAAGTGCAGATCCTTCCACTTTTCCTATTTGAGTATAGAAACCCCAAAGTTAGCCACAGTTTCTTTCTCTACAGTTTTGATAGGCAAAAAATAAATAAATAACATTTTGCAAAGGCTGGAGGTGGTGATACCATCTTCAAACTTTTTATTTTATTGATTTCTTTTACAAGACTACCAATTTTTAAATTTTTCAGATGCCTTAGGAATTTGTTTCAGAAATAAATTGCATAACGTTTGGGTTTCATTAGCTCTTAAATGGTACATTTTCCTTCAGATAGGGTACTTTTCTGCTACTAAAACAGAGATCCTCAACTTATACTTGAATTCGTTTCTCCAACAAGCATTTATTGAACCCCACATGTGTACTCAGTCCTTAGACACAAGAAAACAATATTTCTGATCTTTAAGTCAGGATCAAAGAATTCACCCCTGGTGGTCAATGTGTTATATTTTAATGTAGTTGATTGCCTTGTAATCATGTTTTTACCACATGTATGTGAAAAACATTGGCCTGAGAGGGGGGTCCACAGGCTTCACCCAACTGTCAAAGAGGTCCTCTTGACATAAAAATGATGAAGAACTCCTATGCGAGGCCAATAAATAGGATCCTAATAGAATGATAGGTCTCAACAAAAAGATGATCCTGAGATGCCAGAAGCTGCCCAAGGGAGGGGGAAGCTCCTGAAAGTGGTTTTCAACTCTAGCTGCCTATTGCGATAATGGGTAGAAGGTGTGTGGTGCTCCTGAAAAATACCAGTACCTGGGACCCACCGACAGATTCTGACTTGATTCTGGCAAAGGCTCTCACATCTGAATGCAGAAGTGGTGTTGAGTTTGGTCTTACAGAAGTGAAGCAGAATGGGAAGACCTGGAGAGTGTGGCAGCTGAGTAAAGGATTCGAAAACAGTTCAATAGAGCTGAGATGTGGACACAGCCAGTTAGTCCATTAGCTCATCCTGCCAGCTCCACCCCAGTTTTTATGCCAAACAGTTTGCTGAAGACTCTGTGACCTCTGAGTAAAACAGAACCAAACTTAGACACTTGGCAGCTCAACAAACCTCTGTTCCTCCCTTAGCCAGCTCATTTCCTTGTAGGGAAGACAGGTCTCCAGTTAGTTAAGAATGTGGGCAGGAACCAGACTGCCTGGAGGCTAATCCCAGCTCTTCTATTTAAATAGCTCTGAGATCTTTGGAAATTTACTTTTGCCTCAGTTTCCTCCCTAATGATAACTTACTAGGATAGTTACCAACAGCTGAGTGGGGTAGGTACTGTTCTTGGCTCTATTTACAGATGAAATTTAGAGATATTAAATAACTCCTCCAAGATATCACAGCTGCTGTTATGGCCTGAATATTTGTGTCTCCTCAAAATTCATATGTTCAAGCCCTAACTCCCAATGTGATGGTATTAGGAAATGGGGCTTTAGGGAGCTAATTAAATTTACACTAAGGATGAAGCCCCAGTGATGGAATTAGTGCCCTTATAAGAAGAGTAATAGAGACCAGAGCTCCTTTCTCTGCCACATGAGGATATAGCAAAAACCCTCTTCTTTGAAGGCTCAGCAGTAAAGTATCCACCTGCAGTGCAGGAGCTGCAGGAGACATGAGTTAGATCCCTGGGTCAGAAAGATCCCCTGGAGGAGGGCATGACAACCCACTCCAGTATTCTTGCCTAGAGTATCCCATAGAAAGAGGAGCCTGGAGGGCTACAGTCCATAGGGTCGCAAAGAATCAAGCACGACTGAATCAACTTAGCACGCGCACACACACTCTTCTTTGAAGAGGGCCCTTCAAAGAACCAAATCTTGGACTGCCATAGCATCCCAATGGTTAGGGGGCATGGATTTGATCACTGGTCTGGGAACTAAGTTCCCACATGCCACTGGATGTGGCCTAATTTTTTTTAAAAAAATTAAAAAACAAAGTACCGAAATCTTCTAGCACCTTGATCTTGGACTTCTCAGCCTCCAGAATTAAGAGAAATAAGTGACTGTTGTTTACCACCCATTCTATGGTATGCGCGTGTGTTAGTTTCTCTCAGTCATGTCTGACTCTTTGCAGCCCCATGACTGTAGCCCACCAGGCTCCTCTGTCCATGGAGTTCTCTAGGCAAGAATACTGGAGTGGGTAGCCAATCCCTTCTCCAGGGAATCGTCCCAACCCAGGGATGAAACCCAGATCTACCACATTACACACAGATTCTTTACCATCTGAGCCACAGCAACCCAAATGGACTGACAGCTAGTGAACGGGCAGAGCTGGGATTGGAAACTGTATCTTTGATTTTCATGTAGAGATTCCGCACATGTATACCATCTCAGTGTAGGGTAGTCAGTGTGATGAACTAGGCACAGTGGTGGCCCAAAGGAAGGAAGGAAGGAAGGAGTACTTCATCTGAGTAGGTTAGAGGAAAAGAATCTTTAATTGGGTCTAGAAAAGTAATGAATCCTCCCAAATTGGCCAGGAGGATGCAGGAGAAGGCATTCCAGGTAGAGGAAATGGCACATGGAAAATTATGAACACATGGAAGAGAGGCTGCATTGGGGAGCACTTGGCCATGGAGTAGGATGTATGGAGGGAAGCAAGAGGGAGGCTGAGGAACAGTGTTTACCTAGGGTTGTGCTGCATCAGATATGTGTTAGAAACACCAGATATACAGAATCCGGGCCTCTCGCTTGGGTAATGAATAAAAATTTCTGAGGTTAGAGCCTGGCCATCTGCATTTTAAATGAAACAAACCGTATGCATCTAAGAAGACTAAGGTTTGGTGAACCACAGACAAGACTGTAGGGGAAAGAGAAATCACAGAGGATCTTCTGTGTTCTCTGAGGTCTTTGGACTCAGGCAGAGCCACTTCAGGTCAGATTTAGATTTTTGGCAAAATCACTCTAAACAGCGTGGAAGAGGACTGTTAGGGGTGTGCTGGGGGGTGGCATCTGGTGTGTGAGTGATTCTTGCAGGGGGATAAGTGTCCTAAGTGAAAACACTCCTGAACTAAGACAGAGGTGGTAGCAAAAGAGAGAAGGGCAGAAACAGAAGCCATGCAAATCATGGAGAATCATCAGAATGTAGTGAGAGATGGGCTGTGTATAGAGGCGATGGGTTGTTGGTTGACATGAAGTGATTGATTGGAATCCACTGAGTCTCTAAAGGAATTGGAATCTAAAGGATTGGAATCCACTAAGTCCTTCTTGCAAAGGAGACCTGCCAGGGCTGAGTGTCATGCCTGCATCCTCCCGAATCCCCCAGAGGATTGCATAGATGGAAACATAGAATGACTGGGTGACAGCACCTGGAGGTAACAGGGGGAACACCATTTGTTTCACTACAAACCTCCTTCTGTGTGACACTTGTAAGTAATGGTAACCATAGTAAAGGAGGTTTGCCGTTTTGAAATAGAAGTTGCCATGCAAAGAGTTGACAGTCATTGTACTAAAGCAAAGTTCTGATCTAGAGCATACCTTGGTGCCAAAGAAGTCTTACATTAACCATGGGAAAGCAACGTAATAATTCCTCTGAGCGTACCAAGGCTATGAAATCATACAAGGGGGATTAAAAACCCAAACCAGTCAGGGAGGGAAATGACTGGAACTTTCTGGACAAGCATTACTGTGTTTTGCTTTCAGATGATGTCATTCAGTTAGAACAAGGACTTATATGATCAGCGACTGAATTACCCATTTTTCCATGACTGTCTTCTCTTTTGTTTAGTGTTGGAATTTCTGCTGCTCAGAGGATCCACAGCTGCTGGTTCAACCCCACACTCTTCAAAATTGCTGACTTGAAGATGTGTTATTTTAATTCCTCTAAATTGATGGGAGAGAATGGTTGCTCCCATGTCTGCAACATAGAATTGATAAGGTAGTAAGGTCATCACATGCTTTTGACCCTGGATATTTATTTTGCCCCACTGGTAACACTAACAAGAAATCATTATAAAACTTGGTTTTGTTAGATATCTTTACATTTCCCTTAGGTTAAAATGTGAAACTCCTTCAACCACTTATTTCTTAAGACTTTCTTTGAAATTTTTCCTCCAAAGGATTTTCTCTTCCTTCTCTTAAAAGAAATTAAACATGGCATCAACTTTATGAAGTTTCTTAATGTAGACAACACATTTGTAAGAAACAATTAGAATTGGAATGTTGTTAGACTAATTCTGTACTACATTTTTCTTAAAAATATAAAACTAGGTATTAGAGACTGTAATTTATATTAGTCTTACACAAATTAGAAAGTTTCTATTGCAACAGGTTTTGGAGGCAGCTGGGCTAGATGTATTCCTTCTGTCTCATCTAACTGTGTGGCCTTGAGCAAATTACTTGACCTCTCTGTGCTTTGCAGATTTTACAGATGCAGACATTTTACAGATGCAGACATTGATAGTGTATAACTTCAGGGCTGTTAGAGGATTAACTTGTGATGTGTATACCTGACCCATAATTATTGTTGTATATTTTTGTTTATCATCATATTTACTTTATTTTCATAATAGCTAAACAGGACTTATGTTTTTAGGGGTCTGCTGTGATTTTGTATACCTGCTTGGCTCTTAACAAATGAGTAAATCTGAACTTTTGCATTAGAATAATCATAAGCTGAAACAGAAAGTGATTTTAAAATCCCTCCCTTGATTTCATGAGTTTTTGTTTTCATGATAGTTGCAAAGCTTCTAGAATTTTCCATTTAGCTATCTTCCACTTGTGGCCTCACACATGGGATGAGAAAAGTTGGGTAATAGAGGGAGATGCTGGGCAGGGCAATCATTTGACCTACATTCCTTTGCTCTGGTGTTCAAAGCAACACTCACACTCCTGCATAACAGCAAACATTCCTTCTGCTCCCGGTGGCATTTTTTCTTGGTGAGGTAAGATAACTTTCTTGTGAGTGCTGTGGGGAGAGATCAGACACAAGTGAGCTGCCAGGGTGGCTAAGCTGGAAGAGGAGGTGCCAGGTGCCACCATGTGGCACAGTGCAAAGGAAGTAGGCTCAAGTCTATGGACTTGTGCTTGAACTTGGGCAATGACTTAGCCTCTGTAGACTCAGCTTTCTCATCCATGAGAAGTGGAGGATTACCAAGAGCATGGCACAGAACCCAGCGCAAAATAGAATGTATCCAGTGAAAGTCTCCTCACTGCCTCCTTTGTGCCAGGCCTTCCGTGAGCTAGATGCCAGGGATGCAGGTGACCAGGGTCACAAGACAACCTGACAGTGTGGCCTGCAGACAGACCATCTGACAGAGGGCACAGTAAGCAGTGAGGGAATAAAGGGTGGTGGTGAGAACATGTGGAAGACAGATGCTGAGAGCTGATGGATGAGATGGGAGTGTGCACCCACCCTGGTGGAGATAGGAAGGAGGGGTGTGCAAGAGGGCTCTGGGCATGCAGAGGAACTCAGTAAGGCTGTCCAGGGCGGGAAGGATGGCCGGAGGCCTCATTTAAAAACTTGGGCTTAGTCCTAAAAATAATGAAAAACATATTGTAGGATTTTTTTTCTTTTTTTAGTTTTATTTATTTATTTTATTTTTGGTTGTGCTGGGTCTTCCTTGCTGCCTGGGCTTCTCTCTAGGTGCAGTGAGTGGGGGCTGCACTCAAGTTGTGCTGTGCGGGCCTTTCATTGCAGTGGCTTCTCTTGTTGCAGAGCGCGGGCTCTAGGGCATGCGGGCTTCAGTAGCTGTGGTCCGTGGGCTCAGTAGTTGTGGCTCCCTGGGTCTAAAGCACAGGCTCCGTAGTTGTGGCGCAAGGGCCTAGTTTCTCCATAGCACGTGGGATCTTCCTGGATCAGGAATCGAACCCATGTCTCCCAAATTGGCAAGTGGATTCTTTACCACTGAGCCATCAGGGAAGCCCTATAGCAGGATTTTAAATGAAGAGATATCAGAAATTGGATTCTAGAAAGATAACTCAAAGTGGAGATTGGATTTGAGGGGGAGCTATGCTGAGGTCTGAGGTCCAATTCAGTTGAATGGCAGTTGAGGTCTTCTAGGTGAGAGACAATGGAGGCATGGTCTTGGAAAAAGGAGGCTTCTAGAAAGAATAAAGTGGTGCTTTCATTCATTTACTTGGCTCATACACATTAATTGAGCGTCTATTATGTACAGTGTACTGTATCATTCTAACTGCCTAGGGTCCTGTAGCTCCTCACTCATGGAGCTACATTCAGCATATAACACAGGTGGATATAAATGAAGCATGTATAACTCTCTGATTCTATGACCAAGTTGATGCCCACCTTGATGGACATCTCTGATCACAAGAACAACACACCTGAGTCCCAAGAGCCAGAATTTTCTGACCTCCTCTAGGATCCCCTCTTGCAGTTGTTCCTAACAGATATGGAAAAGGAACCAGTTCAGAGCGACTCATTGCCAGGGTCACAGACTCAAACGCCTTCAGGGGCAGAATATCATTATTGGCTTTATGTTACACAGATGGTGTCTGGTGCTGGAAGGTGAACTTTGCAATGAGTCCGTTGGGTTTGAGGAATACGGACCTCCATGGTAATTGCTGCTGTGTGGCTGTGGGGCAGTGGTTCTCCACGTGTGGTCTTCAGTGACTGGTGGGCCAAGAGGGTCCCAGTGACAGAAGGGGAACGGAACCATGCCAGATCATTCATCATTACTCTCTGCCCATGACCTACAGCTGCACGGTCTTCCGTTTTCCCAGGGCAGAGGTGGGTGTACTGTGCAAACTCAGACGCCTTAAATCATCTGTGAAGATTCATATGTCCTCCATACAGGCCAGGCCAGTCTGTAACTAAGGGGAGTCCCCCTCCTCACCCCGCCCCGCCACCGGTGCAGAGAGAGTAGACCTCTAATGGGACCCAGACAGTGCTGTGTGCTGCCAGCTGTGTGTGCCTCTGCAGAGGTGCAAGTCATGGGATTTTTTCTTATGTGAAAATTCTGGTTTTAAAATGTTGGCAACGGTGTCCATTTTTTAAAATTATCTCTGGGCTGGATTCTCCTTTGATCTTTTCCAAGGCTGCCCCGCAAAAACCTCCACTTCTGGCATCTGCTTTTCTACCCTTTCCCCACTGAGTGCTACAATCCATTATACCCAAAAGGAGTGACTCCAAATTAGCCAAAATGTTCTTGCTTTTATACAAAAGTTATATACAAAAATAAGTTTGTTTATGCAAGGATTTTCTTGTATAAGAAAGAATTTTCACTTGGGGATGTTAGCCAGTGCTGTTGCAATATTGTAAATGTTTCTCTAAAGGGAGAAACTTCTAAATTCTAATCAATTTGCAAACACATGTTATGGAACACAAACATTTATTTATAAATAAAATAGAAAGTACATGCAAACATATTAAATATACATTAATACACAATACATATGAGTACATAATACCTTTTTTCTAGGGATTGTCAGATAGTTTTTCCTGAATTAGATGAATCAAAGGACTACTTAAAGTACAAAAGAAAGAAAATCAATATATTCTGTAACCAATTAGGTAAATAGGTGTCTCTATTCTGGCATTATGTAGCTTTAGATTATTTTTTAAATTTAATACAAGTTTTATGAAGAAACAAATGTCTTGCACCTCCTTTCATGAGTGAAATATTTTTCTTTCTAAAAGTAAGGTATTTTCTTCTAAAAGAAGTAATTGATTTGATCAGTACTACTGCTGTATTTGTATGTTCCTTACAATTTTATAAATTTCTTTTATACACTGTATCCTTATAATGACATGCTTATTTTTACTTACATTCTTAAAAACATCTCTAGGAGAAAGAGAAAACAAGTTTCACTGAAATAATAAAAATAAAAGGTTTAGTGCAGTGCCTCACACTTGATAATCATGCAATACTCGAACAATTGTTATTGCTACGATTAATGATGTCACACTTGCTATAAACCTGACTGACAGTTGAAGAAACTGAGTCTTCAGTAACAAGTCCAATAGAGTTATAAAACCAGTAAGTTTTAGAGACTAGAACTTATTAAGATAACAGTTCTACTGATCTAAACTCCATAGGCTTTCTTTTTTAACAAATAAAAAACTAAAGAGCAAAGAAAAAGAAGCTTTTGTTATTAGAGCACTATTTATGTGCTGGGTGCATTGAACATATTAGCCTATTTGATTTTTTTTTACAAGTATACTGAAAGAGGTTTCATTTTATAGATAAAGAAACTGGAGCTAGTGAGGAGTTATATTACTTACCAAGGTCACATTGGAAGTAAGTGGCAAAGCCTAAAAGTGCTCCCAGATCTGAAGTCAAGGCCCCTGACCACTGTTTGAAGCACACCATCTCTTACTACAGTGTGTCCAATTGATGCTTGCAAGTAACAAGTATTGGACTTTTAACTGATAATGAGCATTTGTGTCCCCAAGAAAATAGTCTTCATTTCATAAAATTGCCAGCCAAAGTAGGAGAAAGCAGTCATCTTGAATAGATAGGGTTTTCCATAAAATAAACTAAAGGTTTTGTTCTTGGTTTTAAAAAAAAAAATCTGTATTTCTTTCCATGTCTGAGAGGTGACCTTTCTGATGTTATACTGTGGATAGAATTCATTCTGTAGGATGTGCGTGGGATTTGGGGAGTATGATGAGATCACTGATGAATTCACATCCCGTTTGTAAGTGATGTGTCACGTTAGACACAGTGCCGTTCTGATATCGCACTTTTAATTTCACTAGCAGAGTATCTGACTCTTTGCGACCTCATGTATTGCAGCACACTAGGCTTCCCTGTCCTTCACTATCTCCCAGAGTTTGCTCAAACTCATGTACATTGAGTCAGTGATGCAGGAAACATAAACAATCGAGATACACAAGTGTCCATTCAGATTAGGTTTTTGCAACAAGTGATTAAAAAAAATACAACTCAATGCTGGGGCCCCGAATAAGATAGTGTTTTATTTCTCATGCATGTAAAAACAAGTGTGAAAGTCAGGAGTCTAAGGCAGTTTCAAGATGACTGTTTTCTGTTTTGCTCTTCCATCATCCTCAGTACATGACTTTCTGCCTTGTGGTCCAGCCTGGCTGCTAAAACACCTACTGTCATGTCATAGGGTGGCCGGTGGGGAGGAAGAAGGGCACATCTCCCCTCCTTTAAGGGCACTTCCCAGGAGTCACACATGACATCTTTGCTCAGACCCATTGAGCCAGAATGCAGTCACATGGTTGTGAACACACACACCTCTGTGCAAAGAAGTATGGAAAATGTGGTCTTATGGGAAGGGATGGGGGAATGGGACATATGTTGTCAATAGGAAGAGAGAGAGAATGGATATTTCCATGCCCCAGGAAGAATGGAAAAGAGAAAGGTTGACTGTGACCCATCTTTTGTTCTAGAATACCTTATGTGCACTTGCCTTAGGACAGGAATCTTGGAACAGATGTGCCAATGTAGGTCCTAAACTTTTACTCTGAATAAATAATAGAAATCTTTAGGCGCCTATGTATTTTAAAAAATCAAAGATGACAATAATCTTATTTTTTTAGTAGCTCCTTTTCACACTGCTTTAGCACAAATACAATCTACCTAGGAATTACATCATTAGTAAGTCACTAACTCCAAAACTGCAATGACTATCTGAAATGGTCAACTTCCATTTCAAAGCCTGTGCTGCCTGACATACATACAGACTGTGTACAAGGGACATGGATTTCAAAGTTCTTGGCCAACTATTCTCATCAGTAAGCATCGTTGTTGTTCAGTCACTAGCAGAGTATCTGACTCTTTGCGACCTCATGTATTGCAGCACACTAGGCTTCCCTGTCCTTCACTATCTCCCAGAGTTTGCTCAAACTCATGTACATTGAGTCAGTGATGCCATCCAACCATCTCATCTTCTGTCACCCCCTTCTCCTCCTGCCCTCAATCTTTCCCAGCATCAGGGTCTTTTCCAATGAGTTAGTTCTTTGCATCAGGTGGCCAAAGTATTGGAGCTTCATATTTAGCATCAGTCCTTCCAGTGAATATTCAGGATTGATTTCCTTTAGGATTGACTGGTTTGATCTCCTTGCAGTCCAAGGGACTCTCAAGAGTCTTCTCTAGCACCACAGTTTGAAAGCATCAATTCTTCAGCCCTCAGTCCAACTCTCACATCCATACATGACTACTGGAAAAACCATAGCTTTGACTCTCTGGACCTTTGTTGCCAAAGTGATATCTCTGCTTTTTAATACACTGTCTAGGCTTGCCATAGCTTTTCTTCTAAGGAGCAAGTGTCTTTTAATTTCATGACTGCAGTCACCATCCACAGTGATTTTTGAGGGCAAGAAAATAAAATCAGTAAGCATACACCCAGAGAATCTCATCATGGGTGGGAAACAAATACAGTCCTTCTGCAGGGGATTGGTACCCAGGACCTACCACCGACACCCAAATCCTCAATGTTCAAGTGCCACAATCATTTACAGTGGATTGTGAACATAATACAAGATCCCAGGATGCAGACTCCCTTGACTGGGAAGGCAGACTATAAATACACTGAGAGGAATGTTTAGAGAGCTGGGTGCTTTTCTGCCAGAGTGCTCCTTCCACTCAAGGAATTCTGAAATAATAATGATAGCAGCCATTCTTCGAATTCCAAGCTCATTACATGTTACTATGCTTAAACTTCAAAGCAACTCTGAAAGGTAGGGTTTATTCATTCTCACTTACAGACATAAAAGCTCAGAGTCACGTAACTAGTAAGGGGAGTTCCTGAGATTTGAATTTGGGTCTGATGGACTCCAAAAATCTAAACCCTTTGTCACCATAGCCTCTTATCTTTAAAAAATGCAAAAAGGAACTAGGACCCCTTCAATGTTGTGTGTGTGTGTGTGTGTGTAACAGTCTAAGAAAAGTAGGGAGTTGGGGTCAACTTTTCCTGATGCTCGGAGTTGTGTCAAGACCCGTCAACCCTCCCATTGGTTCTTTACTGAGCCAGTGGACTATAGATAAAACCTTGGCAGAGTCAACTGTACAAAATGCCACTGTCTTAGAGCAGCGAGGGTACAGACTGCTTAGGGCTGCGCAGGTGAAGTCAGTAACAAAGAACTGGGGCTCTGTTCTGTCCCTGGGGTTTTTTGCTTTTCAGATGTCTGTTTTCACCACTCTACTCTTTTTTTCCCCAGTCACCTTCCTCTTATAGCTGTACCTCCACACCTGGTGGTTAGCACCCAGTTTATATCTAGTGTTTTTATCTCTAGGGTTTGGGATTTCTTTATCTTAATCCTGGGAGAGAGAAAAGGAGAGGGAGAGAGACTTCACAGAAGCTCTCCCAGAAGAGCAAGAAAGCTACTTGCCCGTCATCCACAGAAAATTACTTCTCAATCTTTGTTGGCCCACATAGGGTCACCTATTTATCCCTGAACCATTCCTGTGAAGTTGGGGGTGGGATAATGCAAATTCACCTAGGCAGAACCACAGATCCCTCTCTCAGTTCAATTTCCCCAAGCACTTGGACTTTGCAAGAGCAGCTGAGCAAATAAAAGTTAAGATTGTTACTAAAAGACTGGGAGTGGGGTTTGGGAAGGCATCCACAGTGTCTTTTAGATTCTCCCTGTTCTGAGAATCAGCCCCTACCACCCCAGCAGCACCCCAGGCTCTTAGCCGCCTCATGACTTTTGGAAGGCTGCTGACCCCTAGTATTTGGAATAGAGCACTGGAGGGAGGATCCAGAGATTTGAGTTAACCTATAAAATGAGAGGGTTTCCCAGGTGGTTCAGTGATAAAGAATCTACCTGTCAATGAAGGAGAAGTAACAGGCGCAGGTTAGATCCCTGGATTGGGAAGATCTCCTAGAGGAGGGCATGACAACTCCAGTTTTGTTGCCTGGAGAATCCCGTGGACAGA
This sequence comes from Antilocapra americana, assembly GCA_007570785.1. Taxonomy (NCBI): domain Eukaryota; kingdom Metazoa; phylum Chordata; class Mammalia; order Artiodactyla; family Antilocapridae; genus Antilocapra; species Antilocapra americana. The sequence goes on from ML664159.1 coordinate 5,723,620, forward strand.
GGAGCCTAGGAGGCTACAGTCCATGGGGTCATAAGAATCAGACAGGACTGAAGCCACTTAGCAAACTTTAATGAATATGTGATTTTAGTTAGAACCGTTCCAAAGACCCTTCAAGACCCAGTATACAGGCCTTCCTGACCTTGCAGACTCACACCCTCAGGGCACACTCTGTAACCCTCGTCACACCTGCAAACAGTCATTCAAAGTATATCTGCTTCCCTAAATGGAGACTGTGCTCTCTTAGGGCAAACCTGGCTGTGAACACCAAGCACCCAAGCCTGGATGCTTACTGAAGAACCCAGATGTTGCTCAGCTCTACTCTTCCCTAACCTAGTCACTGCTTTCATTTACAAAGATCAAATAGATCAGCCTAATTGTACTCACAATAATAAAACTAGCTAAACTACCAAAATTGTGAAATATATACACATATAAATATGAAAATATTCCAACAACCCTAAATACACATGCTTTGTGATGTGAAATGGTCGCTACGTGGTAGGATAGCAGAGAAAACGGATTTGACTTCTATGCAGATCAGCAGGCACAACTGCTGGGAGCTCTCCTTTGATCTGTGGACAAAGCAGATGGGCCCCTTCTTTGGTCTGTGAGTTTGAGTCACAAGGCTTTTTCTGCCATCCACACTTTGGGATAAGGGTGGAAAGGAAAATCAAGAAAGTGGTCGTAATACAGGACGGCTCTCAAGAAAACAGAATGCGGTTCTATTTTATTTTGCTTTTCAGTGACTTCTGATTCAACTGTACACGCGACAGCTTGCAGGATGAGAGGTCTTTTGCACAAACCCGTGAGTAGAATGAACTGCCACTCAGCAGTGGAGGGGACCAAAGGATGGATAGGATTTCGCAGTCAAAGCTCAGGGAATGAGTTCTGGGAAACGGTGGCAGCCACAGCTGTAGAAGCCCCGACAGCTGCTGGGTTTTGGCAGACCAGCTGCTGTGCACCACGGGAAGCTGTGCTGGCTCAGTCCGGAGCCCTCTCCTGACTTGCAGCCTGTGAGATCTACTCCCCAAGAGAAGTCCCACACAGTCTTTCTGTCCCCCTTTTCACAGGGAAAAGCAAAATGGGAACACAGGTCACAGGATGGGAAAAAATTAAATCACTGATACAAAGGGACTGGAAAAAACAGATTATATCCTTATCTCCTAAAGTATATCAGTTCTGTTAGCCTGATCTTGTCTCATGCATTCATGCATGCCAAGTCTCTTCATTCATGTCTGACTCTTTGTGATTCTATGGACTGTAGCCTGCCAGGTTCTTTTGTCCATGGAATTCTCCAGGCAAGAATACTGGAGTGGGTTGCTGTGCCCATCTCCCTCCTGATCTTCCCCATTCAGGGATCAAAACTGTGTCTCTTACAGCTTCCTGCATTGGCAGGCACTAGCGCCACCTGGGAAGCCCTCTTAAGTAAAAGAAATGCTATTTATTGTTGAGGCTATCGTTATTAATAAAATCGAATATTTTGAAGAGAATGAAAATGGGTGCTAAATATTATTTTAGCATTCAGTTGGCAAATTTCACAGTTCTGCTTTGGATTTGTTCTTCTCCTTTGGGATACCTAGTGGTCTTATAGAAATATAGATTATATCCAGTCAGTGTTTAACTGGCTTTTAAAAATCCACTGAAGTTGCAAGGAGAAGGAAATGGCAACCCACTCCAATATTCTTGCCTGGGAAATCCCATGAACAGAGGAGCATGATGGGCTACTGTCCATGGGGTCGCAAAGAATCTGTCACGACTTGGCGACTAAACAACAACTGAAGTTGCAAACTGACCCCAATCAGCCAGTTTGAACAGTCTCCTCTATTAAACTGTTTGTGCCTCAGGGAGAAAGTGATGAAAAAAGATCTGTGTTGGTTTTGTCAGACTGATGTATGAATAATGGACTGGTAATGGATGACCCGGGGCTCGTGCCAGCAGACCCACCTGCACACCTGCTTACCCAAGCACCTGGCACAGGCCTCACACTTTTTTAATGTGCTAAGGACATAAATGTAGTTGGTGTGTTTTTTCTAAGCGTTCTCTCTGATTCTGTATGAGTAACATTCCTCATTCTATTAGGAAGGTTACAACACTTTGGGTACAAAAATGAAAGTATTTTTAAAAGTTTGTTCTCTACAGGTTAACTTTTATCTTCAGGGTGCTTTCTTTGATTTGGTTTTGTTTTCATTATTATTTTTTTTTAATTTTCTTTACATTATTGTGTTGGTTTTGCCATACATTGACATGAATCCGCCATGGGTATACATATGTTCCCCCTCCAGAACCCCCTTCCCTCCTCCCTCCTGATTCCCTCCCCCTGGGAAATCTCGGTGCACCAGCCCCGAGCATCAGCCCTGGGCTGGCGATTGATTTCACATATGATAATTAACATGTTTCAATGCCATTCTCCCATATCATCCCACCCTTGCCCTCTTCCCCAGAGTCCTCGAGTCTGTTCTATACATCTGCGTTTCTTTTGCTGTCTCACATGCAGGGTTCTTGTTACCATCTTTCTAAATTCCATATATATGCTGTATTGTATACTGTATTGTTGTTTGTCCTTCTGGCTTACTTCACTCTGGATAATAGGCTCCAGTTCTGTCCATCTGAGTAGAACTGATTCAAATGAATTTTTTTTAATGCTGAGTAATATTCCATTGTGTATATGTACCACAGCTTTCTTATCCATTCGTCAGTTGATGGGCATCTAGGTTGCTTCCATGTCCTGGCGTTATTTAATTTTGGCGGCAATGGGTCTTAATTGCTGCATGAGGACTTTCTTTAGTTGCAGCACGTGGGCTCTAGAACATGGGCTCAGTAGTTGTGGTGCATAGATTTCATTGCCCCCCACTCCCCTGTCATATAGAATCTTCCCACACCATTAATCGAAGCCAGGTCCCCCCGCATTGGCAGGCCCCCCTAACCAGGGGGCCACCAGGGAAGTCCCTGGTTTTGTTTTTTGTTTGCTTTATGTGTATTTTTTGGCTTGCCTTTTGCTCTTCCCCTCCCCCTGCCATACCCTGCAGTTGTAAGTGTGTGTGTGTGTGTGTGTGTGTGTGTGTGTGTGTGTGTGTGTGTTGAATGAGTGAGTGAGTGAAGCCGCTCAGTCGTGTCCAACTCTGTGCGACCCCATGGACTATAGCCTACCACGCTCCTCTCTCCATCGAATTCTCCAGGCAAGAGTACTGGAATGGGTTGCCATTTCCTTCTCCAGAGGATCTTCCCAACCCAGGGATCAAACCTAGGTCCTCCCACATTGTAGGCAGATGCTTTACCGTCTGAGCCACCAGGGAAGTTGAATAGATGACATTTAATTAGGAATTCTCTTGAGAAAAATTTTCATCCTGAGAAATATGGGGAAACCATGGCTGAAGAACTCTGAGACAGCTGTTTAATTTTGACAGGAAAAAAAAAATAGGGCTTAATGTTTGTTGGATGCGTGAGGCACCCTTGTGTCACTCTGCAGGGTAATCTGTGAAGGAGGGAGGTTAATGCCCTGGCAAGTGCTTTTACACCTGCAGGCTTATCACCTCTACCCAGTAGCCCTGTGAAGGAGGTATCACCGTGCTACCTGTACAGGTGAGGAGATTGAGGCTTAGATAAGCTTTGGCATTTGCCTAAGGCATAGACCCTGAAAGAGAGTGGTCAAGTTTCGAAACAAGACATTTCCAAACTCAGGGATGCTGTTCTTTCTACTCTTCCAAGTGGCTCAGTTCTCAAGTTTTTGTCTTAGAAAGAAAAATATGAATAACAATAAACATTTGTTCAGCTTTACTATTTCTCAACAGAATAACAGTTTCTTTGGAACTCCTGTGTTTTCACTGAGAATTTGATCGTTTTTGTTTTCATTTGGATAAGAAACGATTAATAAGAAGCATTTGGATCATCTGGATTATCACTTTATAATTGAGTCCTCCTCTATTATGTAAACAGTGCTGGTTCTATTTGTGTTTCCATTGACCCCAAGAAGTGTTTCTCTACCCTAGAGATGGCTAGCTGTTCTATTCAATATCCACTCATTCTTTCTTCCTGATTTGACAGTATTCTTACATTTCTACACTCCAATTTTCTACATTTATTAAAAAGCAGAAACATTACTTTGCCTACAAAGGTCCATATAGTCAAAGCTATGGTTTTTCCAGTAGTCATGTACGTATGTGAGAGCTGGACAATTAAAAAGGCTGAGTGCCAAAGAATTGATGCCTTCGCACTGTGGTGCTGGAGAAGACTCTTGAAAGTCCCTTGGACGGCAAGGAGATCAAACCAGTCAATCCTAAAGGAAATTAACCCTGAATATTCATTGAAATGATTGATGCTAAAGCTGAAGCTCCAAACTTTGGCCACCTGATGCAAAGAGCCAACTCATTAGAAAAGACCCTGATTCTGGGAAAGATTGAAGGCCAGAGGAGAAGGGAATGACAGAGAATGAGATGGTTGGATGGCATCACCGACTCAATATATGACATGAATTTGAGCAAGCTCCGGGAGACAGCAACTGAGCAACTGGACGACAACAACTACTACATTTCCCAGCCTTCCTTGAAACTAAGAATTGCCACAAGATACTGTTCTAGCCAGTAATATGTAAGAAAGTTATTGGGTGGGGCTCCCCAGAAAGATCCTTAAAGGTGGCCAATTTAGCAGGCTAATGCCTTGTATGCTCTCTTCTTTCTCCTATTCTTCCTTGGACAGAGGTCAAACTGTACCCATGTGGGCAAGAACACATGGTAGGGATGGCTGAAGATGGAAACGGCTGGGTCTCTAGTGAGTACAAAAAGCATCATAATAGCCCTGGACTTAACTATCTACAAACATCCTATTATATGGAAACAATAGCTTCCTCATTTTTGAAGTTGAGATATAATTTGCATACCATACAATTTTACCTTTTATATGTATAATTCAATGATTTTTAGTAAATTTTCAAAGTTGTGCAAATATCACCATAATCCAAATTTAGACAGTTTCCGTCATCTTCAAAATATCCTGCCTGTTCATTGACAGTCAATTTCCAATCCCACTCCCAACACCTGGTAACTATGGATCTGCTTCCTGTCCCTACAAATTGGCTTTTTCTGGATATTTCATATAAATGTGACCATTCAATATGCAATCTTCTGCATATGGTTTTTTTCACTTGGCTTATTATTTTTGAGCTCCATCCATATATCAATGGTTCATTCCTTCTTATCACTAAAATCCCATTATATGGTTGCCCTGTTTCGTTTATCCTTTCACCAGTTGATGGACATGTGACTTTTTTCCCAATCTTTTGACATAGTGAATAATACTGCTGAAAGCACATACAGGTCTTTTGTGATACAAATTTTTATCTCTCCTGGGTAGATACTAGGAATGGAATTACAGAGTCATATGGTAAATTAATGTTTAAATTTTTTTTAAAGAAACTGCCAGGCTTTTTCATGGTGTTTGCACCATCTTACATTCCCATCATATTTTCACCAATAATTATTTTATCTTTTTGATTCTACCATTCTAGTGGGCATGAAACGATCTCTTGTTTATATTTGCATTTCCCTTGTGACTAATGATGCTAAACTTTGTTTCATGTAATTATTAGCCCATTTTTAAATTGGTTTGTCTTCTTATTGACTTGTAAGAGGTCTTTATATATTCTGGATATGTATCCTTTGTCAAAAACAATATTTGCATATATTTTCTCTGGGACTATGGCTTGTCCATTATTATTGGTAATTTTTTGTATAATTTTGTTTGTTTATTTATTTTTGATTGTGCTGGGTCTTCACTGCTGCTCAGGCAACTAATTTCTCTAGTTTTGGAGAGCAGGGGCTAACCTCTGGTTTTGGTGCACAGGCTTCTCGTTGTGATAGCTTCTCTTGTTGCAGAGCAAGGGTTCTAGGTGCAAAGGCTGCAGTAACTGAGGCACGGGAGCTCAGCAGGTGGGGATCCCAGGCTCTAGAGCACAGGCTCAGTAGTTGTAGCACATGGGCTTAGTTGCTCCACAACATGTGAGATCTTGGATCAGGGATGGAACCATCTCTTGCATTGGCAGACAGATTCTTTACCACTGGACCACCAGGGAAGTCCCTATTATTGGTAATTTTTAAGCATAAAATTTTAATCTTGATGAAGTCTATTTTTTCTTTGTTTTTCTTTTATTGATCATGCTTTTGGTGTTGTCTAACCCAAGCCACAAAAGAGTGTATTTTCTCTTAGAAATTTTATAATAAGTTTTAGTCCCTACATTGGTCAATTTTCAGTCCTTTTTTTGTTTATGAATGAGGGAAGTGTGTAAATTCATCTTTTTGCACGCAGATATCCAGTTGTCAGCAACATTTGTTGAAAGACTATAGTTTCCCCTAATGGTTTCAGTTCGATTAAGTTCAGTCGCTCAGCCATGTCCAACTCTTTGTAACCCAATGGACTGCAGCACACCAGGCTTCCCTGTCCCTCACCAACTCCTGAAACTTACTCAAATTCATTGAGTCCATCGAGTCACTGATGCCATCCAACCATCTTATCCTCCGTTGTCCCCCTCTCCTCCCACCTTCAATCTTTCCCAGCATCAAGGTCTTTTCAAATGAATCAGTTCTTTGCATCAGGTGGCCAAAGTATTAGAGTTTCAGCTTCAGCATCAGTCCTTCCAATGAATATTCAGGACTGACTTCCTTTAGGATGGACTGGTTGGATCTTCTTGCAGTCCAAGGGACTCTTAAGAGTCCTCTCCAACACCACAGTTCAAAAGCATCAATTCTTCAGTGATCAGCTTTCTTTATAGTCCAACTCTCACATCCAAACATGATTACTAGAAAAACCATTGCTTTGACTAGACAGACCTTTGTTGGCAAAGTAATGTCTCTGTTTTTTAATATGCTGTCTAGGCTGGTCATAACTTTTCTTCCAAGGAGCAAGTGTCTTTTAATTTCATGGCTGCAGTTACCATCCACAATCATTTTGGAGCCCCAAAATTAAAGTCTGTCACTGTTTCCATTGTTCCCCCATCTATTTGCCATGAAGTGATTGGATCAGATCTTAGTTTTCTGAATGTTGAATTTTAAGCCAGCTTTTTCACTTGTCAAAAATTGGTGGACTATAAATGTAAGACAAAAATCATATGATATCATTTATATGTGGAATCTAAAAAATGATGCAAATGAACATATAAACAAAACAAAAGCAGACTCACAGACATAGCAAACAAACATGGTTACCAAAGGGGAGCAGGGGAAAAGGATAAATTAGAAGTTTAGGATTAGCAGATACTATATATAAAATAGACAAACAAGATTCTACTGTATAGCTCAGGGAACTATATTCAATATCTTGTAGTAAACTATAATAGAAAAAAAGCCAAAAAGAATATTGTATGTGTAAAACTGGATATGTGTATAGCAACTGAGCACAGTGAAAGTGTTAGTTGCTCAGTTGTGTCCAACTCTTCATGACCCCATGAACTGTGGCCCAACAAGCTCCTCTATCCTCGAGATTCTCCAAGCAGGAATCCTGGAGTGGGTAGCCATTCCCTTCTCCAGGGGTTCTTCCTGACCCAGGGATGGAACCACGGTCTCCAGCATTGGTATAGATTCTTTACCGTCTGAGTCACCAGTGAAGGCTAACTGAGCACTATATATATATATATACATATATAAAATGGAATCACTTCTCTGTACACCAGAAGTTAACACAAAATATAAATTATACTTCAAAATATATTAATTAAAAAGTTTTATTTCTAGATTCTCAATTCTGTTCCATTTATCTACATGTCCATCCTTACGGCAGTACCACACTATCTTGATTAATGTACCTTTGTAGTAAGTCTTAAAATTGGAAAGTGTAAGTTCTCCCACTTTGTTCTTTTTCCAGATTGCTTAGGTATTTCTGGGTTCTTTGCTTTCCTGTGTAAATTTTAAGATCAGCTTGTCAGTTTCTGCCAAAAGCCTATTGGAATTTTAATAGGAATTGTGTTGAATCTATAGATCAGTTTGAGGAGAATTGCCATCTTAATAATATTGAGTCTTCTGAACCATGAATATAGACTGTCTCCCCATTTATTTAGGGTTCTTTAATTTGTCTCAGCAATATTTTATAGTTTTTAGTAAGTAAATCTCACACTTTTTTGTCCCTTAATTTTAAAATTCATTGTTTTATGGACTTTGTTCAGCTAAATTGAAATCCTGATGTATGTTCTAATGGGTAAATGAAATAGAAAATTAAAGGAATAGAAGTAGACTTAACATACATAAATATTTCTATGTGAAAGTCAAATAATGTCATGATTCACTGTATAAATGACAGGTTTCACAGTGGCTACAATGGAGGCAAGTATTGAGAAAATAGAATTATATATATTATTGTATATATATATACAGAATATAGGCATCTCTAATCCAAATGAAGCTTGCCTTAAAGTTAGTACCATATGTATAAAAGCCAATAAAGCAGCAGCATCTATCACAATAACTCCATATTTGTTCATTGAAATTGACTGTATATCATTTTTATTTATAAATTTGTTTGTATTTTATGTATGATCAGCAGAAGGAATTTACATTTAGTTTTACATTTATTGGCTCAATATTTTTTTCCCTTTAACAGGTGTCTAGTACACAACAATGGAAAACACAGGTTTTAGTTTATCAGTTTACAAAGCATTTTCAGTTCACCATCTTACTGTTCTCAGAGCAACCCTGGAGCTTGGACAAAATAAAGATTTCTATTTTCCCACATTATAAATGATGAAACTTAAGATTCACAAAACTATAAGTGATATATGTAATTTCATACATCTATAAGTGGCAATTCTGGGATTTAAAATTAGAATTTCAGGCTCCACATCCCTTATTCATCTCACTAATTTCACTACATTATTGATCACTTTCTTAAACACTAAGGATACAAGAGAAATATAAAATGTGGATGGTCTTTGCAATCTAGGTAGGGAGATAAAGCCCATGAAACATGCTAAAAGTAAAGTTGGTATAACAGAGCCCACACCTCAGACACCAAGTTCTGTTGGCATCTACAGGATGTGGACAGGCGCTGGTCCTAAGTAATTGAGTAGGAAGCATGACCTGAGCAAGGTGGAGATACCTTCAGGCAGCCCAGATCCATGACACCACCCACTCCCTTCAGAAATAAAATACTCATTCCCCACCTCCATGCCACTGGGAAGGTAGGCAGTCGACAGTTCCCATCAGAGACCCTCTTTGAGGACTGCCCTAGGTGCCCTTGGCCAAAGAGAGCTGCCTTCCCCAAGGTCACACCTCTTTGGGGCAGCCCATATCCAATGTCTGGTTGAAGATGAGACCTGATTCTCCCAGCTTGGGTCAACTCTCCAGGGCCAGCCCGGCTCCATGCTCTCTCACAGGGGCAGTGAGACCTTTGCGGCAGCTGTATCAGAACTGAGCCTCCCCTTCTGTCCTGTCCTGCCGCCTTTCTTCCCTCACAGGGGCTGATCCCCAGAGAGTTCCTCACTAAAGATCCTGCTGTGATCTTCACCTCAGAATCCACTTCCTGGGAAACCCAACAGCATCAAATGATCCCTAAGGTTTCCAGACAGCAGAAACAACATGAACAAAGGCCTAGAGGCTGCAGCTTCTCTAGAGATGTAGCAGAGAAAATGGAATCGTTTTTAAAAGCCTAGGAAAAAAGGGGCAGATGGTGAAGGACTTTTAAAGACAAAGTGAGGTAGCAGCCTTGATAATGTCAACAGAAAAAATATATGCAATCTAAAAGTTGAGAGAGGATAAGGGGATGGACGACAGAGGATGAGATGGTTAGATGGCATCACTGACTCAATGGGCACGAGTTTGAGCAAACTCCAGGAAATGGTGAAGGACAGGGAAGCCTGTGTGCTGCAGTCCGTGGAGTTTCAAAGAGTTGAATGCAACTTAACAACTGAACAACAACAATGTCTTATTTGGTGGACATGTTTAGGACTTAAGCCCAGGAGGCAGCATCTCAAATAACCCTGACAGAACTGCTCGGAGGAGGGGGATGAAGCAGAGCCAGGTTATATAAAAGTTTTGCAAAAAAGGGCAGGTGGTCTGAAGGTCAAAAGTTTTTTTTTGTAAATTAAAGAAAACAAAATATCCCAAGTTAAGGAATTTAGCACTTTTTTTTTTTGGTATGGGAAGATGCTAGAGTCTAGGCTTAGGGCAGTCATTCCTTTGATATGCCCCTCAGCTATCTGGGGCCAGCATCCTGTTTTCACACCCTGAATTCCTCAGGGCTGAGTGTAGGGAATGGCTGATAGACAGCAGCTATTCTTTCCTTCCTGAGTTCCCTCAGGGCTCACCAGCTCACCTTCGGTGGTAGCTGCCGTTACTGATGTCTGTGACATTCTTTGTTTACTGATATGGCAGGAAATATTCCATGTCTCCATAGAGAATGCTCCAGAAAACCTGGCTGACCCACCTGCTGTGGGTACTGCCCCATGAGAATACTGGAGCTCACCCTGACAGGTCCTTTATAAACTGATTGTGTAATCCAGGTAAGTCAGCCTTGGCCTTGAGCATATGGCCCCAGCCATCAGTCATCCTGTGAATCCGACCCTGAACCTGGAAAGGGAAGATCTGAATTTAAGATCTCCCTAGCCCACTCTCTGCTGGTGGGATTTTAGAGTTTTTGCTTCTCATTTGGAAAATGGATATGCTATGAGGATTGAAATATTCCTAATTTCACTTGCAGTATCTGACAGGAGGCTTCCCTGGCCAGAATAATTGGATGATACCAGGCTAAAATTAGTTCAGTGGATTTCTTTACTGTAGGATTCCTCTGTCTCTAATACGCTGCTGTGCCTTGTGATCTCAAAGAGGGGGATGAAATTCAAAAATCATCTTACCTGAACAGCAAGATCTTTGCCCATTCCTTACAACTTCCAGGGAGCATCTAATAGGCTTGTGACCTACTGAAATCGTATCAAGAAGCACTGGCCCATCACAGAGTAGGCTGTTAATAAATGTTAAACTGAATTCTGTTGATCACCATAGTCTGCACTGCCATGGCCTTAAACTAAGTTAGGAATCTCTCAGTAATATGTTGTGTGTGAGTCTCTCAGTTGTGTCTGACTCTTTTCAACCCCATGGACTGTACAGTAACTGGAAGCCCATTACTCCACTGGACTGTTGGTGGCCGCCATGTTGCATGAAACATGGTGGCCGCCCTGTGGGGCAGAGCAGGTGCTGAGGAGGACGCTGGGGCTGTGCCTGGGCTGTGTGAACAGGGTGCTCTAAGGGGTCAGTGATGTCTGTTAACACAGCATTTGTTACCTTTATTTTAGATCAAAGGTAAGTTTAGCTTATACACCCCTTTACTTTTTTTGCAATACTTGAATTTTTTTTTTTTTTGGTTGCACCACATAGCCAATGGAGTCTTCGTTCCCTGACCAGGGGTTGAGCCTGCAGCCCCTGCAGTGGAAGCACAGAGTCTTAACCACTGGACCACTAGAGATGTCCAACACTCCTTTGCTTTTTGAAGACAGTGGGAGAATAAATAAAGTATACAAACTATGTCAAATGTAGCATGTTCAGACTAACTCGTCATCATCTTCTCCTCTAACTGGAGTCTAGGCCAGTACCTTTCATCTCAGATAATGGCAGGGACGCCACCAACACACACATGATTCCTCCCCGCTCTTCGTTTCCTAGAATAAATCAGTCACTACGTCTTGCCAGTTTTCCCTTCAAATGTGTCTCCAATCATTCCCCTCCCCATTGCAGCTACTGCCCCAGTCCTACAAAGGCTACTAATTCTCAATCTAGCTGCTATAGCTTCTCCCACCTGGTCTCCCTGCCTCCAGCCTTGCACTCTTCAAACCCCTCCCCTAGTCTACCTGTCTTACCTGTTCAAGTGGGTCTCCTTCTCAGATCCTTTAATGACTTCCTCAGGAAAAAGTGAAAAAGTGGAAGTGTTAGTCTCTCAGTCATGTCCAATTCTTTGGGACCCCATGGACTGTAGCCCATCAGGCTCCTCTGTCCATGGAACTCCACAGGCAAGAATACTGGAGTGGGTTGCCATGTGCTTCTTCAAGGGATCTTCCCAATCTAGGGATCCAAGTTGCCTCTCCTGCATTATAGGCAGTTTTTGTTTTACTGTCAGAGCCACCAGGGAAGCCCAAAGCCTAATCTAAATGTGGCATCAAAGACCTCCCATGTGATTCCTTCTTATCTCTGGCCTCGTTTCATGCTATTCTCTTGTGCTCTAAGAAAGCAATCTCTCTGACCTGCCTGGTTCACACTGTTTCTAGCTTCCATGCCTTTGCTTCTGCAGTACCCTCTGCCTGAAATGTTTTCTCTGTCCTTCCTGTTTACTCTGTCCTTTACTTGCCCAGTTAATTCCTACTTATCACTGAAACTTAGCTCAGCCATCACCAATTACAGAAAACCTTTCCTGACCCCTCCTTTCTCTAGATTTGGATAGGTACCCTAACCTAAGACATAAATTATGTATAAATAGAGTAAATCTGTGATGTATCGTATACTTGTCTGTTTATGTACCTGTGTGCACTTTGAGAAGGGGGTTCTGTATTATTTCATCTCTATTCCTTGCCTCTGTCAATATGACTGCTTTATCTGAAGCATTCAGGAGATTATGTGTGCCCCAAGTGAAGGTATTAAATATCTATGATGAATAAAACTAAGCTGACAGCAGCCCATGAACATGGAAAATACAACCCATACTCAAGTAAAAAAAAAAAAAAAATCTTTGTGGATTAAGAAAGATTGCCATGCCTGACTGGTGAGGTTTAGAGAGAAAATCAAGCAATGGGTTTCATCAGTGAGAGTAGCAGAGTCTAATACCTTAAGGGTCACACAAAGCAACATGGACACTGAATTCCATCTGGTTTCCAGGGAAAGAAAGTCACTCTAAGAAGAGCTTAGCTGTGTTTGAAGTAATTTTTCCACTTTTGTGCAACTGATTTGGTGTTGGCCCGTATCTGTACTTCTGTGGCTAACTTTTTAAAAAATATCTATAATTCAGTTCATTTTTCTCATGGATTACTATAAAAAGAACACCTTCTTACTACTGATTAGATCAGATTTAGGTTAACTCCTGTGACCCTAGGGTGAGCAACTGAGTGGATTAAAACATCTTTTCAAGGAAAGCTTTTTTTATGACAACAGAGGAGGAATTAAGTGTAACCTGTCACCTTCTGGTTAAATTCTTCATTGTACTTTTGTCACTGCATTTTTACAATGGGCAGGGCTTCTGCCAGTCACAGCCTCTAAACCCTGACTTTTGAATGGTCTCAGGCATTCTGACTTCCAGACTTTCTCCAGTACTCTCATTTGTTTTGATTTTCCTTTTTATATACGTACACCACAGTATGCCACCTTCCAGAAACTTGGAATTTAAAAATAATGCCGGACTTCCCTGGTGGTCTAATGGTTAAGAATTCATCAGCCAATGCAGAGCGCACAGGTTCGATTCCTGGTCCAGGAGGATTCCACATGTCATGGGGCACCTGGGCCCCATGGCACCACAACTAGTAAAGTCTGTGAGCCCCAGAACCCGTGCACCTCAACAAGAGAAGCCACCACAAGGAGAAGCCTACACACCACAAGTAAAAAATAGGCCCCACTTGCCACAATTAGAGAGTAGCCCACACATACCAATAAGACACAGCGCAGCCAATAAATAAATAAACAAACATTTTTTAAAATAGTTATGTAATAAATCCTCATGATATTTTTGAAAAATAAACATGCAACTCTGTCACACTCATCTGATAATGAGACCTTCAGCACCTGAGGTTGACTGAAGCCTCAGCAAACATCCTAAATTCAGGCAAATCATGCAGTGGTCAGCACCAAAAGAGGGTTTGCAAAGTTGTATATATCACACTCAAGTAGGACAGGAGTATGTAAAGGGGTAAGCTGCAATCGGATGGAAACTTTTGTGCCGTACTGTGCTCAGCCGTCTCCAACTCTTTGCAACCCTATGGACTATAGCCTGCCAGGTTCCCCTGGGATCCTCCAGACAAGAATACTGGAGTGGGTTTGCCATACCCTCCTCCAGGGAAACGTCTCAATGTAGGGATCAAACGTGTCTCTTGTGTCTCCTGCACTGGCAAGCGGGTTCTTTACCACTGAGCTACGTGGGAACCCTGGGTTGAGATTTCACTCATCCTCAAATGATGCTAAATGAAAAAAGCACTTAACACCAGGGTAATAGCGCCAATGCGCTCATCACGCAGCCCCCAGGGAGTGCAGTGTCTCATGCTGAAGTTAAAAAGCCACTGAAAAGCTGTAAACGACAGCTAGGGATACTTTAAAGTGGGAATGATAACACTGAGATTCAAAACCAAAGTGGAAAGAGTCCGCCAGTAGTGCAGCAAGCCTGATAACTTATAAGCCTCCTGAACGTTTGTCACCAGCGTCTCTCCCTGTTTCTCTCTTGTTTCTTAATCATCTCAGGTCCGTGTCCTCTTCCCTAGGAAGAGGCAGTGTGGAGCCACGGGTAGAGCCCCGGCTGGGGTCCGCTGCGCTTTCTGCGTGTGCAGGGCAGCCTGGGTGGCAAGGATCCCTCTCGCTGTCGTCAGTCTCTCAGCATCGGGAGCTGCGCCAAGCCCGTGGCACTCATCATCTTACGTGGCTTCTTAACCACACTGTGAGGCAGCACTGAGTCTTGGAGGAGCCAAGTTCCTCTCCCAGGGATTGGGCATGGCTGGCCCAGAGGTCTGCTCCAGTCTGTGCTTCCGCTCAGGTCCTTTTCCTTTCTCTCAGCTGATGATTTTTTTTTTTTCCTCATTAACAAAATTACATGTTACAGGTTCTTAATCTCAACAGGAGAAAAGTTTGTGTGGTCTTTTCATGTCCTTATCTGTCTTAGTGACACATTGCTTTCAGTTTACTATAAAACTGAGTAGCTTAAAACAACAAACACTTTTTATCTCACAGTTTCTGATAGTCAGAAATCTGGGAGCAGGACTTTCTTGGCAGTCCAGTGGTTAAGACTTTTCGCCATCCAGTGCAGGGGGTGTGGGTTTGATCCCTGGTCGGGGAGCCAGGATCCCACATGCCTGGCAGCAAATAACCAAAACATAAGTCAGAGCAATATTATAATAAATTCAATAAGGGCTTTCAAAAAAATAGTCTGCATCAAAAAAAAAAATTCTTTAGCACACACACACAAAAGAAATCTGGATGCTGCTTAGCTAAGTGGCTCAGGCTCCGGGTCTCTGGTGAGTTTTAGTCAGAATGTCCTCAGGGCTGTAGTCATCCAAAGACTTGACTGGGGCTGGAGCGTCCGCTTCAAGGTAGCTCACTCACAAAGCTGGAGGTTGGAGGCTTCCATTCCCCCACTGTGTGGCCCTCTCCGTAGGCTGCTTGAGGGTTCTTGCAACTTGGTAGCTAAGGTCCCCCAGTGGAAGTGAATGAGGTGGGGGAGAGAGAAAGCAAAAATGTGCTTCTTAACTTAATCTCTGTGTTCCTTCTGCTTTTTTTCCCCCTATTCTATAAAAGAAAACCACTAAAAAACCAGCCCACACTCAAGGGGAAGAGAATGAGGCTCTACCTCTTCAAGGGGAGAGTATCAGAGAGTTTGTGGACATATTTGAAACCACCTCACTCTCTCTAGCCCATATCCATACATCTTCTAAGGCAAACAAGACAGAAGAGACCCACCATCACCAAAAGCTAATTGTTCTGCTCTTTCTCTGTTTGACTTTCACTTGCCTGTTCACTCCAGTTGAGAAAACATTTCCCTATCCCCATACTGCTACCTAAGGAAATGGTTGTTCCTATAGCGGAGAAATCTTCACTTTCCCAAGGAGTTTACAGAGACTGGAAAATATAGGGCTACAGCTTGCCTCCTGATTAAGCCCTGGTTTGAGGGGCTGTCTAGAATCTGTCTCTCGCCTTTTGTTCTGCAGGTCGGTGGTGTATAAGGGGGGGCTGAGCTGGTGCCTGTGGCACCCATACCTACAGATTCTGCCCCATGTGAATTTTTCTTCCTGTCTCCTAGGTGAGACAGGGCCTCAGGGTGGGGCTTAGCCCCCAACTCCACCCTACCTGGGCTTCCTAGGTGGCACTAGTGATAAAGAATCCACCTGCCAATGCAGGAGACATAAGAGATGCAGGTTCGATCCCTGGGTTGGAAAGATCCTCTGGAGGAGGAAATGGCAACCCACTCCGGTATTCTGGCTTGGAGAATACCATGGACAGGGGAGCCTGGTGGGCTACACTCGATGGGGTGGCAAAGAGTCAGACCAGACTTAAGTGGCTTAGCATAACACCACTCCCACCTGGTACCTGCACCCTTGGGGCAGATGGCTCAGGTAATCAGTTCCTAGGCCAGATGGTCTTATGAACAGTTGGGACCAGTCACTTATTTCCAGGTTTGAATGAGGTTGTGCTGGTTACCAGGGTCACACACCTGGCAACCTGCACAGCCCTACTTTGATCACTCCAAACTCTCTGCCCAGACCTCAGGTGGATGCTCTATAAAAAGACTTAAGTGGCTTTAGCAGGGCAACCCCAAAGTGAATTCTATATTTTAAAGTGTTTTTCTTAGAGTAAGAGAGCAAAACCATTTCTAGAATTGAAGTATTCTTACCTTTCGCCCTTGCACATACCTTAATCAGAATAACCATTATTCTGTCACTTAAATGTAAGTCAAACACCAAGACTAAACACTTGAAATTAGATGTCTTCTTTTGAGAGGACATGATTAAAACTTCTAAAAATTATAATTACAGACAAGTTACAGAAAAATGTATATGTATATATATTTTCAAATGAATTTATCAGTAGAGTATAGAATATTTTGAAAATCTTTAGCTTTCATTCTGTCTGAAATTAAACAGAGCTTACCCCAAAGGAGTACAGGTAGTTATTAGAGCAACATAAATGAAACCTGAAGAAAAGTAAGAAAGGAAAGAAAATGTGTGCCGCTGTTTAGTCATTCATTTAAGAAATGTTTGTTGAGGTGCCTGGCACATGTGAGACAGTTTTCTACAAGTTGTAGACAGCTGTAAACAAAATGGTCCCTTCAAGTCCTAAGGCTGAAATGATACCAGGAGTTAAACAATAAACAAGTATTTGTATAATATTTTATTTTATTATTTATTTATTTGGCTGTGCCAGGTCTTTTTTGCAGTATACGGGATCCTTTTTCAGTTGTGGCACTCCCTGAGTGGCACAAAGGTGAGAATACCATGACTTTAGATAGGGGGGTCAGATAAGGCCTCACTATTGTGGAAGCATTTGAGGGGAAACCTGGAGAAAGTATGAGAGCAAGTCACAGGCTACATGAGGCAGAGAGCTCCAGATATGAAAAACAGAGTGCTTAGCTTGATCGAGGACTAATGACAGGGGCTTTGTGGTAGAAACTGAGAAGGTAAAGGGAAGAACATGGCCCCCAAGGGCTGGGAGGCAGAGGACAGAGGCCTCCTGGGCTCTGAGCAAGAATTTGCCTCCCATTCCCACTACAAGAGGATTTTGAGCAGACCTGAAAACTGATGCACTCAGATTATCCTTTAGAAGAATTAATTCTGGCTGTTTTGTTGAGGGTAGACCAAGATGGAAAAAATTGGAAGGACGGAAGCAGAAAGTCTGAGTAGATGATCTGGGTGGGAGATGGTGATGATTCACAGCAGAATGGTAGCAATGATGGTTGTGAAAAGCAGGAAGACAGTGGATATATTTGAAGGTTCACCCAAAGAGGATTTGCTGGTGGGTGGTGGTGTGAGAAGCAGGGAAAAGTCAAGGATGACCCCCAGAGTTTAGGCCTGATGAACTAGAAGCATGGAGCTGTCAGATACTGAAATGGGGAAGACCAGGTAGAAGAGTTGCAGAAGTCAGGGGTTGGAAGAGATCAGGAGTTCACTTTAGGACTGATAAAAGTAAGATATTTATTAAACATGCAAGTGGAATTGGTGAGTAGACAGTCAGATAAAGGAATCTGGAATTCAGGAAATGGTCCAGGTTAGATGTGTAAGTATTGGAGTCCACCAGCCAAGAGACTGGCTGACATTTTGAGGAGAGGGAGTTCAGATAGAGAAGAAGCCCAAGGAATGAGCCTTGGGTGTTCTCGTGCAGCGCTGCCCAATAGGATATTCTGTGATGATGGCAACATTCTCTATCTACTCCTTCCAGTACACTAGCCACTAGATGCGGCTATTGAGCACTTAGGAACTAAGGAACTAAAATGATAATTTAATATAAATAGCCACTCAAAGCTAGTGGCTACCATATTGGACAGCACAGCTCCAGTGGGTAAAAGTTGAAGAAATGAGGAGGAATCCACAGAGGACAGGCCTTTAATGTAGGAAAAGACCCAGGAGAGAATATTGTCTAGGAAGCCTACAGTATTGACTATTACTCACTGATCTGGCATGAGAAAGAATGAGACTTGATCTTGGTATTTAGGAAGATGTAGCCATTTCAATGGCATCGGGTACACAAAAGCCTCCTCTCTGGAGAGTGTTCAAAAGAGAAGAAAGGGCAGAGAGAAATTATAAACAGTGAATCTGGACAACTCTCTGAAGGAGTGTTGTGGTTGTCTACAAGAATGTGGGAGTGAATGGATGGGGAATATAGAGACCAGGCAGCAGCGAGGGTGCCCTTGGGGTTAGTGGTCATGAATTTCAAGTGAGATCAGTTGGTATGCTTGTGTATTTTTCTCCAGCCACAAATATCAGCCTGAGAACAAGCACAGAGAAGCAAAGAGCTGAGTTATCTGAAGAGGAAATTCATAGGGCCTGAACTCCATCTTAGGCCTGTTCATGCTGGTCATGCTCGGCCGCCTCTCCAATGGACTCTAAACTCTGTGCTTAGTGCCTATGGAAACGACAATAAAAGGACAAGACCCCCTCCAGACAGGGGGACCTTGAAGATCTTATCCAGGTTAGATAAGATCTCTCATCACCTAAGAGAAAACATACACTAATCACCCCTGACTCTGGACAGGCCATAAACTTTTCTGTACCTATCGGAGTGTAACCCTGGGCTTATTGATTATTGGCCAATTGTTTAACTGTTTGAACACAACATGTAAATAATGAGATTATTGTGATTGTATTTACCCTTCCTTTGTTTATGTAAGTCTCAAGGAATTTGGGGTGGTGAGTTCGGACCGTACACATGGGGTATAAAAGATTTTCACAAATGCTGGTCGGGGTCCTTGGCTAAGAGGAGACTCTGCCTTGGGCCCGCTGGTGTAATAAGCTGCACTCCGCTATCTGCATTGTCCTTCTGAGTGAGTTTGTTTCCCGGAACGCGTGGCTACAACATATCCACAGTTGGAATTTAACCAAAAGAGTGCAAAGTGAGAGGGGCAAGTGAGAGTCAGGGAGAGAGTTGGTGGTTGTAACGATGGGCCATGGAGTTTAAGATGTATTAGAAAGAAGGGAGGATGTAAAGGGAGAGAGGATGGTAGACAGGTGCTGTAAAAAAAAAAAAAAAAAAAGCAAGAAATGGGGTGTAGGGCCCAGTGCAGTTGAAGAATTGTTGGAATTAGAATACTAGAGGGTTAGCCTGATGAGGCGAGATTGTTGGAGAATAGGAGGCTTGATCGGTGACAGCAAGGTCAGGATAAGAGCGTGGGAGTAAGTATAACTGAGATAGAATGGAAGAAGTGGGACTTCCTTGGCCATCCAGTGGTTAAAAACTCCGAGCTTCCACTGCAAGAAGTACAGAGGATTCCGTGCAGGTCCAGGAACTAAGATCCTGCATGCTCTGAGGCGCAGCCAAAAGAGGAAAAAAGAATGGAAGAAGCAGTCCAGGAATTTACAGGTCAGGATATTAGAGGGATTGTTTAGCAAACACAGAAATTCCTAGGAATACAGCAGGACTCACAGGGGAGAGGAACTCCTTAAGGCTTGAGGCAGAGTCCCCTGGGGAGGAATAGGTGATGATAACCTGCAGGGCTAACTAGGGGTGACTGAGGAGCCTGAGCAGGGTGTTAGAGAGAGCAGCAGTGGTCAGGAAGGGGTGAAGGAACAGGACTAGGAGTGAAAAGACCTCTCGATAAAGTTGATGGTCTGTCCCTGAGGCCGACCCTGAGGGGGACGCTGCTCAGGTTGGAGGCAGAGGGTGAGTTCTTGCCCAGAGCACACAGACCTCTGGAGTCTTTGGGCTGATATCTGTGGTGGGGCTGAGTGGTCTTAGGCGGAGGATGTGAGTCAGGAAAGAAATCTCCTCCAGTACAGAACAGCCCCAGCTGTCCCGATGTCTGTATTTCTTAACCTGCTCTTTCTAAATTTGAAGCGGCTGAGCTTAAACCCATCACTGACCTCAGTTAACTCTGCCTTTGTAGTGTGGACTCAATCCTACGCTGGAACAAGAAAGAATAGCGCCACTGTGAGGGCCAGCTCAGGGTCCCAGCAGCTGGCATGTGGTGGGTGCTTGGTAAAGGTCATTCTCCTCTCCTTCTCAGCAGCCTCTTAAGTTTCATTTCCTCTTCTATTGAGGGAAGTTTCATCTTGCCATTGATATTCGCCTGCCAAAATCAAAGATACTTTTTTCTTTGTATCTGAGAACCCATGGAAATCTCAAAGGAAATGTCTGTATGTCTGGTTCCCTCTTCCCCCCTCTGCCACCCAGGATGGGTGTCATGGCTGTGTAACCTCTGCAGTTCACACAGGGCCCCAGACTTCAAAGGCTCCGGCTCTTGGCTTCATGCTCTGCTGCTGCCATACAGAAATTCTTAATAATTTTTGACAAAGGGTCCCCGTTTTCATTTTTCACAGGGGTCCTACAGAGTATGTAGCTGGCCCTGTGATTATAAATCCAACCCAACAAATAATAGGTAAAAAAAGACCATGGAAGAGTCAGGCCACTGGATTTATCTTCCCGTCCACATATCAACGTTTCAATGATGGATAATTTGAAAATAATGAAAACACCTTAACTATATTATTTGTAAACCAGAAAATAATTGAGTACATCTGAAATCTTAGGCACACCCAATTTTTTTAAAAACTTTTTGTTTGGTATTAGGGTATAGCTGATTAACAAACAATGTTAGGATAGTTTCAGGTGAACAGTGAATGGACTCAGCCATACATATACATGTCTCCATTCTCCTCCAAACTCCCCTCCCATCCAGGCTGCCACATAACACTGAGCAGAATTCCATGTGCTATACAGCAGGTCCTTGTTGGTTATCCATTTTAAATATAATAGTGTACACATGTCCATTCCAAACTCCCTAACTATCCCTTCCCCCTTTTCTTCTTTGTAGCAACCGTAATCTCATTCATGAAGTCTGTGAGTCCCTTTCGATCTTGTCAGTTCATTTGTATCATTCCTTTTAAGATTCCACATGGAAGGGATATCAAACAACACCTCCTTCTCTGTCTGACTTATTTCATTCAGTATGACACACTCTAGGTCCACCCATGTTGCTGCAGGTGGCATTCTTTCATTCTTTTTAATGGCTGAGAATAATATGTTCCATTAATATACATACCACAACTTGTTAATCCTTCCCTCTGTTGATGGACATTTAGGTTGCTTCCATGTCTTGGCTATTGCAAACAGTGCTGCAATGAATACTGGAGGAACACCCAATTTTTAATCATATATTTTTTCAACATTAAGAACCAGCATCACTTTCAGAAGGATTCTTCATTTATTTTCATTACCCCCATGTATCAATACACTGAAAATCTTAAAGTTATTTTTAACTCCAAGTGAAGCATGACTCAATTATTATCACGCCAAATAGAGCACTGAGTCCTTCCCTGAGAGCCTTTCTCACTTGCTTGTAGGAACTCTCTTGGCTTTACTGGAGACATCTGTTCCCCATAGAGTGTCCATCTTAGAGCAGCGGCCTTAGAGGAAGGAAGGAAAGAGACACCAGGACAGGTGGGTGTGCATTCCAGTTATTGATCTCGGGGTAGCCAGCAAACCTGCCTCATTCTCTCACTGTCTGTGAAAAGCAAAGTCTCTACACAGGTTAAGGCATCAAACCTGGATTATGGTGATTTGTGCTAAATGAAGCCCCTGCTCGAGTTATCTAGATTCTGCAGTGCCAGACCTATACTATGCGCTTCCCAGGTGGCGTTAGTGGTAAAGAAGCCCACCTGCCAATACGGATGGCATAAGAGACTTGGCTTCAATCTCTGGGTTGAAAATCCCCTGGAGGAGGGCACAACAACCCACTCCAGTACTCTTGCCTGGACAATCCCATGGACAGAGGAGCCTGGTGGGCTGCAGTCCACGGGGTCGCACAGAGTAGGATGTGACTGAAGCGACTTAGCACGTACGCATGACCTACACTCTGTCCATTCTTTAGTTCTGATTCACAATTAATTCATCACTGAGAGAGGACCGGCCAGTGCCTGGAGTCCTGAAACCTGGGTAGCACCTTTGCTGTGGAGATCACGATGTTGCTGTACTGTGGAATGGGAGGTATTTTCTACGAAGAGCATGCTTTGGGATTAGGTAGACTCAAGCCACATCCAGTTTTTCTTTTTCAAACAGTAGAATACTTTCTGTACAACCACAACCCAAACTGTAGGTTCTTGCTTGTTTTTAAGCTGTCATTTTTGTTTGTTTTCCTCTAAGAAAACAAAAGTGCTCCTTTTTTCTTTCTGTGCTTTTTCTCCCTCCAGCCTAAACCTCCATGGGAGGCAGGCAAATTTTTAAATGTCAGTTTTTTACAAACCCAGTTCACCTTCCTACTGGTCATTTTGCATCTTATTCTTTTGGTGAGGAAACTAGTTGGGACACTTTGTCATTCCTTAAATATAAGAATTCTGACTTTGTACACTTATCAATATCTTTTTTATTTTTAGATGCACAAGTTGCCAGTGGCAAATAGAGAAGGGAAGGAAAAAAATCCACTAGGCGGTTTCCTTTTTTTTCTTACTAATTTTGAATTCAGTTGGGGATAGTGGTCTAGTGCATGCACTTTAGAACGTGTTAACTTTTCATGGGGAGCTGTAAATGATTATCTTTTTTTCTCTCGGGTCCAGCTGGCACAGTTGGCTCTGTTTCTGAGGCAAATTTACAAGGTGAGGAGACCCTTTGAGCCACTGCTCACAAGGAGGGAGATGCAGCCGGAATGCCTCACCCGGCTTAGCTCACGAGCTGGCCGTCAGCCACTTGGTGTACAGGTGAGGCCTCCCCCACTGTCTTGGGGTGAAGAAGTGGCTATTTCACCAACTTTGCTGCAGTGATGAATTGAACTAAAAGCAGCTAGTTGCAGGCACTGTCCTGCCCTGGATCCCAAGGCCTGATACAAGAGAATTTCAAGGATTTCCTTCCTTCCTTCCTTCCTTCTATTATTTGTTGATTACCTGCTGTGTGCCGGGCATTGTGCTAGATGCTGGATGGACAAGCCGGATGAAGTACAATTTAGTAGAGCAAACCAACATTATACATCCCACAGGTTAACAGATACTTACACGTTGTGTGTGTGCTAAGTCACTTCGGTTGTGTCCAATTCTTTGCCACCCCACAGACTGTAGCCTGCCAGGCTCCCCTATTCATGGGATTCTCCAGGCAAGAATACTGGAGTGGGTTGCCATAAAGTGCTATGAAGGAAAACATGGTGTTGGGTCTTCCCTAGTGGTCCAGTAGTTAAGAATCCACCCTGAAATGTAGGGGACATGAGTTCAGGCCTTGGACAGGGAACTAAGGTCCAACATGCAACTGATCCCACGCACCACAAATAGAGAGTGCATGCACGGCAACAAAAGATCCTGCACGATGCAAGGAAGATTTTGTGTGCCACAACTAAGACGCAACACAACCAGATAAATAAATAAATATTTCTTAAAAAGAAAAGTGTGTTAAGTGGATTTGAAAATGAAAGTTGCTCAGTCGTGTCCAACTCCTTGCAACCCCATGGACTATACAGTCCATGGAATTCTCCAGGCCAGAATACTGGAGTGGGTAGCCTTTCCCTTCTCCAGGAGATCTTCCCAACCCAGGGATCGAACCCAGGTCTCCCACATTGCAAGTGGATTCTTTACCAGCTGGGCCACAATGGAAGCCCAAGAATACTGGAGTGGGTAACCTGTCCCTTCTCCAGGGGATCTTCCTGACCCAGGTATCGAACCAGGGTTTCCTGCATTGCAGGCGGATTCTGAGGCAGGACCTTATTTAGCCTTGGAGCTAAGGAAAGGCCTCCAACTTGAACCCAGAGGTGTTACTCCAGGTTGAGAAACAGCTCCCAAGAAGGGCCTGAGACAGAAGCAATCTTGGATTTTCTAGGAAACTGAAAGGCAGCCAGTGTGCCCAGAGCTAAGTAAGCAAGGTGAGAGGCACAGAGGAAGCCTGGAGAGTAGATCAGGGCCCATGACAGGCAATGTTAGGGATTTAGAATTTCAGCCTTAACCTTGTAGGAAACCACTGAAGGATTTTAAGCCAAGACATGACATAATCTGATTTATGTTTTCAGAAGGATTTTTCATTTACAAACAGGAAGCCTATAAGCTCTTAATTTTGTATAACAATTTGGGAAGGAGATCAAGAAAGTATGCAGTCTCTATGGAGACTATGAAATCGGGGACAGCTGGGTGAATGAATGAAGCTAAACTTCTTTGAAAGTGACGTCTTATAAATTTATGCCATCTAAAATTAGGGTCAAAGGTCTGATCGCCTCGGTTGCAGTGACGGCTCTGGTGAAGAAATCACTTCTGTCCTTGGGAAAGCAAATTTGACTCCTAAAGCCTCAAAACAAAACACAAGTAGCTGGAACCATCAGAGTGCAAAGCAGTCTGTCTGCAAAGCAGCTGTGAGCTTTTTCAGCTGTTCCTCAAGTTACACTGGGGTCAGAGGCCAGGAGAGGAGGAGAGGAAACGTGGGTGTTTGGACAAAATGGATCGTGTTTATTTTCCTTTCTTCCCCTCCTTTGATTGATTTGTAGGAATGTGAGCAAGTGAACTCCACCTTCCCTCAGCGTCATCTCAGATGAGGGGAGAGAGAGATCGGGGTGACGCAGACAGGTACTCTAGGAAGCACCAGATGGCAGAAGGACTGCTAATTTCTGTCTTGGCTTTCTTAAAGTAAATAATGAACACACGACCACAGTGGAGAAGTCCTAGCACTCAACTAGAAGTGGGCATTTTGTTGACCCTGCTTATGTGTCTGAAAGAGATGCCCTTTGCTTTTCACAAAAGAAAACTGGTTAAGTTAGGGAATTGAGATTAATGTGCAGATTAAATTTATTGCTTATGAGTAATCCATGAATGGGCTTTTTAAAAAAAATTTCATTGAAATACAGTTGATTTACAATGCTGTGTTAGTTTCAAGTGTATAGTAAAGAGATTCAGTTATATATATTAAATATAATATATAGTTATATATTTCTATTTTACATTCTCTTTCATTATAGGTTATTATAAGATACTGAATATAGTTCTCTGTGCTACATAGTGGGACCTTGTTGCTTATCTATTTTATATATAGTAGTGTATATCTATTAATCCCAAATCCCTAATTTGTCCCTCTCCCCCACCCCTCTCCTTTGGTAACCATAAATTTGTTTTCTATGTCTGTGATCTATTTCTGTTTTGGAAATAAACTCATTTGTATCCTTGTGTTATTTTGGGGGTTTGTTTTCTTTTTTTTTTAGATTCCACAGTAAGTGATATCCTACGTGATTTGTCTTTCTCTGAACCCATGACTAATCTTAACCCTTAACAAGTTCAACCCTCGTCCACTGGTCAGAGCAGAGCAGCACAATTTCCTAACCGGTAGACTTAACGTTCTGAAAAAATTTTATTTCTATAAGATGTGAAAGTTTCTTAATTCCATAGATTTAAGATAAAGCAAGCTAATATAATAATTCATTGATATTCTAGCATTTTATCATCCTTCAAAACACTTTTTTAGACCAGCATTTTCTCTCCTACCTTTTAGCAACTAAAATCGTTTGAATACCTCTCTTAAGGGGAGAGAATGAGAAAGATGATAAAAACCATTCCAGATTGCTGCTTACCTGGCTCTGGGAAAGCTTGTTAGAGAATACCTGAGGAAGCTCTTAAGTGTTAAATCCCATTATAACTAGTAGCCTTTCTACACAACTCTTGTATTGAGGAGGGGGGAACAGATTTAAAGAGCACTAAAGAATTTTAATATTAAATAGTTCTTTAGAGATTATGTTGGGTATAATCCTAAATTATTATGCTCTGTCCTGTGTTCAGTGATGAAGCAGGAAAATATGTCAGCTGGTGAGCAGGTAGTTTTCAGAAGAGATATATACTCATAAATTTTATGTTTTCCTTCTATTTATTATTTTTACTTTATTCTATAAAACAAATTTTTTGAAAATAGTAGCTCTAACTTTCATAATAAACTAAAATTTCATAACAAACTCAGGATCTAGTGTGTTTAGTTTTTGAAATGCTTTTTCCCACAGTCAATGTAAGAAGAAAAGTTAAAAATCATTACCTTTCATAGCATTTTTATTAGGAAAGATCTTAAGCTGAAAGCAAATAGTTTTTGTGGAACTACCCAGTGCTAATATATAATGTGATATTAATTTTGTTTTATTTTGTTGCTGATGTTGATACTGATTTAAAAGCCTCATCCTAAAAAATAAACTTAATTTTAGAAGACTACAGACTGATAGCCTGAAGGAAAGAGAGAGGGTGCGAGGAGATGATAGCTTGTAAATAAACCCGTCTTACAGATTAGGAAATAGAGGTTCTTGTATATAAAGTTGCCCAAGAGAATATATCTATTAGAGGAACAGTCAAGCCCAGAATCCAGGCCTGTGACTCCTGGTTCAAGGCTCCATCCATTCTGGAAACCATCAAAGATGGCCTAGATTGTAACTTTGAATATATTAGCATTAGTGTGACTTTTATGTTCTTTTATTAATGAAGACTTACATATTTGTGTTTATAATTAGTATTAAAAGTCACTGAAATTTCAGTAAGACAATGGAGCATAATTTCAACATTGTTTTCTGATCCTGTTCAGTTTGAACTGAGTGCAAAACACACTTGTCCACTAGAGGTCACCTTTCTTCAAGATGAGGGTCAGTTCCCTTCCCTAGTGCTCTGGGTCTGGTTTTCAATCAACACCACCTGAGAAAAATGAACAGCCCTTTTTGTGGCCAGGGACCTCCTGTTGCTTTACCTAAATGCACTTATATTG
The DNA here is from genome assembly GCA_007570785.1 of Antilocapra americana. NCBI lineage: Eukaryota > Metazoa > Chordata > Mammalia > Artiodactyla > Antilocapridae > Antilocapra > Antilocapra americana. The sequence continues at coordinate 5,750,664 of ML664159.1, forward strand.
GTAGGTAACTCTATTAGGGGATGAGGGGAGGTGTGCTCCCTTCTTCCCCTACACACACACACACACACACAAACCACACGCACACATACTTTGTGTGAGTTTCTGGCTTGGCCACTCTTGACAAACCAACTTACTTTTCTTTGGAAGGTCTTGTGTTAACCCTGGCAGATTTATACTACTTTTCACTTTTTCTACCACTGCTCTCTCTGACTCTAAAGTCAGAGACTAAATGGAGACTAAAAGAAATGGTCCTTAAATATTGGCACAATTTGGGATGAAACCATATAGACTTCACCCAGATTTATCTAGGAATCAGTTACTATCTTTCTTCAGTAACTAACTCCTATGCAGTGTATAAATTTCAGGCAGGGTTGGCCAGAGAGTACTATGGGGAGAAGACTAGGACTGGGTCCAGTAAACAAGTGTTTTGGCAGATTGTGTTGAAATATAAACCATCTCATCATTCTAGAGGGAGAGCGAGGCCGTGGCTATAGCGCTACCTGATGCATCAGGTCTCAGACTGCGTCTGAAAGAAACCCCCGGGCTGCAGAAGGTATTTTTAGAGGTTCGTTTGCTCCTATTCTGTGGACTGCTGAACACCTCAGCCCCTAAAAAATCAAAGTGGAAATGAAAGAGTTCTAAGATGTGAATGTAATTCAGAATAGAGAACAAATGAAATTGTGAGGCTCTGAGCATTGGGAGAAGAGTTTTCCTGTAAAGCCATAGTAAGAAGTGTATAATGACATTTCAGCCCAAGTTGTAGGGTCTCATTCCCTCATCTCTATGCAAAGAACTTCTCTCCATCCACTTTTCTGACATCAGCATATTAATTTATCCTGCCAGGGTAAGTAGTCTTTTACAGTCTTCAAAATTGAACTTGTAAATGTGTCATTGACCACAAAGGTGGTGGCTTGGTACTGTTCTTGCTGAAAATTCATGTCCAGGTAGGAAAAAGGAGCTGGGCTGTCCGAGAGGCCCAGCTGAGTTCAGTGTCAGGATGGGTCTGCACATCTTTTTGGCACATTCCCACATCAAGCCCAACAGGTGGATTGTGCAAAACACGAGTGAATGCCCAGTGAAGAGGTCTGTTTCCAGGTTGATGACCTATTGTCAGTCTGGGTACTCTGTCTTTTTTATCTTGTTTATAAAAAGGAATGTAAGTAGTTGCTGTATGTTGTTAGTAAATCAGTTCTGAAATAAATTTTTTATGGTGTTGCTTTCAAACTCCTGGACATGTTTAATGAAGAATATTCAGGGATTGCAGCATAAGTTATTATGAAAGACTGTTACCATTTCCAACCGCTTACCTGTGTGAAACAAGATTCTCTTGGTGTGGCACAAAGAAATCAGTGTAAGCATGCAGTTGGAATAAGACTGTCATTGATGTTTATAAATTCTATTTTCAAATTTTTATATATAGAAAAACAGTCTCATGTTCCCAGTTAAGGATTTAATAAGTAAATAGTATCAATTTGAATGAAAAATAATTTTATTGTGATTGAAAACACTTTGGTTTGTTTTATAGATGAGTTTTCTTTTGAAAAGCCAATTTGAATACTTAAAGAAAAAGTGACAGCAATTGATTCATGCTAACAATTTACTCAGGCAACTATTTTTTAATAGCTGAAATAATAAACACAGGTGGAATCATTGTCAGAATAGTACAAACTTTTGAGTAAATTAATTGATGTACATTTGTAAGACTCTTGGTAATTTTCTTATAAGGATAAAAAATTACAACCTATTTTTACCCTTGTCTCTCTCCCACTTTTGGGGCTCAGAGGACATGGGAAGAAGTTGTGGATGATACAAATATCAAGCATCCTTTTCTCTGGGAAATGACCTTGGTGCAATAGTAGCCTCTAAGTCCACGACCAGGCACTCCTCCAAGAAGTCTCAGACCAAATTAAGATGCTCAGATCAAAGCTTATTAAATCAATTTAAAATGCATATCAAGATGCAAGAGAAAGAGATGGGATGAGCTGACATACTTAGTGTGATACTGTGATTAGGCCTTCTTCCCTCTTTCTGGCATAGAGCTCCTAAAACCCCTGGAATTTCCTAAGTGATGAGAGTGATAAAGGCGTCTCCTGCTATCTGTGTTAGTGAAGTAATTTTTGAACATACATCTGGATGGGGACCAGTTGCCTGGAGGGTCAAACACAGAATTAGATGGTGGGAACTTTCAGTCCCACCTCCTGACCTGAGAGAGGCACTTGAGGTTGAATCAATCACCACTGACCTGTGATTTAATCAGCTGCACCTATAAAACTAAGCCTTCATAAAAATCCAAAAGGACACAGTTCAGAGAGCTTCCAGGTTGATGGACACTGGGAGTTTAGGGAGAATGGAGTGCTGGGGGAGGGGGCATGGAAGCTGAGCCCTTTCCCCACGCCTTCCCTGTGCCATCTTTCCCATCTGGTGGCTCCTATGCATGAGTGCTCAGTCACCGAGTCACGTCCGACTCTTTGTGACCCCGTGATTGTAGCCTGCCAGGCTCCTCTGTCCATGGAATTCTCCAGGCAAAAATACTGGAGTGGGTTACCATGCCCTCCTCCAGGGGATCTTCCCAATCCAGGGATCAAACCCAGGTCTCTTACGTCTCCTGCATTGGGAGGCGAGTTCTTTACCACTAGCACCACCTGCTCTTGAGTTATATCCTTTTATAATAAACCAGTAATCTAGTAAACAAAATGTTTCTCAGAGTTCTGTGAGCTGCGCTAGCAAATTAATTGAGCCCAAGGAGGGGTTTGCTTGAACTCGCATCTAGCCCGTTGGTGAAAAGTGCAAGTAATAACCTTGCACTTGCAATTGGCATCTGAAATGGGGAGGGGGGGCAATCATGTGGATCGAGCCTTTAACCTGTGGGCTCTGCTGCTGTCTCAGGTAGAGAGTGTCAGAACTGAATTGACTTATTCGATAGTCAGTTGGTATCCAAGAATGACACGGTGTGGGGAAACCCCCTCCCCTGCACCAACTGGAATTGGTCCCAGAATCCTACTTAGGATATGGTACAGGAATGTGAAGGACTGCACTACCAGAGTCTAGGATCATGCGATATTTGTGTACCCAACCTTTCTGCCACAACCCCCTTCCCTGATGATGATATAGTCACAAGCCAGGGTTGGAGGTTTCAGAGAGGAGGCCCAGTTAGACAGAAGGTGTCTGCCAACGACACACAGCCTGCTTGATCAGAGACACAGGGACAAGGCCCTCAGGCTCCCTCTACAACTTGCTCCCTCACCTGATGAGCAGCTGTGGAATTGTATTTCTTGGGCAGAGGATAAATAGGGACAGAATGATTGTCACCAGTGGGCAGTGTAAAATCTAATGAATATTGAGGGCCTCGGGGTTGTTTAGCATGTCATGAATATTAGATGCTTCTCTAGTCTTTCCATCCCTTTCTGTGATCAGTTTGATCTAAGTCTAACGTATCCAGGTTACTAACTTAGTCTTTAATACATCACATCTCATGAATTCTGCCTCATTGTCTAACTCCTGCACATTTCATCTATGTCTGACAACCCTTTACACACTTCATTGTCTGTACTTAACACATCTTAGAGGTTTCATCTATCCCATTTGTTTTTCTTGTTCTTATATAGGGTTAGTCAGCATTTCTCAAATATTCGCAAGTAATACAGCAGCACCTTCTACAAGATATCTTGGAAGAGCTTTTCCCACACTGATCCTCCTTCTCTGATTCCATTCTAGCCAGCCTCCCCATCCTTGAGGTCTTTCCCTCAAGGACCCAATCAAGATGCCAGTCTGTGCTCTTTCATCTTTCCCCAACTCCACTACAGGCTCCTCTTTACTCTACATTTCTTTGTAATTTCACTCCCCATATCTCCAGTTTCAAGGCTGAATGAAGCCCTGTCATGTGCTCCTGATCTAACTCATCCAGGATCTAGTCTTTCCAGTTATCTTCCACCTGTCATAGTCAGTTTCTCCCTTCTTCCTGGCTCCTTCCCTGATGCCCACATAGACATTTGGATCTCCTCTATTTTACAGGTCAACCACAACAACCACCTCTCTGATTCCATTATATCCTCAAGCTATCACCCTGATGCTCTAATTTATCCACAACCTTCTTTACAAACTGCTCTCTACTCAGTCTTTCAACTTCTTAATGGCTTGTAACTTGGTTTCTGCCCCAAACACACTAGTATTGAAATTATTCTCGAGGGAAACTGATGACCTCCCAGTTGTCAAATCTAACAGCTTATGGTTGTGCTTGCCTGCAGTATTTGAAGCCGTGGAGCTCTCTAGCTTTGATCCCTCACTGTGTTGGTTTTCCTCTTCTTCTCACCCCACCCCCTTTCCTTCCTCTTGCCCTCTAAATGCTGGCTTTCACCCTAGGAGACTGTGTTCATTTTTCATTGCTGCTGTAAAAGATCACCCCAAACTTAGTGACTTAAGTCAACATGCATTTGTTGTTCAGTTGATAAGCTGTGTCCAACTCTTCTCTACCTCATGGACTGCAGAATGCCAGGCTTCCTTGTCCTTCACTGTCTCCCAGAGTCGGCTCTAACTCATGTCCATCGAGTCAGTGATGCCATCCAACCATTTCATCCTCTGTCGTCCCCCTCTCCTCCCACCTTCAATCTTTCCCAGCGTGAGGATCTTTTCCAATGAGTCAGTTCTTTGCATCAGGTGGCCAGAATATTGGAGTTTCAGCTTTAGCATCAGTCTTCCCAGTGAATATTCAAGACTGATTTCCTTTAGGATGGACTGGCTGGATCTCCTTGCAGTCCAAGGGACGCTTGAGGAGTCTTCTCCAGCACCACAGTTCAAAAGCATCATTTCTTCAGCACTCAGCCTTCTTTACAGCCCAGCACTCACATCCATGTATGACTGCTGGGAAGACCACAGCTTTGACTATACAGACCTTTGTCAGCAAAGTGATGTCTCTGCTTTTTACTACTCTGTCTAGGCTGGTCATACATTCATTTATTGTAATAGAGAAACATACACTGATGAACTTGCAATTCTGGGGGTCGGAAGCCCCTAGGGAATCTCACTGCACTGAAATCAAGGTGTCAGAGGGGCTGTCACCTCCTGGAGGCTCTAGCAGGAAATCCACTTCCTCGCCTTTTCCATCTTCCAGAGGGCTCCTGCCTTCTTGGACTGGGGTCCCTCCTCTGTCTTCACAGCCAGCAACATGGGCAGAGTCTTCCTCGTGCTGCCATCTCTCTGGGCCTTCCTCTGTTGCCCCCTCTTTTTGCCTTATAAGGACCCTCATGATAACGCTGGGCCCTGGATGACCCACAGTAATCTCCTTGTCTCAAGGTCAGCTGATTAACAAGTCTAATCCCCACCCCCCACCCTAGCTCTGTGGGGATTGATGTGCCCAATATAGCAATGTCTCTGTTTCTTATTAGTCCTTTCTGTTCAATCTCTCCCTTCATCTAATCCATCTCTGTAACTATCCTGTCCCTGCAGAAGACCCCCCTACATTCTATCTGTTGACCTGACTTCTCTTTTGAGCCCCCATTGCCTCCTGCACCTCCAACTCAAAACTTTATGATGGAAGATAAAAGACCACTACTGCAACCCAGCCCCGCAGAATCAGTTCCTCCTCCTAACTTCTTTGTTTGGTTTCACAGCTTACTCCAGCAGTGGTGTCAGAACCTCAGGACTGTTCACTCTTCCAGGTCAGATCACCAGCTGGGTACCGTCAATGTATTTTTCATAGTCTCAGGGAATGCATCCCTCTGTCTTCAACTTTCCATTCCCGCTATCACTTCCATCCTTCCAGCCTCTTTTTATTCCTTGGACTGTTGTTGTTGCTTTTAATTGAGAGGGTGGGGGTGGGGTGGAAATCTATTTTCTGTTCCTTTCTAGGGCCCCTTAGAACTGTTTTACATGTTATTCTAATTTTATCATGTCATCAACCCAATAAATCAGGAATTAACATCCTTAGTTTATAGATGAGGAAACTGAGGCTAAGAGCAATGAAGTAACTTTCTGAAAGTCATAATCATTCATTTGTTCATTTAAAAATATTAAGAGCCTATTATAGGCCAAGTATTACTTCAAATGTTGGGGATAATAGTACTGAATTAATTAACCATGATCTAAGTTCTAAGGAAAGTTACATTAATCTGGAAATAGAAAAAAATAGACTCAAGAAGTAGAAAACCAAATGAACAAGATTATTGCAGTCTCCCAGCTGGCTTAGCTAAGTGTTGTCTTGCTTTTCTGAATTCCTAGTGCGCAAACAGCAAAATCTCCTTGGTAGCACTTTACTCAGTCAACACTATATATAGTCATTTGTATACTGCCTTATTTCCCTTACCAAACTCCCTGGGGGCAGAAACATTGCCTCACATGGCACATAACAGGATTTTGTTTCAGCTACAAGGTTGTAAGAGTCAAAGGAGATGTTTAGGAAAGTACTCTGTAAACTGTAAAGCCATTTTCTAAGGTTTATTGTCTTTAGTGATGCCGGCTGTGATCTTCTTTGGGCAAGTCATCCAAGGGCCCAATTCCCCTTGATGTGGACAGGGTCAGTTTTCCTTACAATTCCTTTTCTTCCCTTACCTAGTGAAAAGGCACAATGTAACACTATATGTTGGGTTGGCCAAAAAGTTCATTCAGGTTTTCTGTGTCATCTTACGGAAAAACCTGAATGATTTTTTTTTTTTTTTTGTTTGGGGGGGAGCCAATCCAATACAATGTCTTCCTGCTTTCTGCAAGTTCCTAAGGAAAAGCTTTAAAGTTATTGCTTGAGACAATAACTTTCTTGTTCATCTTCCCCACACCCCAGTACCTTCATGTTTTTTCCATAATATGTCATTACAAAGCTTTTCAAACTGATAAGTTTTTTAGGTGACTATCCATTGATGCACCATCCAGATTCTACCATTACTGTCTTACTAAGCTTGCTTTGTCACAGCTTTCCAGTAATCTTTCCATTCATTCATCTCATTTATTTGATGCATTTCAAAAGAAGGTATCACTAAACTGCCCTCTAAATACTTCAGCTGCATATCGTTAACCAGATCATTTTTATGCTTTTGAGGTACATTTGACATACAATGAAATGCACAAATCTTAAATGTTTTATTCAATGGGTTTTGACAACGTATACTCCTCTGTAACCCAAGCCGTTTCAGGTCATTCAGCTTGTGCCAGAAAGTTCCCTTATACCTTTCCCAAGTCAGTCCCTGACCCCATTAGTTCACTCTTGAAACTGTATGCTCAGATGACCTGCAGATGTGACTTTTTACCACAATATTTACTATCCAAAACACTCCATTATCCTGTTCCCATTGCAAGAATTTATTTTAATCTTTTTTTTCAGCTTTCTTGAGGTGTAATTGACAAAATTTGTATATATTTAAGGTATACAATGTGATGGTTTCCTATTAACGTACATTGTGATCACCACAGTCAAGCTAATTAGCATTCATTACTTCACATAGTTACCTTATTTTTTTCTTTCAACCCCTACCCCCTCTCCGTGGCAACCACCTGTTTATTCTCTGTATCTATGAGTCTGTTTCTCTTCAGTTCTGTTTGTTCATTCGTTTTGTTTTTTAGATTCCACATATAAATAAAATCATGCAGTATTTGTCTTTGTCTGTCTGACTTATTTCACTGAGCATAATACCCTCTAGGTCTATCCATGTTGTCACAAATGGCAAGACTGCCTTCTTTTTTATGGCTGAGTAATATACATACATATATATGCCACAGCTTCTGTATCCATTCATCTGTCGAGGGACACAAGCTGCTTCCGTATCTTGGCTATTGTAAATAACACTACAGTGAACATAAGCATACATATGTCTTTTCGAATTAGTATTTTCATTTTCTTGGGGGAAATATCCAGAGGTGGAATTGCTGGGTCATATGGGCTTCCCAGGTGGCTCAGATAGTAAAGAATCCACCTGCAATGCGGGAGACCTAGATTCGATCCCTTGGTTGGGAAGATCCCTTGGAGAAGGGCATGGCAACCCACTCCAGCATTCTTGCCTGGAGAATCCCCACAGACAGAGGAGCCTGGCAGGCTACAGTCCATGAGGTTGCAAAGAGCTGGACACAGCTGAGTGACTGAGCATAGCACAGCACATGGTAGTTCTATTTTTAATTTTTTTGAGAATTGTCCATACTCTTTTCCATACTGGCTGCTCTAGTTTACATCCCAGTAGTATACAAGGGTTGCCTTTTCTCCACATCCTCTCCAACACTTGTTATTTGTTGTCTTTTTGATGACAGCCAGTCTGATGGATGTGAACTGATATTTCACTCTGGTTTTGATTTGTACATCCCTGATGATTAGTGGTGCTGACCATCTTCCCTGTGTGTGTCGGTCATCTTCATTCTGTTGCTATTTTTTTTTTAATTTATTATTTTTTTTTAATTGTTTTTGCCATACATTGTCATGATATCACCATGGGTTTACATATGCTTCCCCTCCGGAACCCCCCTCCCTCTTCCCTCCCGCCCCCCAGGAAATCTCCCTGCACTAGCCCCGAGCATCAATCCTGGGCTGGCGATTGATTAGACATATGAAAATTAACATGCTTCAATGCCCTTCTCCCATATCATCCCACCCTTACCCTCATCCACAAAGTCCACGAGTCTATTCTATACACCTGCGTTCCTTTTGCTGTCTCGTATGTTGGGTTCTCGTTACCGTCTTTCTAAATTCCATATATATGCGTTAATATACTGTATTGTTGTTTTTGCTTCTGGCTTACTTCACTCTGGATAATGGGCTCCAGTTTCGTCCATCTGAGTAGAATTGCTTCAAATGAATTTTTTTTTTAATGCTGAGTAATATTCCATTGTGTATATGTACCACAGCTTTCTTATCCATTCGTCAGTTGATGGGCATCTAGGTTGCTTCCATGTCCTGACTATTGTAAACAATGCGGCGATGAACATTGGGGTACACGTGGCTCTTTCAATTCTGGTTTCCTCGGTGTATATGCCCAGCAGTGGGATTGCTGGGTCATATGGCAGGTCTATTTGCAGCTTTTTAAGGAACCTCCACACTGTTTTCCATTGTGGTTGTACTAGTTTGCATTCCCACCAACAGTGTAAGAGGGTTCCCTTTTCTCCACATCCTCTCCAGCATTTATTGCTTGTAGACTTTTGGATGGCAGCCATTCTGACTGGTGTAAAGTGGTACCTCATTGTAGTTTTGATTTGCATTTCTCTGATAATGAGTGATGTTGAGCATCTTTTCATGTGTTTGTTAGCCATTTTTATATCTTCTTTGGAGAAATGTCTGTTAAGTTCTTTGGCCCACTTTTTAATTGGGTTGTTTATTTTTCTAGAATGGAGCTGCAGGAGTTGTTTGTATATTTTTGAGATTAATAGTTTGTCTGTTGTTTCATTGGCTATTATTTTCTCCCATTCTGAAGGCTGTCTTTTCACCTTGCTTATAGTTTCCTTTGTTGTGCAAAAGCTTTTAATTTTAATTAGGTCCCATTTGTTTATTCGTGTTTTTATTTCCAGTATTCTGGGAGGTGGGTCATGGAGTATCCCGCTTTGGGTTATGGCAGAGAGTGTTTTGCCTATGTTATCCTCTAGGAGTTTTATAGTTTCTGGTCTTATGTTTAGATCTTTGATCCATTTTGAGTTTATCTTTGTGTATGGTGTTAGAAAGTGATCTAGTTTCATTCTTTTACAAGTGGCTGTCCAGTTTTCCCAGCACCACTTGTTAAAGAGGTTGTCTTTTCTCCATTGTATATTCTTG